>PVJD01000411.1:0-330293 GCA_004026545.1 Mormoops blainvillei
GTTCCAGGAGAGAATATTGCCTGCCTTTCAACGAATTTCAGTTTAGCGGTTACACTTTACTCAGAATTCTTGCTCTGTCCACTGTCCTAAATCTAGATAATTCCTTTCTTCCCCCACTATGCCAGAAGGGTCATGACTTGCTGACAGCTTAAGCTCCCTTCCCCTCTTCTCCTTTCCTCCTTGCTCCTTCTTCCTTCCCAATACTGAGAGGAGATTCTCCTGCCTTGACGATTGGAACAAAACAATACCTCAGGTCTGCTTACCCCAAACAACTGAGCCCCAGAGTTCAAACCTGTCCCCTGTCTCTCAATAAATGAGCAAAAACGGGATCATTTCTTCTTTCGAGCCATCACTGCTCTGTCCCGTCTCCTGCTATGCCCCACCCCCCCACTGTTACAGCCCGGAGACCCTGGAACCTCGCTCCCCAGGTCGGAGCTGGGCCCGGCCCACCCCAGCTGTGCTCGCGCGCCTTCAGTCCTTGTCCTGACCGCTGCCTGACTCCTCTTTCCCTTGTCTATTTTAGGCACTCGAGCATAACCATTAAAAGAAAAAATTTAAAAGATAATTGATTATGGAAGCACTTATTTTTTAGCTCTCATGACAAATTTGCCAGTTATTCAGTCTTAAACAATAAACTCTCTTCCAGTTCATACATCTGATTTAGATCCCCCCCTCAAAAAATGTGATTAATTCAATTCCAATCCCTAATAATTGCTAACACTTACTGTATGAGTACTGAGGGCTAAGAACTCTCCGAAGTCCCAGCCTCAGGCGGAGTTCCCTCGCACAGCCTGCGATGGGGACCCTGCGCACGCCATGGAGTGCTGTCGCTGCGGAGAAACAAGTAAAGGAGTGGGAGAAGCCGGGCAGGGCAAGGGAAGAAGGCAGGCAAAGTGTGCGCTCTAGAGAAGTCTAGCCTCCGCCTGGCTCCGCCGGAGCTATGCATGGCGAATTGCAGCCCAGCAGTGATTCCTTCCAGAAGCAACGGTGCTAGGTGCTGGCTTATATATCCCTGGCCAGTAGATTATTGGCTGTGGGCCACCCCAGGTGGGCCAGGGTGGGTAGAGTACATAACAAGCATCGCCAGCAAGACAGCTCCTTTCAGCCAAGGGCAAGTTTCTTGGGAAGGGTGTGGGCGTGCGCGATTAAGTAGCTCAGACCTGCGGCAGGTGGGGACGGGTTGGGAGTCTATGGAAGGGACCTGCGTGGAGTAGGAATAGCATCTATTATAGCACTTTCCAGACATTAATTTATTCTCCACAACATTTGAGGTAAGGTATTATTATCGCTATCCTTATTATACAGAAAAGAAATCCGAGACACAGAGAACAACTAAATCCATGGACCTCACAGTAGAAACACGATTGTAACTGAGACTTTCACCCGCTATGCCTAGCCTCCATGCAGAACTGCTCTTCACACGGGAAAACTAAGAGCAGCATAAATGGGCAAATTCTTTTCCTTACCTACTCGTTGAGTCACTCACAGTCACATCCACTCAGGCAAAATGACTACAATAGTTCACGAAGAGATAGTAAATATTTTTCATTACTGCAACATACGCATTGACTAAGACCAACATTTCCAAAAGCAGAATAAAGACTTATTAGTAACACCAGTGCACCGAAAGCATACGTCTCACGTGCAATAATACATATTGCTTGCTCCATTTTTAATTTCACAGCACAGTTCATTATATTCCACTAGATCTCTATTTCTCATAACTTTAATCAATATCTTAGTTTTAAAGCCTAAAACAAAAGTTAAAGACAGTAGAAAATAAACTTCTCATATGTATGTCATAACAACATTTTTTTAAATATCTCAGTGCAGAAATGCATGTCCCACTTGCCATACTTGTAACCATGTTTGGCCATTTTCTTTTTCCCGACATCTTCAATTTAACATGAAAGATGAGAAGAGTTACAATTTCCATCGCTATGGTTGTGTAAATGCTATGGAACAGAATGTGATGTTCAAGAAAACATCTTAAGAACACAGATTAATGTACTTCTATGAAGGGTGCAGAACATGTTTCTGTCACTCAAACTAATGGCATGCCCCTATAAAATCATTAACATGTGGAGCAAGGCCGAGGCGGGTCGGCCACTCCTTCCAGGCAAACAAAAGGGTGAAATGCCTTCGGTAATATTATTTTACCAAACAGCTCCTTGCTTGCCTCATAATTAACAACACCATAATACTTTCTGAAAATAATACTAACCCTAAGAAATAAGACTCATTTCACGTATGTCTCATGCTTATTTAAAATTCTCCCCCTGCAAAAAATTTAGGAAAAAAGAGCTTTCTAAAATAAAACCCTAAAGCCTCCTCTTGCAGACAGCTTTGTAGTCTGTCTGTTTAGCATTATTTTTTGAGATCTAGAAACTCTCTCTGGGAACCCCAGCCCATGTGTTTCCTGCAGTGTCTTGGCTGAGCTCAGCAAAGCCTAGGGTTTCACTAGGTGTTAGGTAGTAAGATCTACTGTGACAGTGTGGACTTCCCCTCTGGGACCTATTAGTAGGTCAAAATACCTAGCAAACCTTCCTAAAAATGGCCCCAGAGGGGCCAAGAAGGTTAACCCTGAGTCATTGTGGCTATGAGGGACCAGCTGAAATAAATCAGCTGGAAGCTCCTGTGGGGCCCTTGGCTTAGATAAGCAAAAGCTGGGAAGGGAAGGGGTAAAACAAGGCCTGTTTTCTGACCCTCAGAGGGGAAGCAGGAAGTTGGCTAATTAAATTTGGGAATCCAGGTGAGGATAAAGGCGCCATGATTTGGCTAACCCAGGAAGGAAATAAATTTGTTGGAAAATTAGAATACTGAAACTCTAATTTAACCTTTGGTCCTCTGTGAACGCTTGAAAGTAGAGAGATTGGTCTTGGGAAAAAGCAGACACCTCTGTACTTAAGACTCTCAGGGCTGCCTCGGTGCTTGCTTTAGTAAAGGGAAAGTCTTGCTTGGAGACCGTCCAAGGTAGTCTAATTGCCCAAACACCCAGAGGACCTTCTTATAAAGTGGTCCTTTGTCCCAGGGCTTTCTGTCCCAGCCTCTCGTGTCCTCTCAGACCCTTCGGCATCAATCACCTCCTCTCTTTTTTATCTCTTTAATCTTTCTCTTTCCACTGGCTCCTTACCCTTGGCCTATACACTCACTCTGGTCCCCCAGACCCTAAAACAACAACCAAACCCTCCCATGAACATGTTTCCCTCTCAAGTTTCTGTCCCATTTTCTTCCTGTCACCACTCAACACCCTCTTCCTCCACTTCCTTACCTCCTATTTTTCCCTTGACTCTGTGCCGCCCGGGTCCTGCCCCACCTTGGAAAGTGTGCTCTTGAAGGCCCCAGTTGACACAGCAAGAGCCTCTCCCTCTCAGCTTCTCTAGCAGTTAACACTATGAGTCACTTCCTTCCCAGAATCTTCTTCATTATCTTTCAATGCTTTCATTGATAGCATTCAGCTGCCTCTCCAGACCACAGTCTCCGAACCTTCTTTGCTGGTACTTGATATAGACATCCCCTACGGTTCTATTGCTTACATCTTCATCTCCTCACTCCATGTGTTCAGCCTTGATGAAGTCACCTATTTTCCTAGTTTCCACAATCTTCTTTATGTTCTACACCGATAGAAAGCCCACACCCAGCTTCTCTTCCAAACCCAGGCTGGCATTGCAAGCTATTAGATAACTTATAGGCACCAAATCCAACAGGTACAAAACCAAAGTCATTATCTTCTTTGTTAAATCTTTGTTTTTCCTAAAACCCCTAACTCTCCTACTGGCATCGGAACTCAGGCTGCATTCCTTAGGACCTTCTTTGACTTGTTTTTCTCCCTTTTCTACCACAAGCAATTTAATTTGAAAATCCTGATGCCGTTCCATCGGCTTTGTCTTTCATGCCCAAATCCCCTTTTCTACTCCCCCTGGCCTTGTGTAGGCTTCCAGGCTGCCTCCATAGCACTTACGGAATTTCTGAAAAGTTAGCTAGCCAACTGTCTCCCCATTTCTCATCACTTCTTCTAGTCTGTCTCATCCAGAGACACGAAGCATCAGGTCATTAACTTAATGACATTATCCTCAAAAACATCTGGTGGTTCCCTGTTATTCACAAAATAATTGAACCTCCTCAGCCTGAACACTCAGGTCTTTTAGAAACCAATGTCCAACACCTCCTCCTATTACCCTCCCTACCACAACACGTACACCTGCTACTCTTCAGCTTGCTGAATAGACTCTCCGTTTATTTTTCTGACTCTTTAGAATTTCTCTATGTGGAAACACTCCCTTTAGTTGCAGCTTGCTCAAGTCCTGCCCGTCCATACTTCCAGGCTTTGCTTAAATGCAGCTGCCTTCACGAAGTCACTCCAGATAGTGCCCTTTCCTATCCCACCCCACCCTCAAAATAATTCATTACTCTCTCGCTCCTCTATAAATAACCCCATAATTTTTTATTTCTATTCTAACAATGCTATTCAGAAAAGGCCCATAAAACAGCGAAATCAGCATCACCTGGGAATCTGTTAAAATGTAACTTCATGGGCATGATCCCTGATCTATTGAATCAGAATCCTTGATGGTAGAGGCCAGGATTTGTGTTTTAACAAGCTTACCAAATGATTCTGAGACAGGCCAGTTCAAGCACAAATGCCTGAGAGCCCTAGCTCGTGCCAAAGTTATGTGTTTGAATGTGTCTCTCCACCTAGACTATGAACCTCCTGAGGACAGGGCCTGCCATATGGCAGCTTAATGCAAGCTTGTTGACTGGCCACCAGTCATTATTCATTGCTTAAGTCCAATGATTCTGTAAAGAACTTGCTGCACATTAACAAAAGAGTCAACCCTTAGCTAAAAGGTGCTACGTAGGCCAGGAGGTTCGAGGCTGCAGGTCCCACCCTGAGCCATCACAATAAATCACCTCTGTGGTTTTATGCCTCCTAACTAGGTCTAGGCTTTTTCTGGAAACCAGGAGGTTCTCTACTGGGTCTCATGAGATCATTCAATTTCTCAACCTAGTTATGGAACCAAGTTTTACTGTGCCCTGGCTTTGCTTCTGCTCTTCTCAAATGCTGAAAACTCCAAGGCTACAATAGCATTTTTCTTGCCAGTTTTTGGTAGACTCAAGGTCAAGGCAATTATCACCTGGGCAGAGCCTCCCTCCTGTCTTTAGACAGTAGTGAGTGAAGATGGTCCTGAAACCCATTAAAACCTGCCTGGGAGTGCTCTGAGTCACAGGTCCTGTGAGTCATGGAGCCCTGTGAGTCGGGGTAGGCAACGGGGCCACTGGTTTTTATAGAAACATACTTGGTACTCTCAAGCTATTATTAATTAGCCTGTTAAGGCCCTGGAAATCTCCAGTTTTGGCATGGGGATGGTTATTCACAATTGTCCCCTAGATAGAGAGAGGCTGATTTTGGACAAAGCTTGTGGTCTGGAAGGCTCTGCCTGCTGGAGCACATGCTCAACACACCAAGGGCACGCCCCTGTCTAAAGTTCTGGGTCTGGCTTTATAGCCTTGGCTTTGACAGCTGAAAAAAAGAAGGGTCAGACTCTCAGTCCTCCCATGGGCTTTTCTCAGGCACGGGTTTACCAGAAAACCAGGGAAGACACATGTGTTTGGAACCTGGAGCTCAGCAAGCTGGCTTGGACCCTGCATGAGTCCCAGGTCACCTTTTACTGTGGGGGAGGGGGAGGAGACACAGAGGGGGAGCGGAGCCAGGGAATTACTCTACTTTGGCACACACTCCCATTCAGTATCCAGAAAGAAAGGGTCTACCTGCTCGGCAAGCCAGCTTGTGAGCATTCTTACCATAGTGTTTGAATAGAAAGTTAACAGAAAAATACCAGGTATTATTCATTCATTCATTCAACAACACCTGATACTCAGCAGGTGTGAGCCCTCCCCTGTGGACACACAACTTGCAGTGTTATTCCTGTTCCCCTTCAAGGTAGGAGTGGGGTTTCAGGCTGAGACGGGCACCAGTAGACCCCAAACTTTATGGTCCACGTGTAACTGTGCAGAAATTCCATTTCTTTAACACGACTCTTTCTCCTTTCTATCCGTCCACTCCCTTCCTTAATCATCAAGTCCTTAGGACATCAGATTCTGGTCAGTAACAGACTTTTTTGAAAACAAAGCCTCAGGTCTGTTGACCACAGAAACAGGGTTTTGGTCAAGCTAAAGGTAACATCAGCCCCAGGCCCATGACCCTGTGACCTATACCCTCATAAAACTAGACAGAACAATGCCATGGCTCACTTCAGGGCTTGATACAATGATCAGCTAGTCCCTATCCCGGCCCCAACCAACCAGCGGAACCCATGACCCCAACTCTTTCAGCCACCATGATGAACGATTTTTCCTCTATGTAATCCATCCCCTGGAAGCCAGGTCTTGTTGCACTAGCTCACCTGTGACTCTGGGCTTGACATCATTTCCTCAACTAAAAGTCCTCTACTGTCTGCTTCAAACTCCTGTTTGTGTTTGATAAGGCTTTGACCCCTGCAGCTGAATGGACCCCTTTCATCCAGTAACACATTAGTCATGCATGCAAGCAGATAGCTAAGCTGAAAGCTCTGTCCTAATAGGCAAGTTCAGATCCTCATGCTGGGAAGGAAAAACCCTTACAAATATTTGAGGTGACATCAGAGGAGGGAGGCAAAGAAGTGGGGCCTTGGGAGCTACTAAGATTTCAATAGAAACAAGAATAATTGCCTCTCAAAAATGAGGGGCAGGCCTAGGAAGGTGGGAGTCAAAATTCCTACATACTGCTGCTTCCCTTCCCTAGGAAACAGCAGCTGTAGTCATCTTTGCTGTCCACCCTTCTAATCTGCCCAGACTTTAGTAAGTTTTTCACATCAAATAAGTACTGCAGAACCAGTTTAAACTATGTCAACTTATTACGGATACAGATGACATCCGATTTCCTTTCCTCCTTGTAATATAGTATCATTCTGTTCAGGGTACTGGTTTTTCTGTGCAGTCTTCCTTCTCCAGATCCATCTCCACCTCTGTCCTCTGCCTCTGAGCTGGGGTCCAGGGAGTAATCGTTCTGTTCCGCTTCACTGGTGTCCCATTGCCTCTGGCTTCATTTCGTGGGTCCATGGGAGGCATCAGGGGGAGACCGGAGGGCAGAAGGAGCAAGGCCAAAGTCTTTCCTCCCGTGCACCTGTCTTCTTCAGCACTGTCAGTATGGTGATGCCTACATGCTTCCAGAACTAGAGCTCCTATTGGCAACCCCTCTTCTGGGCCCCAGCCTTCAACATGGCTGTGGAACATGGTTTCCTCCTCTATTTTCTAAGACCTATAGAAAACAGGTCCCTGGAGTTGCCTCAAGTTCCCTCATTTGTTCCTTTCATTCTGCCAGATGCTTCCACAAACAGTCCTAATCTCGGCCAAGGGCGCCTCTTAGTCCTTGCCAGGGTCCTGTCTGATACGTCCATGTTTTATGCAGACATGCTTCTGGCCCATCAATAGTGCCACCCAATAGCTAATCTACTTTTCTAATTAGGTATTTGGTAGGGGTTTTGCGAGCTTACATTTGTAAAGAAGAAGAATCTGACTAGACCTTAAGTGTGGTATTTTTATTGGTTCTTGAGAGAAGAGGCTGGAAAATACAATGTGTGTGTGTGGTGTGGGGTGGGGGGGGGCCAAAAAAATCTTCTGTGTAAAAATAGTAATAATTTATTATTTTTCTTTTTTTCATGAAGGTTTTATGTGCTAGGCACTGCGCTAGGAACTGGGAAGCATAGATGAATAAGATGCAATCTCTGCCATTAATGATGATGATGATGATGATGGTGATGATGATGATGATGATGATGGAGCATGCTAAGGGCTATGTCAGAGACATTCACTAGTCTGGGACCAATACAGAAGACAGCGCCTAACCAGAGAACTGGGGAAGACTTTCTGGAGGAGGTGACCGCGAATCTAAGCCTTATTGGGAAGCAGGAATTAGGACAGAGGTACATGGAGGGGAATTTCTAAACAGGGTTACTCCAGGCAGAGCTGCGCAGATCCCCATGGGCATTCACACTCATCCTCACCTTAAGGAAGATTCAGATTCTGTCCCAGGATTCTCACATTGGAACGTGCACACTGGAATCACTTGGAGAGCTTTAATAACATGTTGATGCCTGGGCAACTCTAGATTTACTCTGAAGCAATGAAGTCGACCACCAGGGTCACTCACTTGCATAAGACCCCTCCCAAGGTCCTGGGATGGGAGGGATGCTAGCAATGTGTTCACAAGGTCACATTTTTACAAAATTTACAAAAGTAAGATATTGTTTTGTTCTTCTTCTTAACCAGAGTTCTCAAACTGAATGCACTTCAGGACCCACAAACCTCAATTCACTCCTGTACTTAGGCCCTACCCAAACCAATTTAATCAGATCTCTGGAATGTGACCTGGGCATCAACTGGCATGGTTTCAAAGCTGCCCAGGTGAGTTTAATGTGTAAGAAGAGTTGAAAACATTGCACATTTTAAAAGCTAGAAGAGATCTTAGAGTTCCTGGTAAAATCCCCTCACTTTAAAACTGTAACCATAACCCAGGGAGGGGTCGAAAGTCTATAGCTCATCACTGGAGAGCAATTTTCTTTTTCTTTTTTAAATCTTTATTTTATTTTTTTACATTACCTTTTAGTCACCATTTAGTCACCAATCCCCACCCCTAGCAATCACCACACTGTTGTCCATGTCCATGAGTCCTTTTTCTTTTTTGCTCAGTCCCTCCACCCTCTAACCTCCCCTCCCCCACTAGCTGTCATCTGCTCTCGGTCTATGAGTCTGTCCCAATTTTCCATGTTAGTTCAGTTTGTTCATTAGATTCCACATATAAGTGAAATCATATGGTATTTTTCTCTCTCTGACTGGCTTATTTCACTTAGCATAATGTTCTCCACAAAACTCAACACCAAAAAAACAACCCAATTAAAAAATTGGTAAAGGACCCGAATGGACACTTCTCCAGAGGACATAGAGATGGCCAATAGACATATGAAAAGATGCTCAATATCACTAATCATCAGAGAAATGCAAATTAAAGCCACAGTGAGATATTATCTCACACCTGTCAGAATGGCTATCATCAGTAAATCAACAAACAAGTGCTGGCAAGGATGTGGAAAGGGGAACCCTTCTGCACTGTAAGTGGGAATGCAGACTGGTGCAGCCACTGTGGAAAGCAGTATGGAGATACCTCAGAAAATTAAAAACTGGATCTGCCTTTTGACCCAGTGACCCCACTTCTGGGAATATATCCGATGGAAACCAAAACACTAATTCAAAAGAACATAAGCACCTCTATGTTCATTGCAGCGTTATTTACAATCGCCAAGATATGGAAGCAGCCCAAGTGTCCATCAGTAGATGAGTGGATCAACAACTGTGGGACAGTTACACAATGGAATACTGCTTGACCATAAAAAAAGAAGAAAATTCTACCCTTTGCGACAGTATGGATGGACCTGGAGAGCAGTTTTCAAACCAAATTCCCCCAGCTGCAAATCATGCCCCGTGTGATTAGATATCTGGTTCTTTCTGGACACAAGGACCAGGTAGCAAAACACACATGCTTGCCCTCCCTTCCTTTAAAATCTAGGTTTCAGAGCCTCAGGATGATTAGCATTTTGTGGGGCTCAATGATTCAAGGCGGCCCAGCACAACTGCCGTGGTGGGAGCAGGGAGGACAAGGGAGTGGGACTGGGGTGGTAGAGCTGAGGGGTGAAGGTGAGGTCCCTCAAAGGCTGCAATCCACAGAGAACACCCATGACTCCAGCTGAAAGTCCCTGGGTCAGAGAGAAGAGGCACAAAACTGTTAACTGTTCTAAACAAAACATCCTATGAGAGGCTTTTCTGGAGCCAGTTTTTACCAAACTCACAGTCTATGCAATTATCACCTGGGCAGAGCCTTCCCTTCTCAGACAACTCTGTATTGTGAGAAGCCCTTGAAACCAACCGATATATGCCCGGGGGCCCTTCTGACGCATGTGCAACATTTTTCCTTAAGTCTGTAAAACCATTCATTTCATAACAGTGCGCTTCCCAATGTATTCATAATTAGTCTTTAAATTAGCCTTCAAAATGACTCTTAAGAAGTAGTCTTGTATTTAAAAAGAAAAATCTCCAGGGAGATGGAAACCATGAGACAGTTTGGGGAAAAGAGAATAACGCCACCTTGTTAGGCAGGATAGAAGCCCCTGGGCACTTTTAGGTGGGAAATGACAGCAAAGGATGAAACTCCTGGTCTGTGAGGTGGAGGAGGTGCTAACGGAGGCTCTGACCTTCACAAGAAGGCTATTTTTAAAAAGCCTGTCTATTCATGCAGTAGGTAGGGAATTTTTGAGTTGCTGCAAAAGAGGCAGAATATCATCAAGAGGGGTGAGAAGCAGAAATGCACACGCCCATGTAAGCACAACAAAAGGCATTTCCCATCACCCTCCCATGGGAGGAAAACTGCAAGATGATGGACAACGTCTCTTGGATGGTAACTTACTCTTTAAAAGATTTAATTGGTATTATTTTTACAATGCTAATGTGACATGGATATCTAATAATTATGCCTCCAAGTGCCTGGGACTTCTTCCCACCCACCACATCTGTGCACCCCCTTCCTGCTCTGGAGCCAGGGGGCTGGTATGGGCAGTGCCAAGGTGCTTGGATTCAGGCAGACATGCTCTAGGGTCGGGGCTCCAGCCCCGGGTCTCTCGCCCCCATCACTTCAGATCAGTGTTCAGCAGGAAAGATGCTTACTTGTGCACATGGGGAAAGAGGAGGGGAAGCTCCGTCCTTGCAGAGACATTGCATAGGTATTTGCTATCCAATGAAAAGTCAATTTAAATTTTAAAGAAGAAAGGATGTCAGTCATGGGGTGTTATCTGGCCGCCTACCACAGGTGGCTGATTCGGTACGTGTTTATAGAATTAGTGTTACTGAGCCAAGTGTTGGAACCCAAGCAGGTGGAGCTGGGGAGAACTACTGTATTTTGCTGTGTATACTGCGCTCTTCCGGCCCAAATTTTTAAGGGAAAACTAGGGATGTGCATTATACATGGGAATTAATACTGAAAAGTGGATGTGTGTTATACACAGCAAAATACGGGTATTGAGTACCTTAGCTTCAGAAAATTATGGTCATCTGTGCTCCTTTGGTGTGGAAACTAATCAGCCTCAGGGCATCTAAAGTGCATACTTTTGTTTTATATGGAAACTAACAAAATGTAC
This sequence comes from Mormoops blainvillei, assembly GCA_004026545.1. Taxonomy (NCBI): domain Eukaryota; kingdom Metazoa; phylum Chordata; class Mammalia; order Chiroptera; family Mormoopidae; genus Mormoops; species Mormoops blainvillei. Next base: position 11,223 of record PVJD01000411.1, read on the forward strand.
ATGTACATGTCAATAAGAAGATTAAGACACAGTTTCAGACCTTAAGGAACATCTTAATCTAAGCAGGAGAATAAAATAAACTCACAGGAAACACCAAAGGGAAAAAAAAACCCACAGAAAACCATGCAGACAGCATACACTTGGACAAATCTCCGCAAAGCAGGTGAGTTCAGAGAACAGGAGAGCTGTGCCCTTCCTTTTAGAGGTAAAAAAGAAGAGAATAAAATGAATTTAGAGAAATAGGACCAACTGAAAGTTATTTTTTCAAGTTTGTCATTCTCACTTTCTGTCTAAGAAAAGAATTTACAAATGCATATACTGACGTTTAACATATTTCCAAAGTCATTCACAATGATCTTTTATCCCTCTTTCTGCTATTAAAATTGAAGTGAATTCACGTAAATTGTGTCAAATAGAATGAATATTTCTATTCTGAATTCTGTAAGAAGGAAATGCAATGTGCCATAAAATGTTTTGGGTAGAAGATTTCAACTATCCCACATACAAATTTTCAAAGCATATGATATTTTCTGAATAATAACTAACATCTATTTAAGGTTTACTATGTGCCAGGCACTCTAAAAGTATTATCTCTTTTAATCTTCACCATAACTCCATTAGGTAAATACTATCATTAAGCCTTTACCACAGACACACATATACTTTACAGGTGAGGAAACTGAGGCACAGAGATGGTAAGAAAATTACCACTGTCAGAACCTGGCTTTGAACCAAATATATCCAAAAGTGGTAAGATGAACTCCATGCCCATGGAAGTTATGGAGATATGCCTTCCAAATCTCTCCTCAAGAGAGGATGTGATGCCCAACTGGAGGAGTTTGCTGCAGACTGTAGCCTTCAGTGCTCCTAGGACTGCCTCAGTTGCACTCAAGCAACCCCTCCTGAGGAAGCCATCCCTCCTGTGGGTGCACAACAGCCAGCCATTTCAACCCAATGTTGGACAGTTCTGATGGGTGCCACTTACCTCAGACTAACCAAGATCTTGTGAGGTCTTAATCATGGCATGTCTTTTTCCTCTTCCAAGTCCGACTTCCTCCAGCTTCCTGTTGCAGGTGTTGGTGCCTAATAAACATCCTGCAAATGCCATCTCAGTGTCTGCTTCTGGAGAACCCAGCCTGCAGCACTGCCATTCTTCCTCCTGATGACTTCACGTCTAGGCAAATATACATGGTATCTTACATCTCAGGCCATAGCTTCCTCACAAAATCTCAGAATAAGCTTTCAGTTCGATTTCTTTGGCTGTTTATGGCAGGAAGTGGTGGAGCTTAATGGTCAAGAGAACATTAATTTGGAGGTCCAACTTGGCTTGAAATCACAGTGCTGTTGTCATTCACAAGGGTCAAATGTGACAATGTGCATAAACCTCTTACACAGTGCCCATTGGAAATCTTCAGTAAATGGAAGCTACAGTGAGTGCCATCCAAAGCTTCCTAGACTTGAGTCCAGGCCAAACATGCCCTAACGAACCAAGTCTTCCTCCCGTGGTAGGACAATCTCTACCCCCAGCTTCTTCTTCCTTCTCTCTGCTGATCTCCAAGGGATGACTCAACCTTCCCCCTTATGAAAACAAAACAAAATGCAAACCCCTGGTTCAAACTTTCATTGTAAGTTCCTTTGCCTGTTGCAGTAGCTTCCAAACCAGTTTCCTGCCCATTGGGCTGAATTCTCCGTTCCCAATCCATTCTCTGCTTTACCCAGAGGGTGATGTTACTAAAATGTAGATATGGTCTCTATTTTAAATCCTTGAATAATTTCCATTTCTTGCGAACAGAAAAACTATGTAAAATATATAAGCTACTGAACACGACTCCTGCCTTCTCTCTGACTACCCTGTGTCCTATCATCAGTAACAGAAACAGCTCATCGTTCCTAGACTTGCCGTGCTCTAAGCCGCTTTACAGTTCCTATTCTGTGAATGTTAATCCCTCAGCCTTCACTCTCCACCCTGCAGTCCCAGGTCTCCTGGGGAAACCTTATTTCTTCTTCAACCCCCTTACTACAGACTGGATGTTTGTGTCCCTCCAAAATTCCTATGTTGAGGCCCTAATCCCCAATGTCTCAGAGGAGGAGGTGCCTATGAGAGGTAATTAGGTTTAGATGAGGTAATAAGGGTGGAGCCCCCATGATAATATTAATGTCCTTATAAGAAGAGACAAAAGACAACTCTCTCTCTCTCTCTCTCTTTCCCTCTCTCTCTCCCTCTCCCCGCCCCCCGCTATGTTATGGGACAGCACGGCAAGGTGGCAGCCATCTGCAAACCAGGAAGGGGGCTCTCACCAGATACTAAATCTACCAGTAATTTGATGTTGCACTTCCTAGCCTCTCAAACTGAGAGAAATAAATGTTTTTCTTAAGCCACCCAGTCTATAATATTTTATTACAGAGGCCAAATTAAGATACTCTTCCTAGGCAACATCTTCTTCATTCATTCATTCGCTCTGCAGTCAACTGAGCACCAGCATCTAGCAAAGGTTTTGCTGCATTTTAAGAATACAGAATTACCTCTGCCCTCCAGATACATTTAGTCTAGATGGAGAGACAGAAATAAGCTGACAGTTCCAATGGAATCTGCATGAGGTGTTGTCAGAGCACAGATGAGGGACATACAAACCGGACTAGGGGTTTCGGGGAGCCCTCCATAAGGGAGATGCACAGTTCGGCCCTCCTTGTCCTTGGTCGTGCCTCACCCCGCGCCTCAGAGATGATCACTCTCTTTACTGTAAGGCTCCTGCAACCTTGCACACGATTTTAGTGTCACTTTTGTCTAGTTGGACTGTAACTTAATTACATATCTGTCTTCCTCCTAGAATGAACACCTAAGGACGAGAACATTGTCTTATTCATCTCGCTATTCCCAGACACTTTTAACTCTAAAAGTCTGGTACACTGTAGACACTCAAGTACTGCTCGATGAATAAATGGATGAATGGATGAATGCATAAATGGATGCTCAATAAACATCTTCAAGTATTCAATGTTTTCATTATCTGAGCATAACCGATACTGGACAAAGACCCCTTGAAGTAAATTCACTTAAAATATAAATGCAAAGAAAAAAATTCAAAGTATATGCTAAAATAAAATTTAAATTATTAAAATAATTTCTTATAATAAAAATTTAGATTATATGTTTAAGTAGGTACTATTTTTTAGAGCTAATTATTGGGGGTGAAAATTTCCAAAAAGCTGACAGCATCTAGGAAGACATTGTAATTTCAAATCGAACCACAGTGCCATAAATAAAAGGAATATTTTAGAAAAAAATCAAGATTTTATTTTTCACGAGGGTCTTCCTGATATTTTGATATGTAATTCATTACATTTAAGTACTTATTTTGTTCATTTCCCTTGGTCAGTTGCTAACTGATGAAACTCTCTCACACCTTTACTTGTCGATAGCTATGTGTATGTCATCAATGTCATCAAATCGTACACACTTGGAAAGATACAGAATTTCATTCTACCTTTTACATACTCTGATTTTTTTTTTCCTTTTAAACAATAGGCAGGGGTAGTGGTCCAGCACTGATATTGTTAAATGGACACGAACCTGTCCAGTGATTTTCTGGTAAACTTTTAACAACCGGTTCTCAGAAAAACAAAGAACTCTGATTTAGAGTGTTTTCCAAGTGCCTAGTGTAAAAAGTCCACCACAACCAATTCTGACCAATGTGATATCATCGAATGCAGAGCTGCAAAGAGATGTATACACTCTGAGAGCCTGAGTGGGAGCTGGCTCCAACACAACACCTGATAGAGAACAGTGTTAAGCAGAAGTGATGTTTGAGTGGTCACTGATTTTTTTAACTGGTTAGTTTTTAGTGAATATTTCTTTTCTATGATGACTTTTGTTCTCCTAGTAAACCTTGTAACCTATAGGATTCAATAATTAAGAATCCCATTTCATCATTTAAAGCACCCTAGAGATGCGCTAAGAAAGTAAATAAAGCCTTAGTATTCCACATTATCTCTCAAGCAGGCTGTGGGTTCACTGTCCCTTCCCTGTGTCTTGGTGAGTTTTCTGGTTCCCAAAGATAACACTTCTCCCAAATCCACCGCCATCCAGGGGTTGAATGGCAAGCCCCATGCGCCTTTTTAGCAATGCTCTTCCTACAAACCTTGTGAGACCTGAAAGGAAGTCTAAGTTCTTCTGTATTTCTTCCCTCTTCCCCCCAACGCCCAGGAACCCCCTTCCAAATTGTTAGAACTGACTTTTGCTCCCCACGCCTGTGTTGAAGCCCTAAGCCCCTATGTCACTGTATTTGGAGATGGAGTTTTTAATGAGGTAATTAAGGTTAAACAAGGTCATAAGTGTGGAGCCTTAATCCGATATGACTAATGTCTTTATGAAAAAAGGAAGAGACACCAGGGAAGCACACACAGACAGAAAAGGCCGTGTGAGGACACAGCGAGAAGATGTCTGCGGGCTCGGAAGAAAGGCCACACCAGATACCAGTTCTGCTGGCACCATGATCTTGTATTTCCTCCAGAACTGTAAGAAAATAAGTGTCTGTTGTTTAAGCCTTCCAGTCTGTGGTGTTTTGTGATGGCAGCCCTGGCAGTCTAATATACAAATGAATTGCTGAAATAGCCTTGAACGTCTCCCAGCTCTCCATGGTAAATGGCCGGGGATAGGTGTGAATGCGTTTGTATGCGCAAATGTATATATTACTTTGACTTTTTAATTTGGTACATAGGTTACCTAAAGGTTCTTGAGAAGGTTGATATTGGACAATCTGCAGATTATTATAGTCAGTCTGCCAAATGAAATATAACTGTCAGTTTCATTCAAAAATATTTATTCATTTCAGGGATTGCTATGATTAATAGAAAATGTTCTTGCACATCTTTGTACAGACGCGGCATAATTAAAGACACTCAGGCTATTAAAAAGAACTTCAAAGTTCGTTGAAGTAAACCTGCAGTTTCAGATAACCCTCTATCTACTTTGATCTCTCTGCTTCTGAAGCAAGATGATGGAGAAAGCAACCAAATTATAAAGTCATTTTTTTAATAAAATGGGCCCAAAATAAATGAGACTTTATTGTAAATAGGGAGTATTATTTGGCCCAAGTAGACATTACAGACCAGGGGCTGACTAATCACAGACTTGACCAACAAAACTCTATTTGCCAAAACCCCACAGTCACTTCCACAAGGTTGGAATAAATCCAGATTGCTGGTCACCACCTGCAAACACACACAAGGCAGCTCACTGTTGGAAGGGACTGTGAACAGCGCTTGGTTCTTGGAGTTTAATTACACCTCTGCTTGCTGCTAACAAAAATCTAGTTAGTGTATGTGCTGGGTTAGGTAAGAAGCTCTCTCTGGCTTTCAAAGAACCTTAGTATAGCTTCTCCATCCCATCCGCCCGGCGTCCCCCCACCCCGCCCCGCTTTGTTCCATGGCCTCTTTGCACACAGAGCACCTTTCTGGAAGAGAAATCTGAAGTGTTTGGCCTCTCTGCCCTTGGTGCTAACTCAGATCCTGTGAGTGACCCTTGAAACTAATGAAAATAAGATAAAGACCACGAACAGTAGAGATGTGGATAAGATAAAGCATTTCCACTAAGGAAATGCAAATGGCTGATAAAGAGATAAAAGTACATTGTATTTCAATGATGATTAAAAGAATGGCATGTTATAACAGAATATTTGCCATTTATCAAACTGAGACAGTTTTAGTACAAGAATGGTCAGTCATCAAAGATAGATAAACTTGATTCAACTGCTCTGCCATTTATTGACTGATGTCACTGGAAAGCAATTTGGCAATACATATGAAAACACATTCAAAATGTTAATGCACCTTTTGCTTACAGCCAAGATGGAATAAAAGATATCATATTTACTTTCCTGCCTGAATTTACCAAAAAGAATTAGAAAAAAACTAAAGAAAATATATTAAACAATGGTTTTCAAGATAATATCTGAAAGCCAAGAAACAAATGAAGTGAGCCCTACAAACCTGCGTCAGCTGACGGCCTGGAGAGTCCCCAGGCCGTGGTGCAGGCAGAGGTTCCTGGGCTGAGGAGAGGGAGCTGAGATTCTAGGACCCCAGGGCAACTACCTTTCTCAGGACGAAGCACTGGGGAGGTAGGAGCTTCACAGAGAGATCTGCAGGTGTCCCTTAAATATTCAGCTGATTAGTGATCAGCACATGCATATGAGAAAAATACCCACGGAAAGGAAAGACCACTGAAGAAGATTAGAGGCAACAGTGTTCATCGATCCCCCAGGGCTGGGTGTAGGGCATGTTCCCACAGACGATTCGTTAGATAGACACAGGGAGGGATTCGCCTCAGTGTGGGGAGTAAGCTGAGGACTGAGAGCCCCTCCAGGCTTGCCCGGAATATTTTCAAAGCAAGACTAAAAAGGATCAAACTATCTCTGACTAACTTAACCGCATCACAGAACAAAGCTCATGAATACGCATAGGATTCCAAATACATTCTGTACACAACAAAGTAAAATTCACGATGTCTGAAATACAATAAAAAAATAAACTATAATGCAAAGAAGCAGGAAAATATAACCTGTGATGGAGACAATCAATCAATCAAAACTGAACTAGAACTGACACAAACTTAAGATCTATCAGGAAAGGACATGAAAACAGTTAATATAACTATATCCCATATGTTCAGAAGTTAAGTAGAAACATGAAAGATTTTCCCCCCATCTTTATTGAGAGACTAGAAGATTTTTAAAAAACCGAAATCAAACTTTTAAAGATAAAACCTACAATATGTTAAATGAAAAATATACTTAATAGTATTAATGACAGATAGGACATTGCAGAAGAAAAACCAGTGAATTTGAAGGTGTTGCAACAGAAACTATTGAGGAAAAATAATTTTTTTAAAAAATGAACAAAGCATCAGTGAGCTGTGGGACAACTTCAAGAAACCTGATACATATGGACTCAGTCCTCAGGGAGGGGGGGCGGGGTATGCAGAAAAAGACATGTTTGAAGAAATAATGGCCTAAATTTTACCAACAAATACTACACCCCAAGTTCCAAGAGGCTTAACAAACCCCAAGCACAAGAATCAAATAAGCACTAGTAAGCAAAACCAGTGATAGCGAAACCTCTACAAAGCAGCAAGAGAAAAAGGATCCATTACAAACAGAGCAACAAGAATAAGGGCGACATCAGATTTCTCACAGGAAATATAAGATGGAGCAATACCTTTTAGGTAGTAAAAGAAAAAAAGCTGTCAAACTTGCATTCGGTATCTGGGGGGAATACCTTTGGAAAAACAAGTTAAGACAAATGCTTTTTCAGATGTACAAAAGCTAAAAGAATTTATCACCATCAAATCTTCACTGGAAAAATATTAAAGTATGTTAATTGGGGGAAAAGGAAAATAATATCAGATATGGATCTATACAAAAGAAACAAGAGAACCAGAAGTAGTAACTACACTGGATAAATATGTGATTATGTTCTTATTAATAAAATATCATGAAATGATAATTCACTGTTGAAACAAAACTAATAACAATGAAGTATAGGGTTACAACACATGTACAAGTAAATTGTATGGCAATATTACTACAAAGCTTAGGAGAGAAGACATGAAAGGAAATAATATTGTAAGGCTCTAACACAATACCACCTGAAGGTAGCGTGTGGCAAGGTAAATTTGCTCCATGTCCTCTAGAGCGACCCCTTAAACAATGAAAGGTTATAATGGCCAAGAAGGAAGAGATTAAATAGAATTATTAAAAATATTCAATTAATCTAAAATAAGACATAAAAAAGAGGAAAAAAGGAACCAAGATCAAATGGGACAAATACAAAATACATTGCTGAGATGCATTAAAGATCTAAATAAATGGAGAGACGTGAGGTCTGTCCAGAAGGTATCCAGCCATGTAATATGAAAAATAGAGACATTCCTGGAAGAAGAGATAAGATACAAGAAACATTGTACATAGGACAATGACGCTTCAGTCCCCTTCAAAGTAGGTGCCTTGGGACCTCACACAGCTCTCCCAATTGCCGTCACCTGCCTGATCATATTTTCCTGAATTTCATTGATGACCTGAAATCTCTTCCCTTTCAACGGTGCTTTTAGCTTTGGGAAAAGCCAGAAGTTGCAGGGCGCCAAATCTGGGTTGTAGGGGGGCTGAGTCACCTGGGTGATGATGTTTTGCCAAAAAACTCTGCACGAGATGTGATGTATGAGTAGGCTCATTGTCATGATGAAGCTGCCAACCACCAGTTGCCCCTAGCTGCAGCTTCTGAATCATCCCAATAGTTTCCCACAGAGGAATGTTCAAGCTTGAGGCAAAACTTGATGCAGATCCGTTGCTCTATTCGCTCATTCACTCAGTCATTTTGAATGTCACAGTCACACAGTACACATGCTCACTCAATAGCATCTACCATCCCCACTGACTAGTACAGTGAAGTCGTTATTGCTCACACATGCACATTCCAGTCCACTCTCCTTGGCTGCCAGGTTACATGAGGTTGTGCAAACCATTCTCATTATATTAACGAGACTTTTTCTGGACAGACCTCGTGTGTCATGCTCGTGAATCATAAGATTTAATATTATTAGCATGTCAACACTCCCCAGATTGGTCTATATAGACTCGACACAATCCCAATCAAAATCCCAGCACCATTTCTTATAAAAATTAAAAAATTGTTTCTCAAATTCACATGGAAATATGAAGGACCTAGAATAGCCTAAACAACTTTGAAGAGTACAGAATAAGGTGGGCAGGCCAACACTAACTGATTTCAGACTTATAAAGCCACACTAATCATGACAATGAGGGACTGGCATCAAGCTAGGCCAGTGATCATAGGGCAGAAGAGAGAGTCCAGAAACAGACACCCACACACCAAGACAGCTGATTTTCAACAAATGTGTGAAGGCAATTCAGTAGAGACAGTATAGTATTTTCAATAAATATGATGGAACTTCTGGATATCCACATGCAAAAAAAAAAAAAAAAAAAGGACTTGGATCTATACCATCCATCACATCCAAAAATTTGCTTAAAATATCCAAAAATTAATCCAAAATAGATCACAGGGGAAGCTAAAGTTCGTTAAGGCCAGGAGCTGCTCAGTCATTAATTTGCATGAGATGATTTGCATTCAGAGTAAAGGGCTAGGAGAAGCTGCTTTTGAGTACACTGACCTCCCAAAAAGAGATCAGTGTGCAGAACCTATAAAAGCATGAGGTGGAGAAAGAAGCTTTGGGGTGGGTGGTGCTAAGGCGGCCCGGGGGCTCAAGATTCTCTTGAAACCATGAATATTTTGTATGCGGAACCCTGAGCTACCCCAGGCACATCCAAAATGATTGTGGGAGAGACTGAGGCAACACTGAAGGTCCCACAGGGAGCCAGAAAATGTATTTATTTTTAAAAGGCTTCATATGAACCTGTAAGTTGGTGAGGCGGTGGGGGGCGGCATTTGGGGGTAAGGGTGCCACAGGAAAAAACTCTGGAAGAAAATAAATCAATATTATCAGTTATTAATGGTTCTGGGCTTCCAGGTGATTCTTATTTTCTTCATTATAATTTCTATATTGTCTGCCTGTTTCACAATAAACATGTATTTCTTTTATAGTCATAAGAAAGCAATAAAGCTATTTTTTAATTTATTTAAAATTCAAAAATAAAATCAGAATTTAAAAATGGACAGCATGATCCTATTTAGGGATGTCCAGACTCAATGCAAACATATAGAAAAGAGGCCGAGAGGCAGTACACCCAGATATTAATGGAACAACAATCTAGGTGGTAGAATTGTGAGGTGTTTTTCGTTCCACTTTGCTTTTCTGTCTTTTTTCTCATTTTGGTCCAATAAACACTTGTCACTTTTATAATCAGGCAGATTATAAAATTATTATGATTGTTTTTAAAATCTTGTGAATAGAAATGAAGGCTGGCTGGACATGTGACCATGTACCAATCTATTCAGCTCTCTGGGATCTCTCTGATCTTATAAAATGAGGAGGTTGAACTAGATGGATTTTTAAAAGCCTTTTTCACTATAAAAATTAATCTATTAAATTTTAAGAGAGTACGTGTGAAGAACTTTGGTACTCTTACGTTTAAGCTTAAAAATAAAAATAGCTAATAAGAGAGGTTTTTAATTTCTCCAAAAGCTTCCCCCTTCCTCGGACTGTCTACTTAGCTGGGCATTCTGCCCTAGATTTTATTCTTTGAAACTGAGTCCCTTATTGCTTCACATGAGATCAATTTTGAAGTTCAAGATTGCTAGGCCTTCATGTTTATTTATAAGCTCCTTACTGAGGCACATAGCTTGTAAGAAAACTGCTGCAGATTTTTCTGTGCCATACTGCCCATAAATTATCCAAATACCAAGTTTTCAGATTGATGTTTTTTCTTTCCCTCCCCCATTAAGTCATCATATTAATTGCTCCAACATTTTCCTTCATTGAAGATGTTGATGAATGGGAAGTAAATTATCTGTCAATTGCATATTCACCAAAGTATGTAAGATTATTCTAGACTTCTTACAAAGTAGCTATCCAAAGCTGCCCACTAGGAATACCAGGAGACTGATTTCTTTTGAGTTAACACAGCAGATGTGCTGGCCTCCCCCTGGAAAGGCTAACGCTCAAGTACTCACATTGGTGCCCGTGAATTTGATTTTATTAGTTGCCATTATAATTTATGGTTTGTTGAGGTGCAGTGATGCATAGCTCTTTGTGGGCTTACATCTTAGCTCACTTACTATGGAAATATTGAGCCCGGGATATATTTTTCCTCTGCTAGTGTCTCGTCCTTAAAGGCATCAGTTCACACACTCAAAATTGAAATGAAGATATGGAGCAACTACAGTATAAGATGTATTTCCCCACCCTCTTACAGCTGATGACCTTCTTCGGAGGGACACATTTTTATTGCCTTTCAACACAGGTACCCTAGAGGTTATTGGGACATACCACTCATTAGCGTGGGAGGCAGATGGCATTATGGTTACAAGTGTGAGCTTTAGAGTTACACAGATCTGCATTAAATCCTGGTTCTGCCACTTATTAGCTATCATCTTCATTAAGTTGCTTAACCTGTTAGGGCTTCTCTTTGCTAACTGCAAAATGAGATAATAGTAATACCTACCCCATTGGGTTATTCATGAGAATTTTAAAAGATAAGCCATTGTAGACCCCTTAGGAAAGTGCTGAGAGCACAGATAATATCCAATAAATTCTAGCAAATATGATTGAGAAGATGAAGTCTATGGGCTACTGCACAGGTTCACGGTGAATTACAATTTTCTTTTACCTGTTCCAGAGAGGTACTCTGACACTTCCAGGGGCCACTCCAGCATTCTGTGTCCCCTGAGTTTCTTTTTCTCCTAGGCAGACCATTGTTGTTCCTGACTGTGTTTTCTGCTATTGTTTGGACAAAGATCTCATGCGTTCCTTTGTGTTGTGTTCTTACCACCTGCTGAATTCTTCTCTATGTTGATACCTTTCTGGACACAAGTTGTGCTGGTGAGCTAATGACTGAATGGTCTGGCTTAATACGATAAGCCCTAAGGGCAACTCTTTCACTTCCAAACATTTTGAAGCCGTGAAAGAAAGAAAGAGACAGAGAGAGAGACAGAGAGAAGGGAGGGAGGAAGGGAGGGAAGGAGGGAGGGAGGGAGGGAGGAGGGAGAGAAAAGTCTATTTCACTTGTGTTTGTGACAGGGAAAGATTCTGAGCACCTTCATGGCTGAAAAGAAAACCACAATGATGATAGCTTACATTTTTCTTGCCAAGCATTTTGTAAAAATGATTTTAATTTATTTTTGTAGAAAACCAAGGAGATGGGCAGAAGTATAATACCTTAAACTTGTTTTTATCAACTACAAGTTTAAAGAAAAGAAGAGGTTAAGCAATATGTTTCCTGCTGGAGTTAGAAATTCTGAAACCGGTGGCTCATGGTACCAAGAATCGCCTTCTCATTTAATATCCTTCTCTTCTTCAGGGAGACCAGAGGCTTCCACTGGCAGTTAGTAAACTCTGATTGTCATCATCATCATAACATTAGTAACACTAATGGAAAACATTACTGCACCCTTATTATATATCTGGTGCTGTTTTTCAAATGTATTAACTCAATCCTTCAACAACCCTTTGAGATAGGTACAATAATTGCTCCCATTACTAGCAGTGAGGAAAATGCGGTAGTTGTCAGGGGACACACACTGATATGTAGCGTATAGTATCATGGTCAAGAGCCTGGGACTGGCCGAGTTAACTTTGATGAGCAGCTCTCTGGACCTGCTGCTTCTCTTTTTATATCTTTCCATCCATGCTCCTCTGCTAGTGTGAACTACAAGCATGGCACACTTCCAAAGGCAGCCGTGTCAGGGTCCGTGAGTTGACTAACACTTTTTTAGGTGAGAGAGATGTAAGAAGGAAGTTTGATGAAATCTTACCATTTGTAACAGCATGAATGAAACTAGAGGGTATTACGCTAAGTGAAATAAGTCAGCCAGAGAAAGACAAATACCATATGACTTCACTTATATGTGGAATCTAAAGAACTAAATAAGCAAACAAATGAAACAGAAACAGACTCATAAATACAGAGAACAGGTTGATGGTAGCTAGAGGGATGGGGAGTTGGGGAACTGGAGGAAAGATGTGAAAGGATTAAGAAGCACAACTTGATAGTTAAAAATTAGTCATGAGGATGTAAAGCACGGCATAGGGAATGTAGTCAGTAATATTGTAATAACTATGGGTGGTGCCAGGTGGGTACTGGAAATATCTGGGGAGGGGGGAACATTTTACAAAGTATATGATTGTCTAACCACTATGTTGTACACCTGAAACTAATACAAAATAATATCGAATGCAAATTGTAACTTAAAAATAAAATTTTTTTAAAATTTTTTTAAAAAGAAAAGAAAGTTTGGCACATTGGGCCAAACCTCAGTTTCTTTTTCAAACTTCTACCATATCTTTCCTTTAGTTCTGGATGACTAGAAAAAAAAAGAGGGAGCATGAATAACGTTATTGTTAACTTGAAGGATGAAAGAAACAACGTTTGGGAGAGTATTCAATCCCATACAAACTGCACTTTGAACACTACCCCTAGCAAGCCAGACACTCATTTCACATCCAGCCTTAAAATGTCCTCAGTCCTCATCATCACATGGACGTGTTTGATGTCTTAGAGTTGCGCAGAGATCTTCCCAACTATATGGTGTCCCATCACTAAGAGGAGATCAGCCTTTGACCAACTCATGCCAAGGTGAAAGCAGGGAGAGAGAATGGCTCTACTTCACTGATAGTCACAGGCTGGGAATGGTTAAAATCATGACTCATTATGAAACCTCAAAACCTGACATCCATTTGTGAAGTAAGGCCCTTTAGAGAAGGGCTCCTTTAAACCTCTTGAGGTAGAGAACATCATTTTCTGAGCTGGAAAAATAAAAACTGTAAATAAAAGATTTGCCTTGGAAAACATTCTCAACCAAATGATGAACTTACTGATTAATGCAGAAAGCAGAGGAAGATGGACACTTGAAGTCTCCTTTATCTTGAGGCCGGACGGAGGTTCACTGTGACCTCAAATCTTGTTTTAAGCAGGACAAAAATCATGTTGGTGGGGGAGCATCCAAGCAGGTGAGGAGAGTGTCGCCGTGGGGAAGAGGGCTATCCACACACATCTTCTGCAGCTTAGAGCCCCGGAGAGGATCTCCACATGAGCCTGCTGTTGTATAAGCTCCGTGACCCCTCCCTGGAGTATGTATCATGTGGGACATATAGGACGTGGAAAGAATAAACTGAGGCAAAGAGGCTGACTTCAAAGTTGGCTGTGGATTTGGGTTTCCTTGGAGAAGTCATTCAAGCATGAGCTTCTGCTCTGTCAAACAGATGGGCTGTTCATAGTTTCCTCTTCTGTGAGGATTCTACATTCATGTGAAGACATGAGGAAGAGAAGATAGATATGGGAAAAAATTCTAATACCTAAACAAAGTGCCTGAGTATTAGGCATATCCCACCTCTGCAGAAACAGAATACATTTTGCCCTGCAAGAGTCCCACAGCCCCGCACAGTCCAGAACAACTACTCCGAGGAGTCACGGTGAGCTCAGAGGCAGAAGGCAGCTGGCACAAGGTGGAAGATGTCACAGCCAGCACAACGGCTGGGCAGAGAGAAGAGCTGGGGCTCTGCCTGGCATCTGGTGGGTACTCCAGGTTGCTCACACACATTGCATGCCCTATGACCTGCCCCCCAGTTTTAATATCATTCCTATGCTTATGGACACTTAGATACTCTCCTGGCATTTAGTTACTCATTTCAAACATACTAAGATCCTAGCATGTAAATGAAAAAATTATAAAAGAGAAAATATAATCAAGTTAAACACTGTAAAATGCAACTATCAAAAATTCAAATTAAAGCCATGGGAAATAGAATCATTTTTCACTTCCAGAATTTGCAAAGTTTTAAATTATAGTACTCAGTCTGGCAACAATGTTATAGAAGGGATCCTCTCTTGATAAAGATGATTTCTATATTATAAGGTCCTATCTGCTCTAGAATAGTTTATCATTGACAAACAACTTCAGTGTAAATGACCTTGTCTCTCTCCACCTTGAAATTCTCCTTGGCCCTGGTGGAAAATGTGATGAGTTTTGCAATGGACTTGAAGTTCAAAGTGTGATTCATGATCTTTGAGAGCAATCTGTCAGGAGAGCTTTCAACGGTATAAAATGTTCTTTCCAGGAAGGCTTGGCTAGTGCTGTGTTAGTTTAATGCAAACCCATTTGGTTCTATAAATATATAAGTAAGCCACAGAAGTGGTAGTGGGTTACCACTATTTATTCACCTTGGGGGGTCTTTCACTGGTAGTGGGTTGACTCTCCCCCAAAGGAGTCCTCAGGACACGATTTGGGTCAAAAAGGGAAGAATGTAAAGAAATGCTCACACAGGAAGCAGAGGATTCTAGAACCATTAAAAGTAACTCATTCTTATTACAGAAGAGAAAACTGAAGCTCAGAGAGGTTAAATAAATGCCCAGTTAAACAGCCAGAACTGGAGGCCTAAAAAACTAATTCCTAATCCTGTTTTGTTTTGTTTTTTTCCCACCTGAACAATGTGGGTCAGATAATATTTCATGGAGCACTAGCTCTAAAGGACTTTCCAGGACACTTTCTGAGCAGAAGCGGGTCTTACGGTGAAATGTTTTGGAGTCGTGTATTATGTACATATCCACCCAGGCTCCTCCCAGCCCCGTTCCACCTGGAGGTTCACAGTGCACCTCAGCTTTTAAAAGGTCCTGGGAAGACATGCAGCAAGGAAAGCTTCTAGGGTTGTTTAAATCAGTGTTTCTAAGCTTGTATGATCAGATTTCTATTACATTTAATGACAAGTCTACAGAATTTGTAGTCCTCAGAGCACACTCGGAAATGGCGCACTGTAACTTCTACAAGTCTTTCCTCACCTGAAACCAGCCTCAAAAAGGCGATGAAAATTACTGCCAGGTTAAAGATGGCAATAAAGAGAAATAAATATTTATTGTTTCCCCAGGAACCCTCCAGGCCTGGAACATTGGGAGGGACTAAAGGGTCTTCCCCTTTATTTTTATTCCTAAATCCTTAATCCTTCAGAGGTACTGTGAAGGCTGTCCATCTCTTGCCTAAAATCTAAAGTTTACTCCCACTCCAGTTATTACCTGCCCAGCTGTACCCGACGTGCTTTACTCCCAGCCGGGGTAGTGGGGCCGGGTGTGTGTCTGCTCCATAACTCCTGCCCAGAAAAGTGGCCCTTCTTAGTAAATTACTACAGAACGTCATTGTCTTTTTTAAAAATGCTTCCTCTTCAAATAATCAGGACAAGTGTTTGCATTTTCCGTACTACAGAATTTTCCTTTAGCTTTAACTAGAACATAAATAATTGAATTATTTCCCAACGTCACTTTATTGGCATCAGCTATCATGGAACAGAAGTTTAAACCCCCAAAATGATGTCTTTCAATAGCAGAGATTCAGAGGACTTTTTCTTAGGTGACTCATTTCAGAGTGCAAGATGTACATGCTAAAAATATTGGCCTTTCCTAGACCTTACCCCTCAATTCTTCTTTAAGATGCCAGGAAGTATTTTAGCTCTTTGTTTCACTAAAAAGCACTGGGGTAGGTACGGCTCACTCATTCTTTCGGCATCATCACTTCCAGCTCTGGAAAGTGCCCTGGGAGGTCCTCATCGAGCTAGCCACGAGGTTCTTGCAGCCCACTGCTGTCTCTGCTCTGTGGGACCAGCTTAACAGTTCTGAAACGGACACTTAGAACTGAGCATGATCATAAATAGAGCAACTGAGGGGGATTTTTTGAGAACCTCATCCCTGCCTCAGAAGCATGCCTAGGGCATGGCTTATACAAAGAGGGATGGGCTGGGCAGCTGGGGGTTAGCACAGCTTGCCCATCAGAAAGTGTTCCATGGCTCCTCTCGGGGAACTAAACTACAGACTGTGAGTGTGAAGCTTAGCTTATGCAGTAGAAGGGGAGGCAGGGGCAGAGCAGATGGGTGATTTCTGTCCCAAGCACGTTCTCCAAAAGTAGTGACCTCTCCTGACTATTTTAAGATAAGATATATATGTGCAGTTAATAAGATGCAAACTGTCATGAAATGAGTGATTAAATCACCAGTGGACAGATCCGGGGACAGAGAAACTGAAAAATGTGGTGTCGTTTTCACATGCTCTTTCCCCACCAATCACAGAGCCCCTCGCTCCAGCTGCCTTGGACACGTTTCTCAGACATTAAAGCCCAGAGAAGCCTCTGTGTGAAAAAGCCTAAAAGGCCTTTTCGTTGTTGCCTGACCACTCAGAATGGAAATGCTGTCTCTTTTGAGTTAAATGGGCACTTGAGTGTACCTAACGCAGCAGGGAGAAGTCCTCTGCTCCTGAAAGCGTACAGACCCCTTTCTGATGGAGACCGCGCTATGTGGGCCAGACGCGCAATCTCGGAGCAGGTCTGGGAGCTCTGCCCCCCACTCTGGGCGCCTGAGAAACAAGAAAGAGGGTGACCGATAAGATGGAAAAGAGAGAGGCATTGAGTGATTTATAAAGAAAGATTAAAGGAGTTAAAAGATAGTTTGGCTAAGGCACTATTAAGATTAGAGAGGAAGGTTAAAAAGTCCATAAATATTTGCATCATGAAAAATTTTCCGTCACGCACATGTACATGCGCACACATATACACCAACACCCCAGAGATGGGGTTAAACGCCTGCCCTCTAAGGGGCTTAAAATATGAACACTGGTGGAAGATTTATCGCACACCTGAAAGGGTCTGGTGGTTCCTTGCAGGGGAACTGAACCACAGAATTTGAAGCAGAAGGTTAGCCTGGGGGAGGCAGAAGGGAATTAGGGGTGAGAAGGATGAGATTTCTGTCCCAAGCACATTCTCCAAGAGTATCCTCCTTTGTGGGCTGGCGTGTTGGCACGGAGAGCACTGTAGGAGAACTTCGGGGTTTACAATGGTCTCTCCTCGCTGTAATTTGTTGCATGTTGTGCAATCAGACATGGCAAAAGTCAGAAACAACCTGAACAATAAATTGTTGTCACCGCTGTATGCCTTGAGACGATGACCTGTTGGCTGCCCTTACTGCGTGCCATTATGAAGCCAGAAGACCCAGTGTCTGTACACTTCATCGTTTTATTCGAGGTTTACAAACCAGCACCAAAGGGGCTTCTGGTAACTTTGTTGGGTGCCCACCTTGGAATACAGTGGCTGCCGTTCTAGTTTTATATTCCTCAGAAAATCAAGGAGCATTCCAAGACATTCTTCTGAGGTAGATGAACCTTCCCAACATGGGGGGAATTTTGATAAGAAAAGATGAGGCCTGCAAGGTTGTCCAAATCAGAAGACAAGTTCTTCTCAGTGTGCCCTCAGGACCCAGTGGAAGCCATGACTAGCAGGATGAAATTAAAGATAATCCGCAACCTAATAAAATAGACCGGAACTGAGCAGAGTAGCACTAATCAAAGCACTGCTGCCCCCAAACCTTGCTTTATCGTTCATCTTTCTGAGGAGTAATGAGATGTTTATTTCATAAGTAACATATATTCTCAGTAGGAGGAGGTAGGAACCACATTTAAGTTGTGGTGGATTGTATTATGGCTCCCAAACGCCACCACTCTGTATCCACACCTATTGCTCTGGCTTTGCCGATCCTTCCACTAGAAACAAAGTCTATTTCCTTCCCCTCTTGATTTAAGTTTGGCCATGCAGGCAGAACCGACAGTGTGCCAACTCTAAACCAAAGCCAGAGGAGATAATATGTGTTTCCACTTGCTCTCTTGCACTTTTGTCATCGCCATGAAAAGAACATGCTCTGCTTAACCCACTGGTCTAACAAGATGAAATACACAGAGTGAACCCGGACCCAAGCCACAGTTTGAAATCCGTGCCTAGCCAGTCTTAGCTCAACCCCTACTGGCTGGCATATAGACACATGGTTGTGAGATTAAAAAAAAAAAATTGTTGGCTTAAGGCACTGAGTTTGGAGTAGTTTGTTACACAGCATTACTGTGGCAAAAGCTAAGTACTCTATGTATAAAGGGAAAAATAAAAACCACATAACTCCAACATCCAGAGATGATCACCTTTTGGTGTATATTTTTTCCTAGCATTTATTGGTATATGTATGAGGTCTGTCAAGAAGGTATCCAGCCATGTAATATGAAAAATGGAGACATTTCTGGAAGAAGAGACAAGATACAAGAAACATTGTACATAGGGAAATGACGTCTCAGTCCCCTTCAAAGTAGGTGCCTTGGGACCTCTCACAGTTCTCCCAATTGCCATCAGCTGCCCCAACCTATTTTCCTGAATCTCACTGACGATCTGAAATCTTTTCCCTTTGAAAAGTGATTTTAATTTTGGGAAAAATCAGAAATCACAGGGCGCCAAATCTGGGCTATAGGGGAGCCAAGTCACCTGGGTGATTTGATGTTTGCCAAAAAACTCTGCACAAGACATGATGCATGAGTGGGTGCACTGTCGTGATGAAGCTGTCAGCACCAGTTGCCCATAGATGCTGCCTTCTGACTCACCTGAATAGTTTTTGTGGAAGGATGTTCAAGCTTAATGCACAATTTGAGGCAGATTCACTGCTCTACTTGCTCAGTCATTTTGAATGTGATGGCCACACAGTACACATGCTCACTCAACGGCATCTACCACCCCCAGCAGTTAGCACAGTGAAGTCATCATTGTTCATGCATGCGCGTTCCAGTCCACTCTCCTTGGCTGCCAGGTTACATCGATGTCGTGCAAAATGTTCTCATTATGTTAACAAATGGTTGGGCTGTTTCTGGACAGATCTTGTCATATACATATGTGTTTGCACTATGTATGCTAACATATATATTACATGCTTCTTTGAAACTTTTTTCACTTGATTGGGAAATTTCTTCCAAACCAATATATTTCACAAAATATTTTAACATAATTTAGTGAACATATGGTGTTCTCCAATATTGATGTAGCATAAATATTTTTTAATTCTAGTTGGTGAGTTTGAGTAGTAGCTAAATATATTTCCTTTATAAATAATACAAAAGTATATAGACTAAAATCTAAGTTCTCCTTTAACATATACCCTCCCAATGTATTTCTCTCCACACCCCAGAGAGAATCATCACTAAAAGTTTGGTTTGTCTCCGTTCAGGTCTTTTTTCTATGCTTCCATTGCATGTACAGATATACCTATCATGTATAAGATTTAATGGCAGTATAATAATTTCATGGTCTGCAACTTCTCTTTTTTACTAGACAGCCTTTTTTAACGATTGTTGCATGCATGTAGATTTTCCTCATGCTGAAAATTTTAAATTGCTGAATAATATACCACGTTATGGATATGTCACAATTTACTGCAGTACACCATCATTAGCAGACATGTGAGTGATGTCCAAGTTTTTGGAATGTTCAGTGAACATCCTAGTGCGTGCCTCTTTGATTATATTTTCAAGTGTTTCTCCAGGATCAGCACCTTGAGGTGGAATTAATGATTTCAAGAGAAATGGTTGAAGTGCTCTCTAGAAGGCTGTATCTAACTTACCCCCCATCGATAACATATGAGAAGACCCATCCGCACTAACCCAGACCTCTGCGTTCATTTCCAGCTAAATTTGCAGCTTATCTCAGAATTTCAGCTTCTTAATCTTTAAAATGGCCATAATTCTTACCTTCTGTTACTGACGGAAAACACTTACCACAGCTAGTAGTGGCAGCATTTCTCCCATTGTCCTTACTGTCGTCCGCTGGCACTCTCCCATGCGAGCCTTTGCTTTCATCTGCCCCAGCCCACTTTCTCTCTTACATTCCCCCGGGCCACCCCCATTCTCCCTGCTTCTCAAAAACAGATGCTCGCAGTCTTTCAAGGTTAATTGCAGGTCTCTCCTTCATCAAGGGACTCACTGGCCACTCTTTTGAATCCCCACACTTGTCCTTGCTGTGCCACATTTTTACATTTTTCACTTAATCGCCAGCCATTTAATAATATTTAAATGGCAGCTATTTATTGACTCTTGACTCTGTATAAGCCATCTTATCAAATGGTTTTGTAAACATTATCACGTTTATCATCACTACACTATTATTGTTCTCTTTTTACAAAAGAAAACCCAGAGGTTCAAAGAGTTTAAACAATCTGCTCAAGGCCACACCTAAGTGACAGAGCAGAGAGTCAAAGCAGCATCTGCGCGGCGCATGGCCTGTCATCAGCCACTCTGCAGTGGGACCCTCTCGCCTTCAAGGAAACTGGAGGCTTCTGAAGGCAGTGGCAGAATCCTGCCTTCTTCGCATGGTTTTCACACCATAACGCCCTGCACGCGGAGGCTACTCGGCCATTGTGATGACTGGTTGAGTCTCTTCCTCTCCAGGCCCACAGTCCAGGCATGAATAATCGATCGTTCCTCGGTGGCATATCCTATCATCTAAATCCTAGGAATACAGCTAAGATTTTGTTCAGTAAACACTATGTATCCACCCCTTATGCAAGAGCTATTTGGGCTACACAAGAAATAGATTACATAGCCCCTTGGCTTAAGGGGCTTCCATTTCATATTTAAAGAAGAAAACCTAGACAATTGGAACAAATTGTTTTGAATCGCAATGACCCATAACACCTACCTAGAAAAAAAGACCTGAACCAAATCAAGAGTGACATGGCACACTGCAAGTGGTTGGAAAGGGAAATTCTCCATGGACTTGAGGCCACATGAAATGTCCTTTGAAGAACTGGTGAAACGGGCAGGTAGGGGGACATTGCCAAGGTGAGAAATATCCCAAATGAAGTCATGGGCCCAGACTGCCAACTCTTCCTTCTTTCCGATGCTCCAGGCTTCCCTGCTCCTCATTTCCTTCTCTATAAAAAGTAGGGATAATAACATAGCACATCACTCATACTTAACAAAAATAATAAAAATGATCCAATTAGACCATGCTTGTAAAGCATTTGAACTCCATTACAGAAGGAAAGTGACTATAAAGAGGAAAGTTATTATTAGCGTGAATAGAGATAGCCCTTTTTTTTTTTTGAAAACCAGAGCAATTCTCCTCCCATAATTAATTTTAGTCCTAGAAAGCAGTGCCCTTGCAGATTCCTGCAGAGAAAACCTTCTCTATTTCTAGATTTCAGACAAAGGCATTAAACTGAAAATAACAATTCCACCCTGAAAATGGAAATAGTCAAAAATGATCAAGTCCCATTGGTATCCGAACGGGTAAAAGACTCCCACGTAGGAAACAAGCCAGGTGATAAGTGATTCCGTCGGAGGCCTGAATGGTGGCCAGTCTGGCCTTGGGCTAAAATCACCAAATCTCCTACTTAAGCCCATTAGAACATGTTTGCACAAAACTGTTAAGCAATGCTGTTGTTTATGTCCAAAAAACAGTCCATACAGTAAGCGCATTGTTCCTCGCAGAATACTGAGACCTGTCTTCCAAGATTAGAGCATTTGTTCTCTATGAAACAAATTTTGAAAACAACAAAATTGCCAGCTATCTAAACAATGGGTTCAGGAGCTATCTCCCCCTTGTGGAGGAGGACGTGACAACGCTCCTATTTGCCTGGGGACACAACTGCAGTCAGTTTGTAGGTGTGGTTAGAGGGGGCCGATTTCAGATTTACCCAGAAAGGAATTTGTCTCCACTTACAGCTAGTGGAGACTGATACGGGCTTCGTCTTGCGGTAGCGATCACCCCAACACTGGAGGTATTCAAATGCCAAGAGAGACTAGAGAAGGGATTCCCACAACAGAGGAAACTGAACTAGATGACTTATAGTTGCCTATTCAAGCCCATGATCAGGTGTTTCTTCATAGCCCAAGGTGGCTCTTGGGAGTATAAAATGAACCTGGACCCAAGAATGGGGTGGAGGCCAATTAAAAGTCCCCATAGCAAGATATTCTCCAACTGTAAATTATTCAACATCAACTGTTAAGCATTGAACACAGCCCTGCCTTCAACATTTCTTTCATGAAAATTAGCAGAATTTGGGGTTTAAGGATCTTTTCTCCTTTAAAAAAAAAATCTTTAAGAAAACAAGTGTGCCATGCATGATCTGACAAGAAATATAACATACACTGCTCTGAATGGCTTCTTTTTCGAGGACCCCGTTAACCCCAGCATCATGATCACCCAAGGGGCACAGGGATGTCCCCAGCAAAGACACTTCAGGAAGTAGTAATGATATAATAACAACAACAAGAACAAAGATAATAATAAGAGCAACAAAACTAGTTCAGTGGGTATCCTGAGAGTAGTATGCTATTCTAACTAGGTTGACTTCTTTAAACTCATTTGATAGATAAATGGAGCCAAGGTTTGGAAGTAGGCAGTCTGGCTCCATGTCAAGGCATGAAAACCATTATGCTACGATCTTGACATTTTAAATTTCTCTTTCTATCTAAACTCATCTATTTTATGTGCTATGTTTCCGACATCTTCTCTTTGCCCTTTTAAGAACGTGTGCTATTGGAGTCCACAGCAAAAGCCCGGGCCTGGTGTCAGGCAGCTCGAGCCCTATTACCTCTCATCTGTCACCAGCTGTGTAACCTACTCATTCTCAGGAAGCCTTCTCTCGCATCTATAAATCACTGGTAATAATATCTACCTCTCACGTTTATTGTGAGGATGAAGAATGGCCACGTCTGTGCTGCCCCTAGCATGATGGCTAGCACAGAAGGAGCCCTCAACACATGAGACATATCACAAAGAAACACCCTGGAACTCCTGTCATATGTTTCCAAATGTGGAATTTTCACAGGGCATCATGTCGACAATGAAGGGGGCTATTCTGGTCTGCAAGTCCAGGTCACTTGCCAATATCTGGGCCTTGAGGAGACTAGCCCCAGGCTGGGCGGGCAGGGCCCACCAGAAAGTTGTAGTCTGATTCAACATTTGAAACATGTCAGAGCAGAGACCAGTCTCCTTGGTGTTTACTGCAAAAGCTGCCAAACACGCTCAGTGAGCAGGAAGGACAGCTTCCCTCTGTCCATGGCCAGATTCCGGAGCCCGTGGGAAGTCAGAAGCAAGTGAGATTCCATGAAATCCAGTCAGGATGCTCACAGTGGGTGGGTGCTTCTAAAAGTTATACATTAATTTGGGTAAATTCAGAGTTATCTCACATCGCTTGTAAATTGTTGGGAATTGGAATCATAGGGCACTTCAAAGAGCTGTGATAATCTTCAGGTGTTGGGAATTATTTACTAAAAGGCAACAGGAGAAAACAAGGCTATCAGCAAGGTTTTTCTCAAATAACAGGCCATGGAATGACTCCACAGAACCAGACTGGTGCTCGAATCTTTACAGGCAATAGTGAGGCTCTGCACCGAAGTGCAGTGCAAAGGGAACGCAGGCCGTCAAAGCCAATACGTACATTGTTCTGCTAGAATTCAAAGGGGATGGGATGTGTGTTTCCATGTAAGAGCCATGTGATTTTCAGGTGTTGACTAAAGAAAAATCGTGCAAATCCATTTCCTATTAACAGATTGTTATTTGAGAACTGGTGTCTTTGCTTAACATTCGCGGTACATTAGGGTGACCAACAGTCTCAGTTTGCTGGGTCTGAGTGGTTTGCGAGGACACAGGATTTTCCGTTTTAAAATCAGGACAGTCCAAACCAAACCTGGATGAGTTGGTTTACCCCTCCGTGTTTCCTAATCCTTTAGATTATGGCCCTGTCTTCCCCTAGTCTTCTCTTTCCCCCACCAATCTAAATCAGTAATTCTCCAGCTTGGCTACGCGTTAGATCCCCATAGGGAACTTGGGAAACTCCCAATGTCCAAGCCACACCTCAGATCCATTACATCACAAGCTCTGGACCTGGGACCCAGGCACTGAGCATCGGGGTTTAGAATCACTGCCCCAAGTAGGTGCCAAGTTAACAATTGCTAAGGAAAGGATGGGGCTGCTAAGGCCCATTCCTACTTAAAAGAAATCCTTCTGTAAACTAAAATCCTCATGACAAGAATAATCTCATGGTAATTAATTTGACCATTTTCTATTTTTCTCACTGTCTTTTTTAAGTATATTTTATTGATTATGCTATTACAGTTATCCCAATTTTCCCCGTTTCCCCCTTCCGCCCCATTCCCCTCTTCCCTCCAGCAATCTCCTCCCTAGTTCATGCCTATGGATCTTTCAATGTCTTTTAAAAACAAGGTCCACTAGTAGATGCTCATGGGTAGGCACTCATCATCTGAGCATTTTGAAAAAAATCTGACATTTATAGTTTTACAATCAAGTAAGCTTGAACAAGAACAAAACGAATTAGGTTTTGATATTACTAAAAGGCACTTATCATTGACAAGGTTAGCAATCTTCATAGCTCTTAAAATATTTCCCTTAACCTGACCCACTGTTGTGCTTTAAGTCATGAAGGACAAAGGAAGCATGGGCGCGGACAGACCAGGCTCTGAATCTTTCCTCTGCCATTTACTCCCTATGGGAAGGTCAAGTCATTTCGCCTCCCTGAACCTCCGTGAAAGGTTAAATAACAGAATTAATATGTTGAGTTTTACTCAGTGCTTGGTGGGCATTCAACAACAGGGAATATCTTTACTCACCTACATGGAAAATGACATGTGTGCACCTATCTGTACATGATTATTGATTGTGTGGGAAAATCAATACCTTAAAAAAAAAAGGCTTTGAAACCGAGGGTCCCTTTTCTGCACCAAGAGAATCCTTCATTCAGAACGACAGGCAACTGAACTCCTTCCCAGCCCATTTCCACATAGCTCTTCCCTGCTACTCTGGAAGATACCGTATCACAATTTGAGCTACAGGTTTTGGTCGGTGCCTCTCTGGGCTGCTGCTCATTGACGTGGGCTCAGGATCTTGGAATAAACACCCCATTCACCAGCAGAGAAAAGAAGGAAAGGAGCATGTGCTCTGGGCAAGGAACTGGCTCTGAGTTTAACTCAGTCTGGTCCAGAAAGATGGAGAAGGGGAGAATCGGGAGCATCTGGGCACAGATTAAATCTTCTAAGAGAACTGCTTGTACCTGGCATGGGAGCAGCCAGAAAGAAGGACGTACTTATACCATCTACTCTAAGAGGGAGCCTATGATCCAGCCATACTGACCTGAGTCCTCGCTCATGCTCCAGTTCTGCACATTGGAGGGGCTCTGAGCTCATCGCGTCCACCCACTACTCTGGTTTCACAGAATGTGAGGCCCTAGACCCAAGACTTCTCCATCTATTCCCAGGTATACGAATTGGGTTTCTATTGCCTGATGTCCTTCTAAAAAAGCATAAAGGTTTTTCTCCAGTCTTCCAATGTTGTCACCTTACCAAATAGTGTGTGCATACCAGTGGCTCATTTTATTTCAGTCTCCTTCATTCCAGGGAAGTGGAGGGGGTCAGATGGTCTAGATGAAAGTAACATTCAGCTATACACTGTTTACAAGATTAATTTTCAATTAACTCCTTAGAGAAACAGAAATTCCAATGTAGACCAGTGGCTCCCAACCTGGATGATTATCAGAAATGGCAGGAGTGATTTATAAAAATCCTGATTCCTGGGCTGCACCCATATCTACTAACTCTGAATTTCAGGGGTAATATGAGTGAGGAATCTCCAGATATATAGTGTCAGAATTGAGTTGAGGGACTTCTGGTCAAGATGGCAGCATAGGTAAACATGGCTTGCCTCTCACACAACCACATCAAAATTACAAGTGAAATATAGAACCACCATTACTCAGAACCTTCAGAAATCAAGTTGAATGGAAGTCTAACAACCATAGAATTAAAGAAACCACATCCATCCAGACCGATAGGAGGGGCAGAGACGTGGAACAGGCTGGTCCCATATCTATGTATGGTGGATAAAAATTCAGGAGGGATATCTCAGGAGTGAGGAGTCCCAGCCCTGCACCTGTCCTCGTAGCCCAGAGTTCCTGTATCAGGAAGATAAGTCCCCATAACTTTTGGCTACAAAAACCAGTGGGGATTGAGCCAGTGGAAGAAACTTCTAGAGTCCCAAGAAGTTCCACTTAAATAACCCACACACGAACTTACTCAGACTCACTACCTCTGAGCTCCAGCACCAGAGTAGAAGCTTGAAAGGAACCAGTGGCATACAGAGAAGTACTGAAGTGTCTGGCATCAAAGTGGAAACTAGGGGATAGCTTTCTCCCAAACAGAAAGGCAGGCAGAGGCCACTGTCCCTTTCCTGAGCCCTCCTCCTACAGAACCACAGAGATGGCAGGTGGGTGCCATACGTGAAACTCCAAAACCTGGCTAACACCATTTGCCCCACCCTCGAGATCTCCTGAGACTCTTCCCACCCAATTTATGTCTCACCAAACTTACAGCCCATGCAAACTGTTAATGGTAACTTTTCCATATGAATCACTGGCCTTGGCTTATGCTTCACAGCTTCCTAAATCTTATCAAACGAGCAACAGCTGGCCTCAGTAAGCCCCGAGTCCCCATACCTCTTGTTAAGTGGCCCCAGGCCTGGCACTAGCAGCAGCCAGCCTAGATTCATAGCTCAGCTTCACCTGAGACTCTCCAAGCCCAGCACAAGTAGAAGCCATCTCAAATTGCTTCATAGTTCTTGAGGGGCGGCCCCTGGCAAAACACAGGTGGGGGCTGACCTTGGCCTGCACCACCCGGGAAGCCCCAGAGCCTGTGTACCTAGTGCACAGCTATACACCATATCAGAGTACCACCACCCTGGCCCTCTACAGCTGATCCTCCATGGAGGATGGAGGTTGATGGTCAGTGGTCACAGCCAGTACTTGCATCTGGCTGGCCTCAGTAAATCCCTTCCATTGACCTACCAATCAAGAGCAGCAATCAAGGCTCAACTACAAGAGGAAGTTGTACTCAACCCACATGAAAGGCATACCTCAAGTATCCAGCTTGGATGATAGGTGAGGCTATGCCACTGGACCCTACAGGATACCTGCTACATTAGGCTACACTACCAAGACACAGAGTCAAAGCAGTTCTACCTAATATATAGAAACTCCCCGAGTTTGTTTCTGCCAAAATAAGGAAACAAAGAAACATGGCTCAAATAAAAGAACAGATCAAAAATCCAGAAAAATAACTAAATAAAATGGAGATAAGCAATCTGTCAGATGCAGAGTTTAAAAGACTGGTTATAAGGATGCTCAAGGAACTTAGTGAGGACCTCAACAGCATAAGAAAGATCCAGTCAGAAAGGAAGGATATACTAACTGAAATATAGAACAATTTACAGGGAAACAACGGTAGTGTGGATGAAGAATCAAATCAATGATTTAGAACATAATGAAGCAAAAAATGACCAATTAGACCAAGAAGAAGAAGAAAGAATCCAAAAAACAAGGATAGTGTAAGCAGCCTCTGGAACAGCTTCAAGTGTTCCAACATTTGCATCATAGGGATACCAGCAGGAGAAGAGGAAGAGCAAGAAATTGGAAATCTATTTGAAAAAATAATGAAAGAAAACTTCCCTAATTTGGTGAAGGAAATAGACATGCAAGTCCAGGAAACACACAGAGTCCCAAGCAAGATGGATGCAAAGAGGTCCAAACCAAGACACATTGTAATTCAAATGCCAAAGGTTAAAGATAAAGGAAGACTCTTAAAAGCAGTAAGAGAAAAGCAGTTAGTTACCTACAAGGGAGTTTCCATAAGGCTGTCAGCTGATTTCTCAAAAGGAATTTTTCAGGCTAGAAGGGATTGTCAGGAAATATTCCAAGTCATGAAAAGCAGGGACCTACAGCCAAGATTGCTACCCAGCAAAGCTATCATTTAGAATCGAAGGGCACATAAAGAGCTTTCCAGACAAGAAAAAACTAAAGAGTTCATCATCACCAAACCATTATTATATGAAATGTTAAAGAAGCTTATTTAAGTAAAAGAAGAGGATCAAAACTATGAACAATAAAATGGCAATAAATACATATCTACCAACAATTGAATCTAAAAAGCAAACTAAGCAGACGAGAACAGAGACAGAATCATGGAGAGGATTTTGATGGTTGCCAGACGTGGTGTGGGGGAATGGGTGAAGAAGTGAGGGGATTAAGAAGCACAAATAGGCAGTTACAGAATAGCCATGGGGATGTAAAACACAGTATAGGAAATGGAGTAGCCAAAGAACTTATATGCAAGACATGAACAATGGTGTGGGATTGCCTGAGGGAGTAAGGGGTGCTGGGTGGAGAGGGACAAAGGCAGAAAAAGAGGAACAACTGTAACAGCATAATCAATAAAATACAATTTAAAAAACATAATAAAAACACAAAGAAAAACAAAGAATTGAATTGAACTATAGGACACCTAGCTAATATCTCTGAGAATTGCTTGGGGGGGCGGGATGTGTATTGTGTTGGGAAAACCATACATTTGGTGACTAGAATGTCAGAAGTGAGGTGTTCTGTGTGTGCAGTAAAGGAGACACACAGGAGAAGTGAGCTGTTCCTTTACAGCTGCACTCAGTGGAAAGCCAGGGATAATCATTTCCATTTTTCTCTCTAGATGACAAGTTTCCCATGTAAGGTGCCCAGACTGCATGCAATGGTGTCTCAGACTTATCTCGAGCCATCAGCAGACCCACCTTTTGACTTTTCCTCTGACCCCTGTAATAACTGGTCTTTCGCAAAAGACCAGCCATTCTTGTATTTCTTTTTTTGGCCTCTTTGTGCTGAAATGCCTTTTCCAAGCAAATGAAATCAACTGATTTCTTTCCTGATATGCCTAATGGTTTCTTTTGAAATTGATTTATGAAATTAGCTTTTAGTTATACATCGTATTTGGAATGTTTGGGAGACTACAAGAATCAGAAACTAATAATTTTCATCTCTAGGGGAAATACTTAATAGTGTTTTTGGTTGGTCAAATATGGCCTTTTTGTAATGATATTATGATCCTGAAAGAACAACCGACCTTTCCAACTAGTTCTAAATTCCCTCAAAAGACATTCAGAATCCTGTCCACTGCCAGGGGTGAAAGATGTGGGCACCTTAAAAATACATTTTCTGGACACACTTCTACAACAATATGCATCTCAATACCGTTATGGATGACATACAGGGGACAGAACATGAAGGAATTCTTAACTCTGAAAAGGACAAGAGGGGCAGTGATACCCACAAGGTGGAATCTCAAATCTGGATGCAAAATCCATCTTTACTGCCTTCTAACTTTTCATTTGTTTGATTGGTTTGGTTTTCTGCTGAATCCAGTTTCCTCTGAATAATAGGGGTGTTAATAATGAGAGTTAATATTTTTTGAGGACTTACCATGTATCTAGCACCACCAAGGCTTTCAGATGTGCGCTGTCTCATTTGCTCACGACAGAAGTCTATGTGGTAAGTAAGCGCTGTTATAATCCTTCCCCCCAATTTTATAGATGAGGAAGTTGAGGAAAGAAGCTTACTAAATTGTATGAGGCCATGGGTATCAAACCAGGGGACTGCACTGTCAACAACTTTCCCAGGCCTGTTGACATTATCTAGAGAAAAGGATCACTTTCCCTCTCCACTGCACTCTCTTCTGTGTCATTGTCACTCTCATTGCATCCAGGAGATGCTTCATAGATTCTCTTCTAACATCATCACCCAGTTATTCCCGAAACTCAGAATTGTCTTGTCACACCACCCTGTTCCTAGTACCACACATAAAATGTGGACATAACATCTGGGACATGCCCCTTCCCGCCTGGTCCCACCACTCCTTGGTTTCCTCCATGCTGGAATCCAACCATGGGACTGAAATCAGAGCTTCTATAAATAGTACTTACTGAAAAGACCACAATTTTTGTGGTTCATTCTTATTTTAGTAGTTATGGCATCACAGGAGTAGTAGAAGCAGCAGCAGCAGGTCCCATTAATGAGCACTTTCTACGAGCCATGCACTGTGCTAATTGAATCACTGTCTTAATTTAATCTCTTCAAACACCGTGCAAGGTTGATGTTACTATCTCCATCTTAGAAATGAGAAAGCAGAGACTCAGGGAGATTTTTTGTACCAAATTTAATAGATAAGTTACTGAGCTGAGAACTGAAACAAGTGTATGTGATTCCAAATCCATTTTGTCAGTTGTCTTTTGAAACTAATGATGTCAAGAAGGCTTTTAAGTTCCCACCCAGTGCCAAACACTGGGCTGTGCTTCTGTTTACCAGGAAGTTTTCTGTTTACTCACTTACTGTCTAATTTCTGAAAGCGAACTGAGAAAAAGTTGAAAGAGCATCCAAGAGTGACATCTGAGGCTCCAGGACTGAACCGATTTTCTTATCCAAAGGGTCATAATAACATCTCACAGATGATGCACGTTCATCAACGCTGTCTCCCTCTCCGCCTGTAGCTCACCTCCTTTCTAATCTCTCCTACTCTCTGCCTCCACACTTGCGCTATCTATTTATATGAGAAGAGTAAAGTGTTGCAGAGTCTACCCGGGACTATCAAAAATTACCTCACTTTGTCTTGGAAACAAGGTAAAGTTCATTTGAAAAAATGGGGACCGACGCTACAG
Source organism: Mormoops blainvillei (assembly GCA_004026545.1). NCBI lineage: Eukaryota > Metazoa > Chordata > Mammalia > Chiroptera > Mormoopidae > Mormoops > Mormoops blainvillei. The sequence goes on from PVJD01000411.1 coordinate 42,231, forward strand.
GCATTTGAGTGGTTTGTCCGGTGTTAAAGCGGTGGTACCTGGCAGAATTCAGATTCAGCAAAGCACTTCAGTGTCGAATCCACTAGAAATACAACCCAGCTAGGGAAGGCACATGGGGCCCCCTGCTGCCTGCCGGGGGCCTTCTCTCACCACACACGCACGCGCACGCACAGACGCGCGGTACCAGGGGCCATGTCAGTGCCTTTCCGTCTTCTGCTGCTCACCACTCAGACAACATTGTGGGGTGAGGACGGTGCAGGCTTTGCGGCCTAAAAGATTTTGGGTTTGACTCTTGATTTAACTTCTCACTGGCAACTGCTGAGCCTCAATTTCTTAACCTGCTAAAAGAAGGTGATAATAGCCCCTCGTGGTGCTGTTTTAGGGTTCGAGGAGGTAGTGTTGCGAAAGGCACCTTGCGCGTGCCTGCGACAGGGCAGGCGCTTATCCGACGTGTGTGTCTTCTGAGTTGTTTTCCTCCTTCTCAGTTTATAATGCCCACCTGGTTAAACAGACGAGCGAGAACCCACAGGTTCTTTCTTCTTTTGTGTCATTTTGTTAGAATTTCTTGGCTGTAGTGCTATAGATCTGAATATAGATTCAGATCTGAGTCGCCAGCAATAAAATGGGAAAATGGTAGAGAAGAGATATTAAAATTGAGGGTCTGCAGGCCATTGGGTAGGAAGTAGCCCCCAACTGACAGGCAGCAAGGAAGTGGGGCTCTCAGCCCTCCGACTACAGGGAACTGAACTCAGCTGACAAAGCTGTGAGCTTGGGAGGGGACCCAGAGATCCAGAAAGGAATGCAGCCCGCCAACGCCCTGATTACAGCCCTGAGAGATTCTAAGGACAGAATCCACAGAAACTCTAAACAACAAATATGTGTTGTTCTAAGCCACTGAATGTGGGGTCATTTGTTAGGCAGCAATAGAAAATGAATAACCACTGTTTTCATCATCATACAGGTTGACAAACTGGACTTGACAGGGCTGGATAATACTGGAGAATTAAAACACAAACCTTTTAACTAATTTAACTCCTTCATTTAGCACAAAAAGGATGTCTTCCAGGCATTAAGTTAAAAATATAAAAGAAGAAATACAAAGAGAGTAGAACTTAAATGTTCTCACCAAGGAAAAACAAAAAGATAAATATGTGAGGTGATGGATGGGTTCATTAATTTCATGGGGGGAGGGTGTCCTTTCACAATGTATACATATCAACTCACCACGACATGCACTTAAAATATCTTACAATTTTATGTGTCAATTATACCTCAGTAAAGCTGAAATTTAAATGAGGAAGAAAGGAGGGGAAGAGATACAGGCAGACTCCCTCCATAGGAGCTATATATATATATCTTGACAAAGAGATGTTTCTTCCCTTTGAGTTAACTTTTTCCCAACTGGGCATTTCCCTTCTTTTGCAAGGATATAGACTCAAAGAGCAGAGCGTCTCAGAGTCTCTCGTTCATTCTCCTGACTCCAGGAAGGGCCCGACTTCAAGTCAATTTAATGAAGAGGTGTCTGCTCTTAAACTTCTCCCTTGACATTCCAGGGACTTAAAACCTTCAACCTCAGAAAATTCCTCCTGCCCACTGGAAGGTCTCCTTCCTAAGCCTGCTTTGCTTCGGCCCCTTCTCAGAGGGCTGGAGAGCAGTCTGTCTGTATTGTACACACAGTAACACTTCATATATTTGAAGGTAGATAAATCCCTCTTAATGCTTGTCTTCCTGAGGCCAAAATCCCCTCACTCCCACCCCATCTCTCCAGTTTCCTGATGTGCCGTGCAGTGGCTTCCTGTGTCTCTCTCTTATTAGAGCGTATGAAAACCCAAACACATGAGTCACAATTCTCTATCAGGGTGGAGGCGGCCCAGGGATCCAATCTGACCACACTATAGCTGGAGGGAGCCCCATAGATTATCTGGGGGGTAAAAAGGTCAGGGACAAGAAACGGGGAAGTATTAAGGACTCAGGAGCTGGTGAAAATTCTTCTTAGGGAATTAAGCAGGTGCTGGCAGAAGCAAGTAGGAATTATTCCAGAAATAAAATTTAACACGGACATTGTAAGGAGAAACAGGAGTTGAAGAAAAGGGAGATCTGGTTAATTTTGATGAGTGGTTCTCAAAGTGTGATTCCAGGGCCGGCAACATTAGCATCTCTGGCATATTAGTTCCCTAGGGCTGCCAAAATGCATTAGCACAAACTAGTGGCTGAAAACAACAGAAATTTATCCTCTCACAGTTCTGGAGGCTAGAAGTCCAGTACTGACGTGTAGGCAGGACCATGCTCCCTCTGAAGGCACTAGGGAAGACCTGTCCCATGCCTTTCTTAGTTTGTGACGATGCTGGCAGTCACTGGAGGTCCCTGTCTTGTGGGCCCATCCCTCCAGTCTGTGTCTGTGAGGTCATGTGACCTTGTCCCCTGTGTCTCTTGTCTCTGAGTCTCTTCTCCTTTTCATATAAAAACATCAGTCAAATTGGATTAATGGTCCACCCTACTCCAGTATAACCATACCTTAACTAATTATATCTGCAATGACCCTATTTTCAAATATGATCACATTCTAAGGCCCCAGGAAGGACATGAATTTGTAGGGGAGGGCATTATCCAATCCCTTATATCCAGGAACTAGTTATAAATGCAAATTCTTGGGCCTTGCCCAAGACCTACTCAATCAGAAATTCTGGGGGAGGGGTCCAGCAAGCCGTTCTAACAAGCCCTCCAAGTGATTTGATACTAGTAAGTTTTGAGAACCACGGATTTTGACACAACTGAGGCATTTTCCAAAATGCACCAAAGTGACCTTGACTCCAAATTCAGAAATTCATAGAAATAGCCAGGTATCCTCAGCGACATGCAAAGTGAGCCACTTCCTTTGAAGGCAGGTCTATTATTTTGGTGAGGAAACATTTTGCTGTGAATATGCTGAGAGGGTATGTGCGCTCCAGGATCAGGAGACACTGTGTGATCGTTTTGGGTCATCATGCACTCAGGGGCAGCCCAAGAAAGGCCCAGAATGGAAAAAGGATTCTGATCTCAGATCACAGTTCATAAATGGCCCTTTGCCCCTGATGCAAGGACTCATCCTTGCCCTTGAGAGTACAAAAGATTCTGAGAGGAGTGACTTCCAGCATCCAAACAGCGCCAAAGCTGGTCTGAAGTCCAGAAGTGGCCAGGCCAGGGAGCAAGTCCGTCCGGGAGGAAAACACACCAACTCAGTGCACAGGAAGAAGAGAAGCCATCCTCAAAGGAAACATTTCCAGCTTCCCCTTCGCTAAATAAACACACCTGCCTGGGATGCTAGAGGAAGCTCCTGAATTTTAGTGCCGTCAGCAGAACTTCCTGGCCATCTGGGAAGCGTCATGCTGTATCCTTCAGACTGGCTGAGGTTTTATTGCAGAGCATGGCCTGGAGACTTTGACTGTCTCTGGGGGTGCAGTAAATGAAGGGACATGAAAAGAAAGTAAGATAGCATTCAAAATTGCCCCTTGCACAATGTGTAATGGAAAATAATCACACTGAAAATAAATGGCAACGTGTCCTTTGGGGACTCTGCACTGCTGCCTTGCGCCTGGGTCTCTATTCTTCTGGAAGGAATTATGCGGGGATGGTGGCTTCTGAACAGGCTGTGGGCTCAAGTTTCCCAGACAATATCCTGACTTTGGATGCATGTGTCTCAGCAAGATATATGTCTGTCGGCTTGGGAGAGTCTAATAGCTGCTTGGTTGCTTGTTAGAGGAGTGAATATATTAAGCAAGGCAGCAGTTTTTATTTTTAAAATTCAGGCTCTTTCTGACTCAAATATGCCTGGAGGAATAATACTGCTTACAACCTTGATTTTATGCAGCCTTATTCCGCCTAAAAGCTTAAAAGCTTCTTGAGAGAGAAATCAGGCCATTTAGATCGTCAAGTATTGCTCCGATTCTGCATCTATTCCACAGTGCGCTTTGAGATTTGAGGAGTGCACGTTCCACATGTGCTCTGTATCTGAATAATGTGGGTGCCACTGGTTAGCTGCCACATCTGCAGGCATGATTTAGGGAAGCTTGCATGGGGGGAGCACCCCACCGCAAAATTCAGGACTAGGAGACGAGATAAGACCTTTTGTAGGTGAAATCTATCACCCTCTCTACATGCCATTCACTTTGTAGGCCTCATTCCACTCCACCACCTTCCCATCAACCCCACCACCCCTTCCCCAACCCCCATTTATTTACCCTTCCTCCCTTCCCTCACCAGTCCCCAACCAACATGCCAAAGGGGTCAGTCGGGGGCTGCCCAGGGCTTTGTGCTCCACCTGCCGCATGACCACCGCGCATGGGCAACACTGTGTGATACCAGCAGAGTCACAAGTTCCATTTCCAGCAGGTGAGCGCTCACAGAGACAGAAGGGGAGGCTCCTCTCCCCAGTGTGCCTCGTCCCTCATTCCTCACAGGAGGGAAGGGCACTCAGCAGTCCACACAGAGCCAAAGAAGGAAACCGAGCCCAACAGGAGAAAGAGAGAGAGAGGAAGAGGCAGAGAGAAAGGTCCCTAAAAAAGAGCTCAGGATCAGCGGAATAGTCAGCCAAACTGAATATGGGGTAGGAGGGGTTGGGACCAGCAGAGGTAATGTAGCTGTGTTATGGTGTTATGTTGTATCTGTTTTTTAATCAGCTTTATTAATGAGCAGATTTACTTCGATACCACTAAATTATGGTGTAACACAAGTGTTATGCAAACAAAATAGGAAGCACCTGAAATCTTTCCGGTAATGCTGCCAAATGCTTTCGTAGCACCGTCAATGGTACAGCGTCGGAAGGGCTCTCATAGGTATCGTGTTGAAGATAAGGAATTCCCTTCCTGGCTCTCATACACAGCTTGATGAATCTTTTTAATTTGAAAATCTGAAATATAATGCAGAATGTCCCAAAGAAGGTCCTGCCTGAGGCAATATTATGTGTAGACTTCTTTTTCTAAGATCCTTTTTGAGTCTCATGCTGGGTTTTTTTGTTTGTTTGTTTGTTTTTGTTTTTTTGCTGTTTTTAAGCATAATTATTTAACATCTCTTTATTGTTCCAATCCTGTAAACTTTTTTTGGGGGGGCGGTGCTTTTTTATGGGCTTGTTTCTCTTTCTCCCATTTCCTGTCATGGAGTAGGGGGATACATTTTTATTTTGTAATAAGGTTGCTTAAATCGCTTCCTCAATCTCTCTCTGGAGAACAGGATTTCAATAAAAAACATTTCATGGGCCCTTAGATTGTCTTTCCTTTGTTGCTCCCTGCTTGGGAGATGGGGAGAAAATAGAAACTATTGTCATGGATTCAGGCCTGGCAATGAAACAACATACCCATCTACAGAGATTACGTGCACTTTCAACAGGCCGCCTGCCCCGCCCCCTCCCTAGGGGCAAACAGGAAAGCAGAGTGTTAGGTTGCCTTCCCACACTCCCTTGCTGGCAGCTTTGCTCCCTCTCAGGGACCATTTGTGTGCTGGTGGGTAGAGATAAAGTAACTGCTTTTATCCCCACCGCCTGAAAATATTTATGGCTAAACATTGGAAATTGCCCTGGGAAGTAGCTCTATAAATTTCCTTCTGACCCTGATCTTCCCCTATCTCAGAACTCAAGATGAATCAATCCTAGAGTGAGAAAAGGGAGGAAGAACTTCCAAGGGCGAAATCTGATAGCAATTCCTTATCTTATTGGCAACTCCCCGGGTCTACATGAGCCACTTTGTTTGGCAGGGATGACTGACCACTGGCTGCGAATTGCAGTTTCTGCAGTGAGGTTCCAGGCCTGAGCTGGGGATGACTCCGAGGTTCTCAACCCTTTTTGAGAGACTGTGACACTTCACTCTGTAGACTGGCCTGTCTGCAAGTGTGGCGGGACAGGAGGTCACCCTCTCCAAAATGCTCTGAGGCAAGTGAACATTGGGAAACTGAATGGGGGCTATGGGGGTTTTGTTGGAATTCAGCGGCAAGGCCTCCTTTGCCATGGATATGACTTCTAGGAGATTCCCTCCTATCAGACCCACACCAAGATACTAAATGTCACATAGCGTAGAGAATCCAGTGTGGCACCGTGGGGGTTCAGAGCTAGTTACCCCAAGGTGTGCTTCTGTAGTACATGGACTGTTTTGAGCTGAGGGCAACTTTAGCTGCAGGCTCAGGAGAACCTCCTGCCCCTCCCTTGGCCAGCTGGAAGAACTTGAATTAGGAGCCTTGCCCATAATGGGAGATTATCAAAGGTAACTTCTTTTGACCTATATGTAGGATACAACAGATGTCTATCTACTAAACATTTGCTCTTCTTATCATCGTGCGATGACCCTTCGAACTCCCCAAGTGGATTACCTCATCCCTAGCTCAGGATGCCTTCAATATCCATGTTCCCTTTCTATGAATCTCTCATGCCAGTGGGGGGGTCTCTGATTCTCACGCATGTAGGGTTCCCATGCATATGTATGTATTGAACTTGGTTATTTTCTCTTGTTAATTCAAATCTGTCTCGTGTCTATCTGATTATTAGACCAGCCAGAAGAGCCGTGAGGGCAGAGGAAAGTTGGCTTCTCCCCCAAAAGTACTCAGACAGGACTTCCCATCACAGTGGCTTCAAGAATTCATGGTGCCCTTACAGCTTCTCACACAGCCTGGGGTTTCCTGTGGGGTCACATGCACCTGCTTTTGCCTCCTGGCTCTGCCTCTTACTGCTTGTGTGATTCTGGTGTTCTTTTTTTCATCTGTAAAATAGAAATAATAATTGACCTAATAGGGTAATTATGAGAATTAAATAGGGCAATGTATATAATCTTTTGCACACTATCGGCCCAGAGTAAGCCCACGTGGAAGCCAGTGACCATGTCATTGGTACGATGATGACACTGTGATGTTCTCCCACTGACTCTGGGCTGTTGACAGTTGTGATTTTTTTCACAGGCTGGGAGAGTCTGTGCTTACAGCAGAGCCTGCTTCTGGCGCCTAATCCAGACCCAAGGATGGGCCAGGCGCCCCGCTGTCAGGAAATTTAGTCCATTCTGATATACAAAGCACTGAAGTCTCCTCAACAATCCTCTCTTAAAAGTATTTACATCACAGACAAAATGCCTCTGACATACAAGTAACACACATCGAGCACATAAATAACATCCTTTTTACTGGAATCAAGGAACCCTCGGGTAGTCTTTGTATCAACTCCTACACATGACCCTCATTGTGTACCCTATGAGTGATGAGCAGTCAACTGTAATTGGTCCGACTTTCACACAATAAAACTGCAGTTTTTATTTTCTCATTTTCCTAGTTCTTCAGGACATAAAGCCAGTGTTTGCAGTGACTATTTTTCTGATTCTGGAGGTATTTCAAAAAATGATGACAGTCATACAATGCTTTCAAAATTTCTGAGACTTATAACCGTTCCCCACTGTCTCGAAGGCCAACTGGGCAGGGCCTCCCAGACTCCATCCCTCACACCTTCTGACAGCAAGCTGGATTTCTTGCTTACCTTTAAGGGCTTGCCTTGTAGTTCATTTCTACCTGACTCTACAACAGCTCCCATGTGTGTGCTGCAGGAGGGGCCTGCATCCCCCAAGAAGGATCCTGAACATTATATACCCTCCCCCCTCCCTACTCACCGAGGCCATCCCAGCTCACCGGAAAGACCAGTGACTCGTCCTTCACCATGTAACTTAAGGCATCTAGAACATTCTCTAGTGCCAACTGTCTTGGCCACCAAGCACCATGGTCAGTGTTTACCACCCACAGGCCTGATAAGGTCCTCATTCATTCACTCCCAGATCTTGCAGGTGCTCCCTCCACAATTGGTAACAACGCCCTTGGCCTCACTGCAGTCCTAGGAGGTGTCTAATGGGTGAGCAGGAAAGCAGTGAGTTTAGTGACCCAAAGCAAAGTGCTGGTGTGGCCTTCAGACTGAGAAATGAAAGTGCCGTGGGGCAGCCTGCTGGGAAGTGAGAATGGGGACCAGCAGCTCAGCAGGCTCAGCCTTTCCGTCCCTCTGCCGAAACCCTCAGCCTGCAGGACCCTGGCTTTCTGTAAATGAATATAGGCCAGTAAATTCCAGGGGATTTTCCCCCCTACTGTCCCATCCCCACCCATGACCAGAAATAAAACATCTCTCTGGGACACAGTCCCATTTTGAATGGCATGTGTTTTCTAACACTCTCCCAGGGGAATAACACTGAGGGGCTCTCCTTCGTATTTTAGGGTCCCGGAGCCCATAACTAAATCACACATGATCAGAGTACATTACTCATATTACCGCTGAAATATACAATTTCTATATTCCTGGGCAGAGCAATCATCAATCTCTAGAAAAACAATGCCCTTAAGCAATTGGGACAGTCTCTTCCACCTTCCAAATTGGCTTTGGCTTCCTTTAGTTCATATATAGGCCCTACCCAGGCTGCAGATTATACTTTGAGACAGTCTTATTCATGGATTTCTGCACAAAGTTAGGATTCTGTTAGGAAGAAATAGGAGGATGGGATGAATATTAGGGAGGCAACCAACACTGTCTACCTTTTATGATCTCATCTTTACTTAATGCTTATCGAATTTCCATAAAGTGGAGAAAAATATGGGTGGTCGCTAATTCCAGATGGAAAATACTACATGGAAATTACTTACAATAAATTTCAAAGAAAATTCACAACAAAAGACCAAAACACCGCCCTGCCTTCTACTCCCCACTTCCTACTTTTCCTATGTAAGCTCTCACTAGATATAAAACTTGACACTCTCCACTTGTCTTCCATAACCTGAGGAACCTCGTCTGCCTGCACCCCCGCTAGCTTGCTGGAGGAGGGACTTGATGCCAGTACATAAAGCACACTTCCTTTCACTGTGCATCTTTGTCATGTAGCTGTTCCTTTACAGACAGCGAAGATGACGTTCAAAGGATTTCAGGTGAAAAGGAAAAGCAAACTGTGTGATGAAGACAAGTTTATCTCAGCATTGTGTAGCTGATTGGCTGAAGAGCCAGAGGACTCCAATATAAAAGGTTAAAGGGAGAAAAGTCAGGACAACTATACTAGCATAATTAATAAAGTAGAATTTTTAAAAAGATATAAAGGGTTGTGCACACTTCTGACTTCTCTGACACTTCTGTCAGTTGCAAAGTGGTGACCCCCTTTTATCTCTCTGCTCAAGAATGACTGAACTGTGATTGTAAATAAGAACTCCGATCAGTTGACAATTCAGCTGCCTTAAACCAAAAAGAAGATTGAGTGTCTTATCTAAGTGAAGAAAGTAGGGAGATCAGTGATGAGGTATGGTCCATACAGGGTCCTAGCTCTTCACTATGCAGTTCTCTTGGCCATGAGCAAATATGAAAACTCTATGGACAATTTTCATTTTTAAACTATAGGAGTTCTGGACCTTACATTTGTGAATAACAACTTCTATCCTAACATTCCAGGCAGACGTTGTGAGGCGCATCCTAATTGGGTTATGTTGGTCACATGCCTTCCTCCCGAATAGATGGCCATGATCAGAAGATGGAATGTGTTTATTGTCTTCCTTAATTTGATTAACTAGGAATGACCTCTGGGCCGGGGAATGTTAGGTCGAACCACCTGAAACTGCTAGTAGTCAATGATATTTGATTTATAAAAACAATAATTTCACCTGGTTCAACCTAACAAATGGGATGTGTATGGAAAAGGATGAAGCCAAATGAAAAACCCAGCTATGAAGTTAAGAAAGTGAATAGGAAACCAACATGCCCAGTGTATGACTATTGCAGAGGGTGTCGGCAATGTTTCTCCAACTGGTTCACAGTATACTAGCTACGGGAAGTTAAGTAAGTTTTTAAAGTTCTCTGCGCCTTGGTGTCCTCATTTACAAAATGTAGACTATACTAGCACCTACCCAAAGGGCTGTTGTGAAGTTTCAATGAGTTAATACAGAAAAAGTTTAGAATAGTACCTAACTCTCAGCAGATTATGCATTATTACTATAATAATAATTATTGTTGTTGTTGTCTTATTATTTCTAGGCAAATGCAGCGGCCTCCATTTGCCATCACCATGGTGCTTCATGCATAGGTGCGTAATGTGTTACTTTGTAGCCAATCACAATAGCTGCTCTCCCAGGGTGCTAATATTCTGGGGGTTATTAAAAATTGGAGCCATCATTCGATTACATTTCATCACAGTGAGAGAAGGTTGTTTTCATCTGTGCACTTACCCACAGTGACTCTGCAATCACCACACTCTCAAAGCCAATTAGAGTCAGTGAATTACCCAAAGACATAAACTTAATGAAATTTTCTGACATAACTGTCTTCTAGAAAGCACAGAGTGGCTAGAGAGGCACGGACTCAAATAAGATGGCTCGTTTCATGTGGTTCTCAGTCCTAAGGGAAATGCCCGCTCACTCATTCTTCCCCACTCTCTTAAGGGAGGTTGGTTAGTTAGTTAGTGTGTTTTTGAATCCTCGACCTCAGTATTATCAGTAGCACCCTTGAGAAATCATCTTGGTTTATTCTTCTCCCTCTAGCCAGAATTTTATCAAAATCATCCTAGCCTAGATGGGCACCCACACTACCCTGGGGTAACACCTCGACCCCCACAAGCCTACCCTTTCCCATTTCCTCTGCTCTGTCCTCGGCGGGATCTAGGGCTGCGCTGAAGGAGCCGCGGCAAGCGGAATGCTGGATGAAGGAGGCAGGGGTGGAAGGTTCGGGCAGAGGAACTATTCTAATAGATGAGCAACACAGCCAACGCCTCCCCAGGCTCCTGCCATCTCTGCTGTGCGGGTTAGAGCATGAGTATCGGAGTGTAGATGTCTTCTTCCATAAAATGAGGTGTTTAGACTGCATGGTCTTTCATCATGCTTAGCTACAAGCTTCTAGGATTCCAGGGTTTGGAGGCTCTGGTGACATGCCTCCAAATCAGCTCTAGTGTAAATTCCCAGGGGCACAATGTGGTGACACACTTTACCCAGGGGGAGATACAGTGCTAGGCTCCAAAGATACAAGACCACAGCAGGCCATAGGCCGTTTTGCATACACCAAGCAGAGGCTTCAGCAGAAATGTCTTCACAACACAATCGAAGGTACTATTTGAGCCGAATGTGATTTATATCTATTTGCATGGATATTTGCAAGGCTGCTGTGTATGAATCACCTTTAATTGATTTAGCCTTTTGCATAATGCCAAGTTGTCATTGCTACAAAGATACCAGCCAGCCTTTAATATGTGGGAATTCTACACAGGGCAGCTAAGCTCTTTGCCTGCACTATCTCATGGAACTCTCTTAATCACCCTCTGAGGTAAGATGTACTAGCTCCATATTACATATGAGGACACTGAGGTTAGGTTCAAATGGGTTAAGTAACATGCCCAAGGACGTACAGCTAATACATGATGCGATGGAGGTGAGACTTGAACTAGGTATCTGCTCCCACAGAGAATCTTCTTAATTTTAAAATGCCTGTGCTACAGCCTCCTTGGGAACACAGACCATGTACATTTCTTTGGGCCCCTCGCAGGACCCAACACGGAGCTGTACACCGACTGGAACCTCACAAACCTCTTTGATTTGCCTTCTCTATCTACTGAGGTCAGCTAAACTCCACTTCAAACTTCTAACAGCTGTCCTGTCCGTTTCTGGTTTCCACTGCGTCTTGTCATATCATCCATGGCTACTGTACACCAAACAAAAGCAAGAACTATTAGTTTTGGAAGCCTTCACAGGTATGACATGAATTCAGAAAATTTGGCTCTCGGTCTGCTGAAACTTGAGGAATCAAGCAAGCACATGTTGTTGGTCAAGTTTGGGGATTTTTCTAAAGATGTGTGGCTCCCTTAGCTTTTGTTCCACATTCTTTGGGTGTTTGGCTGGTTGTTCGATGTACAGCATTAAATGTAACTTCCCCGGCCCTGATAACATCCTAGTGTTGTTAAATGTACCAAGGTACTTGGTAATTCATCTTACTTGAAATTTTCACAGCTCGGTAAGCATGCATTCATTATCACAGACATCACTTTAATGTTTAACAAACATAACTGGCATACTCTCAGCATTCACATTTTCCATTTTCACCTAACTTGTCATGAAACATGCTATGTGTATACAAATAAACAATTCATGCAGAGGTGATTTTTCATTCTGTCTAAGAAAAGACATTCAAATTTCAGATTCTCTTGAGAGAAAGGTTTCTCATTTCTCAACAGGCTCTGTGTTTTGGCTCTGATTAGCTATCCCCCCAGCATGGTAGGTCTTCCTCCCATTTAAGACTCAGTTCAAGATTTACTCCTGCATGAAGGTTTCCTTGGGTAATAACAGATCTACTTCTCATTGCCTCAGGATACGTGTATGCAATTTGTGCTACACTTCCTGTCCTGAGTTGATAGTCTTTGGGTTACTAGGTCACATGAGTGTGATCTCTTCCATTAGACTGCAGGGATTTATCACAGCTTCTTCTATTTCTCTTTTGTTTCTGCCACACTCTTTTGTGTTTCTTATAGTGTTGCGTCCTCTGTTAACACTCTATAAATGTGTGTCAATGTTGGGCACCAGGATATCATATTTCTTTGAAAATATGCTACAAGGACCCATCAGCCACAGGGACGGTGTCCCAAGGAACATGAAAAAAGATACAGCCTGCTCCTTTCTTTTAGATTGCTCATAACTGAGTTGGAGAGATAAGATTTTATAGATGAAATAATAAATAATATAAGTTAGCATGGTAGATTCTTGGTATTCTCCAACATGCAATGTTGGAGAGCTTCCCCGTGACAGAAGATACCAACTGGCAACCAGGCATACATGCATAGCTTGTCCCACATACTGTTGGCTTACAGAGTATTAACAAACATAAATTAGCTGCCCAAAGTTTTTTTAAAATAGGACTTATCACAAATATCCACATTTCTAGTTTCTCCTAAAAAAAAAAAAACAGTTTCTCTTTTGAAAACCAGGCAATGCTGGCTCCACATCCCCATCCAAGGTCCCTTTGGATGGGAGTGACTCTGCCATTGTCCCACGGCGCCCATCAGTTCCTACTCTTCCCCAGCTCTGAGCCCGGGGCCAGCTAACATCTCTTCATATTCTCTCCTTTAAAAAAATCCTGGAGTTTTTCTCTGCGGAAAACCAGGAAAGAGAAATAGACTGAGAGGGCTGTGCGTTGTTGTTTTTGTTATTGTTTTTTCAAAGATGGGAGGGTGGGGGTGGTAACAGTTCTTGTGGAAAAGAAGACTGACTGCATATTATGTTTGAATGGAGGGATACAGCTTAGTATTTGTTTATGAAATCAAATATGATAAAAACTACAATCAATGAACTGGTCAGGAACACATTCAGCTGCACGTAACAGAAAACTCGAAAACATTGATTTAAATAAGTATGAGGGTCAGCAGCTCCACAAAGCTGTCAGAAACACAGACTCCTCACATCTTTCTGTTTTGCCATCTTTCGTGTGGTTTTCGCGTTCATGAGTGAAAAGCAGTTTGCATGTCTCAGGCAGAAGGAATGCAAATGGACAAAAGGCAGCCCTCCCCAGGATCTCTGCCCGTGTCCCACTGGCCAGGACTCTGTCGTGCGTCTATTCCTGGCTGCAAGAAAACTGGGAAATCAAGTTCCAGACACTGGACATGAGAAGGACGAAGGAAAAGGGGGATTCGTGACATCTGAGTGTGCCCTTCAACGTTATCGCCACAATTGGTATATGGAAAGCTATGCTTGGAATAGGCAAGAACTGAAATAGGAGAATGCATTCATGAACCTGGCCTCTTCTCTCACCCACGTGGCCCTATAGCCATCTAAGTTTGCAGGCCTTGGTCCACGACCTGTTGTAGTTTTTGTGAGTGTAACCTTGAATCATTCAAGGTGGGAGCCTGGTATGTACAAGGAATCACTTAGCTGAATGTTAGAGTTTAATGTAACTCACAGCACCCCCTTCGAAACTGGGCTTTGCTTCCCTCTGTCAGGGCCCATGAGGTAATGTTGGTAAAATAATAAAATTTTATTCTTTGTAAGAAATGGCCCTAAAATGAAAGCCAACCAGCTTGATAAGTAACTTAAGTCCTATATTTATAGAGTCATTAAGAGTCAAAGGGAATGCTTAAATTTTTCTACCACATTTTATTGCATTGTGTGTGGGATATTACTGTGTTATAATAATATTTGCCATTTTGGGGATTCACTAAGGCTTTAGAATATATCTCCAGTGAATTCCAGGGGTCTATTGTGTGCAGTAAAATACTAACTGTGTGGCAGAGATCAAAGTGATAGACCCTTAGAGAATCAGGGGAGGAATTAATGTAGGCTGGACTAATGAGGAAGACTTACATCATTCACTCTAGGAACTAACAGACATATAGGCAGACGAAGTTAAAGTGGCAGATTCTTTTTTCAAGATTATGGCAACATCTCAGTTATCTGGAATTCAGACATCTTGTAATTTCCCCTACCTAGAGCACCAAGCACAAAAGCCTATTAAAATAGCCCAAAGCAATCTCACAAAGTCCATGTACTGAAATGTAAATATTTGATTCCTACGAAAACTCACTCAGAGGCTACTTACTCTGGCTTCATCCAAAGGCTCACTAAGACCGGCTACTCACTCTCCTAGTCCAAAGTTAAGCAGACGTGGCTGGTTTAAGTGGAAAGCACAGAGTGATAGGAGCAAGTGATAGGAGCAAGAGTTTACACCAACAGAATGAAAGCAAGGAAGAATACAAGAAATATTCTGAAACTCAGACTTCTAAAGACATGGTCACCGAGGGCCATCTAATGAAGGGACTTCATAACACTGAAGCAAGTCTTGGATCAGTACAAGGAGGAGGGCTTTAACCAGCATTCCGACTGATCAAGAAAGTGTGACTTGTGTTGAGAATCACTTTTTAGGAAGTCAGAGAAATCTGTTTTAGAATTCGAAAAGTATTTTCACTTAAATGGTTAAAATAAATATGTTCTTACTCTTAAAGGAAATAAGTATCAGTTATCTGGAAAATTCTTGTTGTGGAAAGCTTAAGTTACTAATAATGCTGGAGAGAGTGTGACAGTTGTATCCATAGAAGTGAAGTTGTGTATTTGTTCAATTTGTAAAAACATACGAAAATGATCAATGTTCAGAAGATAACGATCCTTTAACTATAATCCAAGTCAAGCTATAACTATTGCCATCCTTGAATACGAATGAAATAAACATGTTCAAGGATATTTATTGACCCATACTAACTCCTTCAGTCAATTTGATTCCAGTACAAATTGCCTCCAAAGCACTCCCAACCCCCTTCCCCTCCCTTTCACATATAACACAGGCAAGATTGGACATTACAAGACAGAAAACAGAACAACTAAAGCAGCATAATGTTCATTAACCACAAGCATATGGAACGCTCAAGCATGTTTTAATGAGTGTGATTCAACTGAACCACAGTACGGAGATGCATCACTTCCAGTAAATGTACACTAAATATTTCCCATTAAAGGCGTATCGAGTAACAGTCTCAAAATAGGCCCTTTAAATTACTCTTCTGCTCAATACCCCCGCTGCCTAAAAAGGTATACATTCTATGATGTTTTATACTGCCATAGGCAATAATAGAGCTAATCTGCAGTCGGTTCTTCTATCACTTTGATAGTCAGAGTGTGCTTTCTCCTCCACCTCAAATGGAAGAAAGCGTCGGACTTTACTGAGTCCGCCTCTCAGGCGTTCCTGCTCTGGTCAGGTCAGGCAGCAACACGTGCCCCGGGAGTGGGGTAAAGAGCAAGGGAAAGGACGCTGCTCTGAAGGTCGTGTGAGAAAGATGAAATGAGCTTCTTGTCTGCACCCATGAGTCTAACGGGAGGCCCACCACCTGCAAGAAAACCAAGGCTTCTGGAGAGCCTCTGGAGATCAAAAGAGATTAAACAGAGATCGATAAAGAAGGTTCCTGAGGTTGAAAACTAAAGCATCTTTTTTTGCTATCAACCTGACTCTCAAGCTAGGGGTCATCGTCATGACCGCCATCATCCTGCTTAGTACGTCACCTTCCATGTTTGCCCAGGATTTCATACAAGTGAAGCTCTATGCCAAGCATTTTACATGCCTGCATGCTCGTATTGAATCCAATGAGGTAGCTATGCTTCCCCATTCTTATTGCTAAGGAGACGGAAAAGTATAAAGAGACTTGCTTAAATGGTAGAAAGTGGTAGAATCAGAGTTTCTAGCCAGGCATCTGAGTCACTGATCGATGTCCTTACGTTCACCAAAGTAACCGCATCGCCCTACAGCCTCCTCCATGAGGTCAGGTTCAAGGAAACTCCCCCATCCCTGCTTGGAGGAAGAGCCCAGGCTAAGAAGGGCGTCAGTGCAGCCATGAAGGTGTTCAGACCTTCTGGGGTTCACACGAACAGGCTCAGATGGGGTTTTCGTTGTTCTTTGACCCCCTACACCTCCCTATTAACATTTCTACCTGCCATTATCCTCTAAGTCCCCTTTCACTGTCACGCCCAAGTTTTGTGTGACTACAACCCATCCATGCAGTTATACCCCAGACAGGGGAAGCATGATTGACCTGTAGAGAAAGGGCTTTCCTCATTGCATTGATCTTTAAACATATATAAGATTAATTGTCCAGCCTTAGAGCTGCCAGGTATTCAAAAGCCCTAGGTAAGTTTACGCCTCGTTTTGTGGTTTCCTATTAGCCACCCCCCAGCCATCCCAAACACGTCTGCTAGGATCTTTTTCATTTTTCCATAAAGTCAAGTGGCTTCTCTCTGTTAAATCTTTCAGAATTGTTTTCCTCTGGGTCACTGTTCCTAGATCTTTAAACTTTTTCATCCCTTTAATTTGTTGGCCCATGGAGATGAAGCCAAATGCTAGGCTATCCAGGAGGGAGAAATGTTCCATAAAGAAGGAGAGAGACACAACAGTTATCTCCACTTCCGCATGCCATTCTGTCCCACCCCCAGTCACTACTTCTGCTTAGAGAAAAAGGAAGAACTGATACATTTTCCTTTGTAGTTCAACAGTGGGAATCAGCATCTTCCTCCTTCCTCCTCTCTCCTTGGAGAACATCGCCTGCTTGTTCCTTCTGGCTAGTTGTCAGTTTCCTCTGACTTAAAAAAATCACTTTTTTAAGTGATTTGCATGCTTGGGTAGCCAACAGAACCTAATTCCTGCACTTTCCCCTTTATCCCCCACCCCCACCGTACCCTCTTACCACAGCTGCCACTGGCTTTCTCATGGCCTTTGCCAGAGTTGCCCACTCTCTGAAGAACTTTCTACTCGTGAGAGCCAAACAGAGCTAGCTCACTTTCCTACCGCCTCCAAACTTATCATCAACACCTTCAACGTCTGTCCTGTCCCAGCCCACACACTGGGTTGGAGGAAAAGGAGGGAAGTTGGATCGGCTGGAGTAAAAAGCGGCTGGTGTGTGAAACAAGGAACTAGGGGAATTCAAGGTCAGTCCCAGGGTGAGCAGCTGCCCAGGCAGGGCTCGGGAGAGCAAGAGCCAGAGGCCGCAGAGGGTTAAATTGAGAGGAGAGTACACAGGCTCAGAGTGAGGCAACAGGTGGGAACCGAGAGACGGGATGAGTCACATGAAGCTAGCTAATGCCCAGGTCCCATCCAAAGGAGGAGCCAGGTCAAAACAAGTCAAGCCCGGACAGGCAAGGGTCTGAGGTGAATCCAAGGGCAGGAATCAAGGGGCAGAAACAGGGCAGAGCTGGAAGGAAGCAGAAAGAATCACAAGTAAAGCAAGAAGATGGGGGAGAAGGATGTAGTATGATATCCAAGGGCTGCGTTTCAATTCCACCACTGAAGACACATCCCAACCATCTCTTTTGTGTCTGTTCATTCTGAACAGACACAAGCATACGTAGGTCTGTGCACTGTAAAACCACCACACGTGGTCTCTAGTGGTTTATGGTTCCCTGATCCAAGGTACTGTGTTCTAATAGATAACAAAGACAAGCGAAGCCAGCTTCACCACATAGACTCTTCCTTTGCTAGTTAGGTGGCAGACCTGGGCTCAAGTCCCAGTTTCTTTCACTAGTTAAAATGCAGTTGACCTATAGTTGATTGGTTCTGACCCACAAACTGGCAGTTTCATACGGTCTGACCTAGTATCGCCTGAGCTTGGACAGGTTACCCTACCTCTCCAAGCCTCAGTTTTCATTTCTATAAAATGGAGTTGATAATACTAACCATGCTCATAAAGTCACACATTTTAAGGCACTTCACATAATGTCTCATACCTAGTAAATGCTCAATAAATTTAGCTATTATTATACCTAGTTTTCAGGGACAATAAACATTTTGGAATTAAATTTGATGGTAAAACACTGACCGTGTCCTCTGAGTAGGGAGCCTTAGGCAGAGATATCAAATGCTCTGGCCCCCTGTGCACAAGGGCCACAGTGAGCTGTTCCATACACATCTCACTCCAGTGCCAGTGGAGCATGTGCTTAACACCCCTTGGGTTTGGGAGCGAGCCAGACAGCGGGTGAATGAAACCTGGCCCCACCACTGAACGACCTCGAGCCAATCACTCCAGCTTTCCGAGCCTCAGCCTACTCCTCAGTAACCTGAGTTTAATACTCGTACCTGCAGAAATACTGCCTGTGATGTGTCAGCACAACACATGGCATGTCGCGAGTGCTCAGTGGACGGTAGTTCTTACATGCTGACCAGGGCTCGATTCTGACCCTGGTCTGGTCACTAACTTCATCTTTCAGCATGAAGCCACACCAACTGTTGTAGAGGAAGGAAAATGTTAAGCACACCCTCTTATTCTTTGTCTGTTTACCCATTTTCCACCCAGTTCTAGGGCTTGTCTTGCCTGGAGGTCCTGGATTTACTGTGTTGCCTGGTTTTGTTAGGTGGTTGGAGGTTTCATCTCAGGCAAATGTGGGAGGTGGTTTGGCTTAGGCATGGAACAACACTTACTTTGCTTGTGGTTTTTGAGTTTCAGGTTGGAAAAGAATTTGGCAGGTGGAGACTTTCTCATTAAAAATAAAACAGCTTTTTTTGTTGTTGTTGTTTTAAAGATTCATTAAGTTTCTGGAAAATCAAATGGCTCTTATGAAGGAGAATATTAATTGATTTAGCAGAAGGGTCACTGAGAAACAGAGAGGGAACATTTCTTCCCACATGCAGATGGACTTCAGAACTCGGTGCAAACAGCCGGCAAGACACACCGGGTGCAGGTGAGGCCGAAATGTCTGCAGGCATTTGGCTGAGCTTGGTCCGCCTGCTGCTTTTCCCAGTGGGAAGCTGAGCGATAGCAACGGCACTGCAGCCAGATTACATGTTGCTACTGGGAACCATGTTATGTCATCTCACAGAAAAAAATCTGCACAAACACGCCAACTTTCTTCGGTAAAATCAAAGGCCCACTCCTCTCTTTCATCTTCCCAGCCCCACACCCCCCAGGCTCCCAAGTCGCTGCATGTGGCTCACACTTTGCGTCAGGATCAGTAGAGTTTATCAGCTCGGCTCGAGCAGGGTGAGTAACCCGCGCTGCACCAACCAACCACAGAGGTAACGTGGAAGCGACAAACATACCTAAGTACACACCGTCATAACCACGGCGGGCGGAAATAACAAGGGCCATGGGACAGCTTCGCTTTGGTTCAAGAGAATGAGGTCCGTGAATGCTAACCGGAAAGGAATGGTTCCGTTGGAATTCCCAGCTTACAGAAAGGTTCTGGGTTCAATTAATGAGTCAGTCAAGGTTCTTTTGCCTTCCCCCGCCCCTCCCTTAATAGTATATAACCTGTGGATTCAAGATGGTCTTCTTTATGGATCCAGTAGGAACAAGTTTAAGCCCAAGACGAAAATTAGAGCTGGGCAGTTAGCCTCTATTCCAGCTTCAGGGGATTTTGTGCCTCATTCAGCAACACATCATCCTGGGCCCAACAAATTGTACCTGAGAATCCGCTGGGTCAGAGGACAAAACCAATCGGAATTCCTATGACACCTAAGTACGAGACATCCAGAAGCCCCTGCCCTTAGGAAATGACTGCTTTCTCTCCAAGTCTGTTCTGGGACAAATTAATCTTCACCGAAAGAAACAGAGTGAAACTGAAATAGTCTTGGGAATGTTGTGTATTACATAGCCCCCTTCCAACTCCTGTTGATTACATGTAATACACTAGGACAAAAAGGGCATATTTCTACTAAAATTAGCATCTTGCCTGAGAGGTAGCTTTCACCAAAACAATGGCAAATAGCATCCCTTTTTGCTCCATAGGTTTTTGTGTTAACTCTCGCCGCAGTTCCTGAGTGGAAAACCGAAAAAGTCATCCCGTAGTCCCCCTTATCCGTGGTTTCTCTTTCTGTAGTTTCAGTTACCTGCGGTTAACCTGGGTCTGAAAATATTGAATGGAAAATTACAGAAATAAATAATTCATAAGTTTTAAATTGCGTGATGTTCTGAGTAGCGTGATGAAATCTCGTGCTGTTCCGTTTCGTCCCGCCTGGGATGTGAATCATCCCTTTGTTCAGTGTATCCGCGCGGCATATGCTCCCCACCCTCAGCCATTTAGTACTTGGCTTGGTTCTCAGATCAACTGTCCCGGCATTTCAGTGTTTGTGTTCAAGTGACTCTTATTTCACTTAATAATGGGCCCAAAGTGCGAGAGTAGTGATGCTGGCAATCAGGATATGCCAGAGAGAAGCAGTATACAGCACATGAGGTGTTCTGAGGAGCGAGAGGCCACATGGACATAAATTTTATTACAGCATGTTGCTATAATTATTCTATTTTATTTAAGATTTTATTTATTTATTTTTAGAGAGAGGGGAACGGGGTGAGAAAGAGAGGGAGAGGAACATCAATGTGTGAGAGATACATCCATTGGCTGCCTCTCACACGTCCCCCACCGGGGGACCTGGCCTGCAACCCAGGTACGTGCCCTGACTGGGAATCAAACTGGCGACCTTTCGGTTTGCAGGCCAGCACTCAACTCACTGAGCCACACCAGCCAAGGCCGTTGTATTTTATTTTTATCATTGTTAATCTCTTACTGTGCCTAATTTATAAATTAAGCTTTACCAAGGGTACACATGTATAAGGAAAAACATAGTACTGGGTTGTCCAAAAAGTCTGTTTAGTTTTTTCTGTAAAATAAAAGACATATTTTTCATTTTCACCAATAACTTCAGTGATTTGGATATTTTGAGTATGTCAGCTATTTCCCGCTATTGGCTTCTACTGGGCAGAGGCCAGGGGTGCTGCTAAACATCTTCCAAGGCCTAAGAGAGCCCCACAGCAAAGGATTATTCGGCCAAAACATCAATTGTACCAAGAAACTTCACGAACCACTTTGGCTACATTCTATCGGTCCCAGCACCTTCTTCATACACTGTATAATTCTTTGTTTTTTGCATTTCAATTGCATTTTTACCTTTCTTGAAATAATAAAGCATAATACACTGAAAATGTTGTATAGTTTCTTCCATCTGCAATATTAAAATGGCTGCACAAAAATTCACCAATTTTGACAAGTTTTTAAAAAATGTATCCTGATATGACAGCTGTCATAATACAATCTAACAAAAGTATTTACAAGGAAGTTAAAAACAACTAGGCACCACTAGAGCCAATGTATGGAAAAAACTAAACAAACTTTTTGGCCAACCCAATACGTCTAGGGTTCAGTACTGTCCACAGTTTCAGGCATCCACTGTGTGTATGGAATGTGTCCCTCATGGAAGGGGGGACTACTGTATTTAAGTGTCTCTAAAGTAATGATAACTTGAGGTTCTCTGCATGCTCTCTTCCCTTTATCTTCCCTTCCTGGTGGTGGGAAATTAGCCATCCGCACTTCCCAGGTAAAGTCACTAAGTTCATGAAACACGATGAACAGAGAACCATGAAAGGCCAGAGCACTAGCCAGCTATTGGTGATCTAGGAACTCGCAACATCATTTCCCATCTCTGACAATGATATGCCGTTAGAAGAACCTCGCTTCCACTGTGGGAAAATGGCTTATACTTGTTCTCTTATCTACTTCTTGATGATGTTGTGAGAATTAATAAGGGGTCTGCAATCCATGTCTAACTTCTCAGGTAAAGGGACCTCTGTGAATCAGTCATTCATTTCAAGGGAGTGGGGGTGGGGGTGAATACCATCATACAAATGTAGCATCTGATAGTAAGTTCCAATAATGGCTATTAATACAGTCATGGAGGTTTACTGAGAGTTTTCTATGTACCAAGTAAAGCTCTCTAAGAGCTTTATATATACCTCAAAATAACCTTTTGAGTTAGGCAATATTATTACCCACAACTGACAAATGAAAAACTGAGGCACAGAAAGATTAAGTAATAACTCACTTAGGGTCACATAAGTAGTTATCAGTAGCCCTGGGCTTCCATTCAAGGTTGTAGAACCCAGGCTCATAGCCACTGCGTTTTGCAAATTTACCTGAGATCTGTAAAGGCTTCTGTTTCTACTGTATCCTATTGAAGTTATGTCTCTTAAGTAGAGAAAATGATGTAGTTACATTTCTTTCTGCAAGGCTAGGGTTCTCTCTGGCACATTCCAGCTGTTGCAATGATTTGGGATGAGTTACGCATAAATTACTTCTCCTCTACACCCCCAATGCTTAGTTGGTACCTTCAGACTGCTCCCCCTAGAGGAGTACTTTGGGACTTCAGTATAAACTGAGTTGAATGTACAGGAGGCGAAATGCCTCTACAAGCAGCATAAACCCTAACACTGTACATGGCCAGGGCCAGCAGTGAAGTGCTCTGCTCACTGAAATTATGTTAGGCATTCCTAGATGCTAATTTGTAACCTGCTGTTGCCCAGATGAATCCCTCAGCGGGTTTGTCAGTCAAAGTTGTTAGAATTTCATAGTCCCCCTAACATCCTTTCTTCCTTTGTAATCAGGGTTGGAGCAAAGGGTGGGACAGTTGTGCCCCAGTAGGCTACACAGGGTACCAACCAGCACTCAGAGCCCCTGGCAAATATCACAGTTCCTCCAGCTCCTTAAACAATGTTGATGGACCCTTGGTTTTCATTAAGCTGCCTGAAAGTCAATCTCTTGATGAATTCCACCGGGAAAACCAAGGGGAGTTTATTTTCAGACACAGTTAAACAGCAACCAACTTAAGAAGTACCTGAAAAAACAATAATAAAGACTTCCCCAAGGAGCAAATTCATATAAATACCCCAGGAGTTATTCCACATTGATCTGTTTAGAAAATGTCCGCCTAGGGTAGCATGCATCGCATTTCAAGGACCAAAGGGACTGTTTTGCTTCACTCCTTTTTTGCCATTGTTGATACTCCAGGTTTCCAAGGGAATGATGATTTTTCCCATGGACAGGAGCAGCACAACCTCTTAAGGGAAATACCAGGAGCTATATTTGGTGGCGCAGCTTCTTCACAAGAGTCAAAACTGAAGTTATTTTGGACCAAAGAACAGAACCTAAGAAAAAGGACAAACTTCGTTGCAACCCAATGATGGGTCTACTGATGCGACTGTTAAGACAGCCTATTTGTGCTTTTATCTCCATTTAACAAAGAATATGGGCATTTAGTTTTTCTGAAATAAAATTAAGGGTTCCCTTGTCCTGTTCATTGTTATTGGGCTTCCAGAAGGCCTCTGTCAACGTGGCGTCCAGGTGGCTTCCAGGTGAATGTCCCCTAGCGTGGTCTCATTCCAAAGAATTTAAAAGTATTTGGGGTTGACCCATGAGTTAAAGTCCTTTCCAAGTCTCGCTTCGTTAACCTTCAGTGAGAGGGCGGACTTTACTGTTAGATCGTTTTACAGATGGGGAAACGGGGGTCCGAGAGTCCTGCGCACTGAGGAAGGGCTCCAGCCCCGCGCTCGGCCGCTGTGCCTCCTGCCCACGGCCGTATGGTCAGGCTGCCCCTCACGGCGATGCAAAGGCAGCACTCACCCCGGAACAGGTGATAAAGGTCCAAATGAAGGTGGACTGGTCTAGCTTTCTGACCTGAGCTTTTCGAACCTCCCACCCTCGGCGGGTCAAGGCAGAGCCAACCCATTTGTAGAACCGATTTTGGCTCGTCCATCTATAAGGCTGATATCTCTAAAGCAAACTGGGAACTTTAAGAAAGCAATCATTCGTGTCTTTGACACATGAAATGCCTACTAGGGTCTTTTTCCTGTTCATTATCAAGATTAATATGAAAATATGCTACTGCGAGCAGAAGAAAAGCAGGATTTCAATGACTTTTAGTCTCAGTGCAATGCTAATTTGGGTAGTTCAAATGCAGAAAGTGCCTCATCTTCTTTGCTTTTGGCCAGGAATAGATCATTCATTACCCCTCACCATGAGGAGCGTGGCAGAGCCCTCATTATCTCATATCCACGCTTTCCAAATCAATCAGCTCTCTGCTACACTGCTGGGCTTTTTAATTTAAATCAGCTGAAGTTAGAATGTGTTTTATAAAAATGTCAGAGCCTCATTAACTGTGGTTTTGTGTTGGTCTTGTCTATCATTTTTTG
Source organism: Mormoops blainvillei (assembly GCA_004026545.1). NCBI lineage: Eukaryota > Metazoa > Chordata > Mammalia > Chiroptera > Mormoopidae > Mormoops > Mormoops blainvillei. The sequence continues at coordinate 66,644 of PVJD01000411.1, forward strand.
GTTGACAATGTTAAAGAAATTATTTCTCTAAGAACGCTTACACTAAGACTTCTTCTTTAAATTTTTATGAAATTCTTCTTAGAAATCCGAACTCTGGTTAAAAATCAAGATGCTCCTAATTATTAGTATCTTTAAATAGTCACTTTCAGAATATATGCAAGGTTTCTAAAAGCTTCCCCACCTTTGAATTCACGTGGTGAACAAATAAAATATTCTAAAAGCTGGAACTTGACCTGTGTTTCTCAGCGGGCTTTTGGAGTGTGACAACTTCTTGGACAGGACTGTCCCACCCAGTGCAGGACTTTTAGCTTCCTGGCTCCTCCTCTCCACTAAATGCCAGTAATTCTCAGTTATTACGACAACCAAAAAAACCTCCATACATTTCCGAACCTCTCCTGAGGGCTGGTCTGCCCCTGTTGAGATACGATTAAAACAAGACTTTCAAAATCTTCACACCGGACCAAAAACAAAGCAAATTACTTGCTAGCCACAAAGTCTGTCCTCACTCTCAGAGCTCTCCCACTTCCTTCAACTCCTAAACTGTATGCTTGCCTGCTCATTTCATTGTTGGGCTTTACTACCTGGTGATGCTGCTTGAACTATATTCCTCATTCATTGCTGATAGAGGTCTTGACTGGCTCCATAAATGGTGACCTTCTTGAGGGGGGATATCTTAGGACAGACATCTTGTTGTGCCCCCATGTCAAGCAGAGTCCTGGTAAATATTCACTGACTTTATTTTGAATAAATGGTTGACACACGGATGAATAGGAGGACCCAAATTCCAGACCACTGACCAACGGCTTAATAAGAAAAACAGTACATTCTGTCTCTATGCTTCTTACTTGTCTTCAGGGCTTGCTGGGGTCATGGACTGTGTCTACAGCATGGTGACTGTTGGGTTCTTTTGGCCTCATACAAACACATGGAAGGACACAACAGAAGAAAAATAGTAAATTTATTGCTGGAGCAGCAGGTATGTGGGGTTGGACAAAAGTAGGCTTACAGTTACAAATATGTGAAACGCAGAATTTATTGTTATATTATTATTTATTATTATATTGTTTTCTGTATGAAGAACTACATACCTACTTTTGCCCCACCTCATATTAAGGTGACCACAAATTGGGTATGTGTACACACAGAGGAAGAAGACATACTGATGTTTAAAAAGAATAAAATCCTTCCTCAAAATTTGAAGGTTTAGGGGTAAAGAAGGTTTTCCTCTTGAACTGACTCCCTAACCTAACTCTATTTTTATTCATTTGTTTCATGGCTTCCATTGTTGCTCTTTTACTAAGACACTTAACAGCTGTCCCTCTAAAGGCATCAAACCAATGTTGTTGTTTTTTCTCCCATCTCAGTATCTTTTTTGGTAAACAAATTATCCAGAATATATTTTCCCCTTTATCTTAAATGTGTTGGGCAGAAGAAAAAGGCAGAATTATATATTTTTAAAAGATTACTTTTCTGATTAATGACCAGGGAGAAAGAAATAAACTGCTGTTGATTCAAAAGCAAATACTAAAAATGAATCTGCCTTTTGACCCAGCAATTCCACTGCTGGGATTATACCCTAAGAATCCTGAAACACCAATTCAAAAGAACCTATGCAGCCCAATGTTCATAGCAGCACAATTTACAATAGCCCAGAACTGAAAGCAACCTAAGGGCCCAACGGTAAATGAGTGGGTGAAAAAACGATGGTACATTCACACAGTGGAATACCACGCAGCAGAAAGAAAGAAAGAGCTACTACCCTTTGCAACAGCATAGATGGAACTGGAGAGCATTATGCTAAGTGAAATAAACCAGGTGGTGAAAGACAGATAGCATATGATCTCACCTATAAATGGAACCTAATCAACAAAATAAATAAGCAAGCAAAATATAACCAGCAACATTGAAATTAAAAAAAAAAGACCTGACAGTAACCAGAGGGGAGGAGGGAGGGTGATGACAGGAGAAAGGGAGGGGAAGGGTCATCAAGGAACATGCATAAAGGACCCATGGACAAAGCCAAATGGGAGAAGGATTGAGGGTGGGAGGTGGGGGTGGGTAGGGCTGGGGAAAGTGGTGGGCGGGAAAATGTTGACAAAAACAAACAAAAAACAAAGGGGGAGGCTGGGAGTAGTGTGGGAAATTAAGAAGCCAAAGACCTGGTGTGTGCGGCCCATGGACATGGACTAAGGGGTGTGGGGATGATGGGATGGGGCACAGGGCGGAGGGGATTGGGGGGAAATGGGACAACTGTAATAGCATACTCAAGAAAATATACCAAAAAAAAAAAAAAAAGCAAATACTAATCCTTTCTATTTCTATAGCCTCAGTAAGGGCTTTCTCCCATGAGATAAATGAGATTATTCTCAAATAAGAGGAAAGGTGGAAAATACAACAGACAACAATCAAGCTTAAGGGTGAGTGACATACAGGTCACATCTGGAGAAAACAATGCAAAAATGCGAACCTGAGTTTTTTCCCAGATGGTGATAAATTCACACTGACCCAATTTGTTCCTCTTTCCCTACCTCTATAGCTCTCAACGGCACACAAGTGTAAGGCGTCTGACCTCTAAGACGTAAGAAGAGCGCCGCCTGTAGCCTTCACCTCATTGAAGGAAGGAGGGGAGGAAGGAAGGGAAGGAAGGGAAGGAAGGGAAGGAAGGAAGTGAGAAAGGGAGGGAGGGAGGGAGGAATGGCCCCATTCACAGACCGAACCAGGCTGTAATCAGTGGCATGGTAAGACTGGGCAAATGTTTTTTGGGGGGGTGGGGAAAGGTGCCTGCCTCTTTAGGGGTATATGTATATGATCAAATACCAAGCTTCAGTTGAGATAGCTTTGTCCATCTGTCTGTCCCTCTCTCCGTCTCTGTCTCTATCTACATCTCCCTCCCTCCCAGGCCATGCGATTCCTCATTACATCATTCCATTCTGACTCACCTCCACAGTCTGAGTGTGGGAAGAGGCTGACTTAGGCCACTAGGACACTGTCCCCAGGAAACTAAGTACCTCTGTCATGCATTCCGATTCCTCATTTTCGGACAACACTGCCTCCACAGATGAAAGACAAAGAAAAAATGATCTTGCTTCAAAAGCTACCTGTTCTAGTCAAACTGCGGCCAGTGCAGCAGAAAAGTCTTAGGATGATTTCAACCCATTAACTCCTTCCTGCCTCAGGAGGAGGCAACATGGGAACACCACTCATTGGGGCCGCTAAGTAGGAGTCAAATGGAACCTAATTTGCTGAACTTGGACCCCAACCTAATATTAATATCATTCAAGTGAAAACAGAACTACAACATTTTAAAAATCAAGATTTAGTTCAAACCAGAACAATTAAATATCCCCCATCCAAATGAAACCTGATCTAGATTGATATGTCACTTTTTTCTAATCTTGCAGGTATTCCTATGATAATTTCTTCACAGCACTGGACAGCCAATTTCTATCTTGGCTACCAGTTCAATGATGACAATACCCCTGGCAGGTTGGACAACGAATAGAGCTCTAGTCTGCAAACTTGGTCTCCTTGCCAGGTAGTTTAAAAACCATTCACACAGTTCAGTTTGGTTTTTGAGTGTTGAGGCAACCCACTGATCCAAGAACATGCTCTTGTATATTCATATGCTATTATAAATCAAACCAAAAAGGGCAGAATGAATGGACTGCTTGGTCATTTCAAGCAGTGCTTCTGCCTGACAGGGCCGGAGGAGAAAATGAAGCAGTGTCAGAGAGTTATCAATAATTATTCTTACTGGGGCAACTATTGCGTGCCCAGTGCCAAGCACATCTGTCTGGCTGCTTTGTCTCTGATTGCCTCAATTTTTTTTCTCCTCTCTCACATACACACTTACCCTCTTTAATTACTAGCAGAAAACAGTGCATTCTGCACACTTCCCAGCATCTGTTCAGACCTTAATTAATCCAACTCTCACACAGTCTCCATAGCAACGATGCTTAACAGGCTTAGTCTCTGCATTCGGAAATCTTCCTCAAAGCAAGGGACTGAAAATATGGCCATTACCAAAATATGCTTACATTAATTCAAATATCAGATATAATGAGAACTTTGCACAGAGGGTGTTTGCATGGAATGACCAAGTTAGGAGATCACATTGGACATCACCATAGTAAAATCGACTCCCTCAAACCAGGAATACATGTTAATACTAATTTTTCAAGGTATTGCAAAAAAAAAAAAATTCTATCACTACCTTTATGTTACAAGAAATTTCTGTGCTACAGAAGATTAATGACCACAGTTACCTGATGGAGCATACAATGATTGTTTGTAGTGAAGTTAGAAGAAATGCCAGTGTTAAAAAGAAACTCATCAGGAGGTCGCTTCCTGACTTCTGGCTCTCCAGACCTTAATTAAGAGCCTATTGTCCTTGGCTGGCACCTGCCAACTTCTTACCCAAATTAGAGCTAGCCAGCAACAGAGAAGAGGACTAACGCTTTCCAAGGAGGCCATGAACGCTGCCAAGGGAAATGTCAAGCACATTTCTGAGCGTCTGTTTTAGCTCCATGGCCTATATAGATGCTCTCCTTGATGCAGACTATGTTTGGGTTTATATTTGAACCTGTTCTGTTAGAGGTTATAAAAATAAGCACTGACAACTATCTGGAAAATCTGTTCAGATATTATACACGGTGTTGGGGTAGCTGGGGGGGGTGGAGGGAGGTAGTGGTCAAAATAGCATAAAAAAATGAAGCCAGGCATTTACCCCCAAATGGTATTTCAGGCCATACTGGCTTCTGTCATTAAATGTTTAACTTAGGTTGCTAACAAGAAGTAAACCATTCATCAGAGTTCCAGCTCCTTTTCCCTTCACTACTTCCTTGAATAGGCAAACAGCCTAAAACCAGCTGAGAAAGGAAAAGAAAGAACTTAGACAAACTCTTGAGTAAGTAAAACCATATTTTAGTAGAAAAATTAGATCACTTTTATGATATAAAATGAGACACTCAGTTGTGTCTCTGAACAAGGAGAGGACCTTCCCAGCCCTTCTTCAGTGACTGGAATTCTGTGGCGCCTGGGAGCACTGGCCCTGGGGACAGTTTATCCCCAGATTGCCAAGGGACAGAGACAAATTGAGCCAGGAGCTTGTGGGTGTCCCCAGGTTTATGAATAAAAGAGGGATTGTTGGAGGAGGTGGGGGTTGGGGGTTCTTGTAGAAATAAGGGCCAGTTCTCTAATGTAACTATAATATCTAAAGAAATTAGCAAAGAAATTATTATCTTATTTTCTCACCAAGTTCATTCTTTGTTCTCAAGCAATTATCTGTATGAGAATCTTAACTGCTGGCAGTAATATTTAATAGTTCTGACTCTCTGCTTTTCAAAGAGTTTTATTGGTAGGCACACAACTAGGATTCAATTAATGGCACGATGAAGTCTCTCAGGCATGAACTTCTACAAAACTACTGAACCATGGTCCCCCTTCAAGTTACTTCGCCCAAAATGATATTCAGTCATCAACTTGAAGTGATTGCTTTGAACTCACAAGCCAGAGGCAAAGAATTTGATGGAAACGCAGGGTTCCAGTTCTAGTTCTGTCACCTCTTTGATCTCAGATTTCCAAAGACTCTTGTTCATCCACTCATCCCCTCATTCAATAAGTATCATCAAGTTCTTACTCTCAGCACAGCAACATAGCAGGTTTTGATGTTGAATGTCTCTCAGGGCATGGAAAACGGGCTGTGAAAAATTAAAGTAACAATGCCCCAGCTATTGGGATGGTCAAAAAGTCCATTTTGTTTTCTCTACAAAATAAAAGACACATTTTTCATTTTCCCCAATAATTTTATTGATTTGGATATTTTGAGTATGTTGGCTATCTCCTCCTATTGGCTATTAATGGGTAGAGACCAGGGGTGCTGCTAAACATCCTCCAATGTCTAAGACAGCCTCACAACAAAGAATTATTTAACCAAAATGTCAATAGTACCAAGAAACTTCGCAAAACACTCGACACATTCCATCAGTCACAGAACCTTCTCCATACACTGCACAAATCTTTCTCAGGGTTTCAGTTGCATTTTTACCTTTCTTGAAATAATAAAGCATAATATGCCAAAAATGTTGCATATCTTCATCCATCTTCAATATTAAAATGGCTGCACAAAAATCTACCAATTTTGATATTTTTTTAAAAATGCATGCTGATATGGTATCTGTCACAATATAGTTTAACATAATTGTTTTGAATGAAGTTAAAGACAACTAAGCGCTTCTAGAGCCATCTTACAGAAAAAAGCCAAATGAACTTTTTGGCCAACCCAATATTTTAGTTTTCGAGCATGCCTAAGCTCACCTTCTTCCTACCCTTACCTACCACCAGCATGTAACAGCTGCTGTCATTTTTAGCGTGGTCACTGTGTGGCACTGATTGCATGGGGCAATTCATCGAGTTCTTGCCCTATCGTTACCCCCATTTCATAGATAACCAAGCTTAGCTCAGATGCAAGGTTGCAAGATAGTTAGTAAGTAAGTAAGTAAGCAAGCAAGCAAAGGCCAGCTCTCGCATTTGGCTTATGAAAGGCAGTTAGGAAAAAACCATGGAGAACTCTTGGTGTTAATCACAAGATTATTTTGGCATCTTCCTGCTATGTGTCCCTTCTACTCCTTTTTAAATGTTTTTATTTCTTTTCCATTCCCCACAAATCCCTGACTGGTAGATTGAGATAAGTCAGGGCTGGTGTTAGTAAAGGAAATAAAGCAGGGGCAATCCAAGATGGCAACATGGGAAGACCTGATCTCCTCTCTTCTATGAACACACTAAATCTACAGCGACATAGGGAACAACAATTTCCTCTGAGAGAGACCTGAAAACCAGCGAGCAGATGCCTCACCTCAGCAAAGGAGGGAAGAGCCACATCTCGGCAGGTAGGATAAGCTGAGACAAGGTCTCGCCAAAAACCCCAACCCTGGCGCGGTGACTCACAAGTTGCGGGGTGGGGGTCGGGGGTACTCACGAACTTGGGAGTTTCTCTCTAAAGAGTGAAAGCTTTGTTCCCACAACACGCAGCTCAACTTTTAAGACTTGCACCTGAGAGCTGAGCTCCCAAAACACCAGGCTTTGGAATCCAAGGGGGCAAGTCAGAAGCGGATTTAACGGCTGGCGCACCGGGCGCGCACCCTGGGCCCCGGCTTCTGAAGGGTCCTGCAAAACCCCAACTATTACTAATTATATTATTCATATATTATATTCAAATTTTATTGGAAATAAAACATTAATAGTACATATTTTTTATTTAAAAATATGGTTAACATGTATTTTTATTTTCCCTCTCTTTTTTTAAGGGGCCCAATATTTTCTTCTGCGCCCGGGGCCCCAGCCGGCCTTAGTCCGCCTGCGGGGCAAGTGTCCCGGAGACCCAAAGTTCCGTAGGGAGTGAAATCCGGTTCTTAAAGGGCGGCGCACACTCCCCGCCCGGCCCAACGCAGAAGCAGCTGTTTGAAAAGCACCGTCCTTTCTGTCAGAGATCCATTTGCTGCTCTTAAAGCATTGACCCGAGGGGCCAGGGCCTGTTGAGATCCTCTGCAGGGGCGCTGGTGGGTGCGGCCTTTACCCTCCAACGCTCAGGAGCCCTTGTTGCCCGCGCTCTCCCTGCTTGAAGCCGCAGGCACCATTGTTCCCCCAGCAGAGGGCACTGTCTCTGCGCGCTCACCCTGCTGCCCTGCTGCCCTGTGCGGACATCTCCTGGAAGGGAGCTTTGACACTCCTCTGGTGCCCCAGTTGTTGCAGCTTTGGCCCAGGAGATGGGCTGGCTCTGGGTCCCACGGGACTATAGCGATCCGAGAGACAGTTCAGTTCGGGGCAGGCTACCACCCTAGGGCACTGCGTGGCCTGCGGGCCTGTTTGCTTGTCCAGGAGCTCTGGCCTGAGGGGCCGGCTTTTAGTGTGGCGCACACACAGACAAGAACCTGTGAAGGGGCCTTGGGGGCACTAAACCGGGGACACCATCTGGCACTCTCTGCCTTGCTGAGGGTCATGGGTATGTCCCGGAAAGGAACTGATAGTCTGGAGCCTCGATTTCTGCGACTGTCTTCCAAGAGACACTTCCAGATCTCCTGGGCTGGTGGCCTGTGTTTAAAAACTGCTATCTGAGGGTCTGGCTTCCAATCAGCCTGAATCTAGACGCTGAGATCATTCCCACTGGGACACTGACAGGTCTTTGTACACACTCACTACTGGGAGTCCCTAAAAAATAAAATAGACTGCGTGGACAATCACAAAGGTTGAAGAGACAACCAACAGCTAGGGCAGGAGTGACAGTAAGGTTCATCTCCTACATGAGGCCACTCCTTCAAGTCTCAGAGAGGTGGCTATTTCATGTAATACATAGAGATCAACACAGAGTCCAGCAAAATGAAGAAACAGGAATATATTCCACCCTACCCCCCACCCACCCCCCAAAACCTTAATAAAATGGAGATAAGAAAATAAAGCAGAGGAACAAAGTGAGGCCGTAGTTTTTTTTTTCTTTTTTCCCCTCCACTTAAAACTCTGCTTTGACTCATATAAGTCATCGGTTCATCCCGTAGGAGCCCCCCGAGGCATCCTTGTGGAGCCCTCTGTCCTACCACCACCTCCATGTTGTTCTAGGGATCTCTTTACTCTTGCTTTCCTGTGGCTTAGGGTCAAGTAGGCAGACATCCAGTTGGCCACCTGACCAGAACCCAGTTACTTTATGGTGGAGGTGGGTGTGGACGGGTGAAGGAATGATTAGGGGACATAGCACTCCATGGCCTGGCTTTACCTGGAACCTGATCAGTTACCAAGTTGAGAGGTAGAGAAAGAGAAACTTCTGTGTCCCTCACAACCCGTACAAGAGCGCATGAATAAGGCAAAGACAGACAGAGGTTCTCACTGGACACCTTAGTCCAGAGGGAGGAATTCAACCTGCAGTGTCTCCCAGTGTGGGCTCCAGTGTCTCTGTCATTTGTTTCGTGCCTCTAGACTTTAGTTTGGGTTGCTCTCCTCGCTGAGAATGTCTTTTCCCTTCTCTCTGACTCTACCTTCAAGCCTCAGGCATCTGCTACGTTAGGACAACTCCCTCCATTTGTCTATTACTGGCCCCAACGTGCTCTTCCTATGAGCTCCCACAGCAACTGTACTTCATACCTGTTCACGTATTTGTCTTTTCCAACAACTTACAGGCTTATTCATCTTTATTTCATTCCTAACAAATTGTTTAGCTTTTAGCAGATACTCAATAAATGTTTGTTGAATAAATAAGTTGACTGGAGGTTTAGAGATGCAAATAAGTTGAAAGCTAACCTTATGAAACCCCACTCCAGTCCTATGTCGAGCCACGTCCAGGCATTTGACTTCTGTACTCATTGTCTCTGGCTGTGTGGGTGCCATTTGCCTAAGGGCTGGGACCAGGCTGAGCAATTACAAAGACATTTTTTAATGATACGATAATACTAGCCAGCATATATTGAGTGATTACTATGTCCCAGGCGCTGTTCTAAGCACACTGTATATATTAATCTTTTAATTCTCACAACAATTCTGTAAGGTAATCATCTCTGTTTTATAGATGAGGAAACTGAGACCTAAAGAGTTGAAGTGAAATACCAAGGACACACAGCAAGTCAAAGATCTGGCTCCAGAATTCATACTCCCAATTGCTCTGCCTTGCGATGAGAAAGACAGAGAGGGTTGAACCTTAATAACTTCAGGTTGATTCTAAGTTTGAACGGTGGACCCGGGTCACAGTGAAGAGTACATACTCCTTTCTATTTCATTATCTGTCATCCCATAATTTAATTAGACTCACCTTCACCTTGCCTAAAACTCTTACACATACACACCCGGCCGCCGCCACCACCTCTTCAGCAAGTATTTTTATTGTACCCTTTTCTGAATGAACAGGTTTCCAATTGTAAGTTGGCTGGAAAGTGTTACATAACTCCAGTAATTTATGCAGTCCTGAGGAAATGCAGAGTAGCGTGGACTATAAAATTAGATGGCACGTACATTCACGCAGCCTGGAAGGGACGGAGCAAAACTATTGCTTTTCTTTCCACGACAAATCTCTAAAGGGATGACTGTCTCCTTTAAGTTCTTCACTTCATAGGTAAAGTAGATCCTTTGGGGAAAACTTACTTACTATGCTGGGAAATGGGATGGTCTTCTCTGAAGGTTAGTTAGAGCTTCTGTTGGAGCCACAGTGACCACTGTTGAGCTCTGAGCTCTTTACATAGTGAAGCCAAAGTGAAAAGGAAGAACTTATCAAAAAAGCGTTGAAACTCAGTTATATTTAGTTGAAAAATCATAAAATTAAAGAGGAACCTATGAATATAGGTATCTCGAAAAATGCTAAGGCTTCCAAGGGTGGCTACATGAATACCCATATTTTGCAGATCTTAAAAATCAACTGAGCACACATATTTTTAAAGAACTCCATGGAGATTCTGAACATTTTTACATATTTTCACATATGGATATTTCCATAACTACTGTCAGGAAAAAAAAGGAAGATATTTATACAATAGTTATGGTAGCAAGCATTCAGACTGAAATATCTATATGGTTTTTATTTTGGGAACACAGGATCCTGGAATAGACTTTATTGGAGAGAGAGGGAAGACAGGTTTTTTTCTGTCGATGTCTTTAGGAATGGAAGATGCAAACTATAATTTAGTAGGCGTTCAGCTTGGAGGTGAAGTGACTGACTAAAATTTTAATAAGTAGTATGTATCCTGTGAAGATTAGTCTGAATTTAATATGATTGTGACCAAAATGGCCAAAAGCAACAAGAGACAGAAAAAGAGGGTTCCCCAAAAGACTTTTTTTTTTTAAAATTAAGATTTAATTTGCCTAAGTGAAAAATGTCAAGTAGGTATTCAACTGGCAACTTTAAGTAGGGGAAAAAACAAGCAAAGAATGGAATCTGGATGAATTTTTCCCCTTCCTATGATAGCTCCATCCTGGTAAGTATTGCAATTCTGAGTGATTGAGTACTTCTCTATTTTCACTTTCCTAAGATGAGACTGTGTTTCTATATGAAATGTGTATTTTACTATGGTCCTACACATTAAAATTTCAAAGTAAAATAGGCAAAAAGGTATTTATTGACACAGACCAAAACACATAGAAGTATATCTGAAGAACAAGCTGAAAAGATTTTCTGGTTTATTTCTCACACAGAGACGCATATTACTCTGAAGACAGAAGGTGCCAGCTTTCCGTTGCGGAAAAGCACATCACTGGCAGCGAGCTTTGCCGAGAGGGCAGATTTTGTCCTTAAAGAACTGCAGGGCAGAGATGCTTGCAGTGGGTAGTAGTTGCTGCTCCCAGGCCTGGCGGAGACAGGGCCAGAGGAGAGAAGTGAGGGCACTACTGGAGTTTCACTATTTCCATCAAAACTGACCATGCTGGGACTTTGCCTCTGGGCTCTCTTGAAAGATGTGGCTTGAAAAACCACCAGCATTAGGACTAAGAAAGTGCATCTACAAAGCGTGTGGCCCAGGTCAGAGAGTCCAAATTGCGTCCATAGTAGAGAGGACTCCTGCTCAGAAAAGTGCCCAGACAGCACACATTGGCTGCACGGCAACTTGCATGGTGACCGTGGCAGATCACCACCGGGAGCAACCTCTTTTTATGTTCCAAAGAGAAGTTAGCACGTGAAAACTAGCCGAGAAAAGACCTTTCCCACACCCACCTCTTCCTTTTGGGGGCACTGAAGCCGCCTCCATAACCAGCTGCTGTGATTGTGAAAGTCTGCCCATCATGGATATTGTTCTTTTCACTCACATTGCTTCATCTAGGTCTTAAAAAGCATTTCCAAAACCAGATAATTCAGTAGAAAATGCAATGTGGAATTTTAGTCCAGAGTCATAACTTTGAAAATATTTCTGCTTATTTAATTTCTCCTCCAGAAATCTGAAATTAGGTGTGGTAAGTTAACAATTATACAAACAGAACTGCTTTCAATAATTTAATTATTAGACTCATGCCCCGAAAGGGAACTTGCATGAAATATTAACTATTATTCTTAAAGCAATTTGGACACAGTCACACACATATCAGGAAAGGAAAGGAAAATGCTCCCCAGAATGCCAATGTTTTGTTTTGTTTGGAAAAATAACAACAACACAATCAGAGGTAAACAATATTTTCTTCAGCTCCATCTCCGTTTTCCCCATCTTGTCTGGTCACTGTCTGTAGATTTAGCTTTGCTTCTGCTGTAAACGTGTGCAGCTCAGGGCCATGTGGATTTGAGTCAGGAGGAGTCGGGAACCCAGTCTCCGAGATGTCCAAATCTGCAAGAGACAGCACAGGTCACAGGAGGGTCAGCTACAGACCCACGAGGCAGGTGAACTATGGCTCAGTCAGCCATGGAGAATGGTGGAGTCCAGTGAGAAAGAAACAAAATGAGTATTGAATGATTTAACCAATATCATTAAGACATATTTGGTTGTGTGACCAAATGTCTCCTCCAGCTAAGAATGACCTTTATAAAATAGTCCTAGGGAATTGTCAAAGAAACAGAGACTTGTCGCCATTTTTGTGGACTGTGAAAACGCTGCTACTTCAGAGAAAGTGGTACCCATTTATTTTTTTAAATGGGTTCAAAAATCTTAGAAATACAGTATATACGCTAGATACATGCAATCAACTACATTTTCACCTGCATAGCACCTTCTCTCAATATCGCAAAGCCAAGTATTAACCTCAAGACAAATAATGTATCTGGGATCTTGTTGATGTGGGTAAGGGGCGGGGAGAAAGGAACTGAAGGATGGAGACCCTTCAGCCTCACCATTATGCAAATCTGTTAACACTACACAAATCACTTAGCAAGAGTTAGCCGGGTTCCTAGAGAAAATTGTTCCAATATCAACTATGACTGGTTTTTTTTCTGTTACCTAGCAACAGCAGGGCATAGTCTACTCTCCTTTCCTTCCGGTAAAACCCTTTAATATATGGTTTCAGGGGGAGGCGAAGGAGAGGTTTGATACCAAGAAAAGAAAGGCTCTTGCTGCAAACCATTTTCTCTGTACTTGTTCCATCGGCCATCCTGCCCGAGGCTCAGCTATACGGCAAAATTACTAATAACCAGCTCCAGTTGGAGCAGACGGCAGAGTAGTCATGGAAACACAGGTGGGGAAGATGTATAACCCGGAGGCCCACCTGCTCTTTTTTCCAGTCATTAACAAGGAGTCATTATAATGCTTGCCACATTTCATTCAAAGCCTCTCTTATTTAGATGGATACACATAACTGCTGGCATTCTAATAACAAAAATGCTTGTGACTTTTGCCCTCTCGACAAGGATATTTGGTTGTTAGAGAAAGCAGGAAGCAAGGCCTGGCAGGAATGAGAAGCAAAATGTCCTCAAAGGGTCCATCTTAGGACATATGGCACCCTTTGCTACACCTTCCTTTATCACTTCTTCCCATAGGAGGCAGGGCCACGGGAAGTAGACCAGGTCACCTGCAGCAGCTGACCTGTGTTTCTGAAGCTGACGAGGAGCCCTGGGAGAAGGGAGGGAAATAGGAGGAGAGGAGGAGAGGCTATACTTCACAGCTCAGCTCAAAGGACAGGTCATCCATGACTCCAGATGCCAATGGGGCACACAAAACACACATTTACATTGGAGTACTTGATTTTACTGACCTCGATTCCAAATCCTGTACCTCACATACTGGGACCTTACTAACTACTGAAAACTCCTCTACTGAAGAGGCCTCTAATGACCACCATGTGTAGTGTGCTTTCTCTGGAATTGTTCCAGGTCTTGCCGCCCTCATTTAATCAGGTGAACGCAAACCCCCCAGGCCATGATCTCACTATCAGAGCAATATAAATCAACCTAGAGCGCTCTGTGTCCTATTTCACCACATTTGGAGACCAAGTATGCCTGTGTGGTCACAACACACTTACACAATCTCAACTCCTCTTCCCAGCCATTGAATGAACAGACCATTTCACCTCTAAATACAAATATTTCCAGTTAAACTTCTGACATTAAATATCACACAATAAAAAAAAAAAGAAAAAAAGAAACCCACACAAACCCCCAAATTTCCATCTAGCTAATGCTGGCAGGTTGGAGAAGAGTTCATCTAGAACTACAGTCCTGTCTCCTGGCCAGCAGAAGGTCTGACCAGGGCACAAGAAATACTACACGGAGAATGAACAATCATCCACAAAATGCGACAGTTGGGAGGTGATTACTGACAAATGTGACAATGCCAGGCACAATGGAAGCCCTTAATCCATGTCAGTTTCTTTCCCCTGAGTGTGAAACTTTAGCAAAGAATCCAAAATACTGGTGAGTCTAGGTATCTGGGAAGTCCCTTAATGGTTTCAAGAAAAGACTTGTTCCAAAAGAGCCAAAGAACCAAATATATTATCAGAAAGAATTCTTTTGTCTGAAGTTAAATTGCAGGCTCTATTTCAGGAAGATAGAAAACCAAGAATGAATTGCCAGGGAGGGGGGTAATTTATGTGTGCATGCATGTGTGTAAGCGGGTATATAAGTTTAATCTGAATTTTTTTCAAATAAGAATAAAAATACATCTGTAGGCAAGAGCTTGCTGGACCCTACAGTGAATGGCCCGTGTTGCAATCCCAGATGTATTAATGGGGGTGGCTGCGGTGTGTGTCACCTGGAGGGGAACTCAATTTCCTTCTCCATGTTTCTTCTTGGTTTCTACCTGAACTATTTAGGCAAGGTCAGACAGCCTGTCTTTGAAATTAAAAACCATTCAGTGATTTCTGATTTTATTACTCCACTTCAACCCTGAAAGAGCTCCAGCACAGCAATTGTATATTTCTCAAGGTCAGCCACCTTTTTCCACACTTTTTACCCTAGAGAGTGGGATCATCACACAGAACCCTAAGCTCAAAAAAGCCATTTGTTAAAATAAAACCTCACTGATTCAGAAAGCAGGATTCTTGGGGAATAAATTGAACCATCCGATTCAATTTGTGATCAAAATGCCTGCAAATTGCTGGACACAGAAATAGAATACCTCATTTTTTAAATAAGCAAATAAATATTAATGCAATCATAATTTGGCCAACTAAAAACCAAATGCTAATAAAATGAGACAAAACTTCAAACTACAAAGAACTTTCCAATCTAGCATCTCAACACAACTTTTGCTTAGTCGACATAAAAAGGAAATGAAACGATTCCTCTGGAGATGAAACAAGTGAGCACTGTCGACCTTAAAATAAGGACAAGTAAGATGAAACACATAAAAGCCCCAAAGCCCGGTTACACCAAGCGGAGAGGTAGAATCTCGGTATGGGGTTTTTTCCTAGTTAACTGAACTTTTATTGATATCCTAAAACTTCATCCTTCGTGAAAAATTTCCTAACTTAAACCCATTATGCAGTCTAAGTTAGTCTTCTGAAACCTTCCACACTGACAGCCTGAGACAGTTCCCTAAATCTTCCTGGTTTCAGCCTTTAGTTGCAACCTATTGGCTGACATTTGCAGTTACCGTTTTCACACTTTGCTCACCAGTTGTTGGAACATCAAACTATCAGGGGAGTGAAATGGGGGTCTGGGATGACATACGACCCTGGAAATCAGCTCCTGAAAAGCTGACACTAGCAGGAAGTAAAACTGGCCTCCCCTTCATTGGACCACCTTCACCCCTACTCTTTTGAGCCAACTGAATCATTGGTTACTTTCAAGACCAAACTCTAAACTCAAGGTGTAAAATGCAACCAGGTGCCATAGTAAAAGTGAACAAAGTGCCTCCTAAACTGAGAAGTGAATGAAATCTTTTAAACCACAAGGTAAAATGGAAACTTGGGCCACTCATTTCCTTTCCTCAGGCTTCAGTTCATGAAGGATCCAACTGAAACCATCACACAGGCATCTTAAGCTTCTTACACTGCTCAAGAATTTTTATATCTGTGTTTTGGCTCGGTGGCTCACTAAATAATATTCAAGTGGTACAACAAATGCCTGCATTTTTCAGCTGCTTTACGTTCAAGAAATTCACATTTATTACCTTCAGTTGCATTTAAAATAATATTTTTAGAGTAATTTCCAGAACTGTGTCCAATCCCTCTACCTTCAATCTTCCCAACAACACATATCTGAGTTGAGTCCACATACAGTCCTCAAGCATAGGATTTGCAAAGCCACGCAATGAGTGGAAGATAATGTCTACTGTCCAGACCTGTACTTGATCTTTCCTTCTAGGAACAGCCTACTTAAGTGTAACTTGTCATAAAGAACAGGTGTGTGACAAGTCAGAAAGGGCTGTCTATCATTCAAAAATATTTAATTAATGTAGTCTATGCCTTCATTTTCTGAAGTGAAAATCATTTTACACCATGGTAATTTTTAAACAAAAGGTTTGTTGAACTTTAAAGCCACCAGTATGATTGTCATGAGGAAGATCAACTCCCAACGTCTGAATTTAGCTCCACAGCTTGCCCCGTGACCAGGCACCCAGCAGCCTGGTGTGACAAAAAGTATGTTGCGTGCACTGTTGAGATTATGGGTGACGTCTTGTTCAGCCACGTCTTATCCTGTTCTATTTTACTCAACAAAACTCACAAAACGGCGGTTCGTGTCTTCTCCTGGGCCTTGGCTCTGTTCTGGTTTATTTTAATGAAGCGTCTGACTTGCACTCATTTCTATGTCCCTTGTGCATGTTCCTAAAATCAAAATTCACACTCTCCTAAAATAACTCTATCTCTAAAATATTTTGTCATTAATGTTCCAAGCCTGCAAAATAGGTTGTATTCCCCATTTAATGACTGATTCATGCTTATACTGTGAAACATGTTAAAAATCGTTTCCTGATGGCATTACTGGCAATCACTATTTTTCCTCAGGAGCATTAATGCACAGCATTTTTCTTCTAATGGAAAACACTTATTGTACAAAGCTTGCGGTGTCTTCAGAGCAAAAGAAAATTGGTCTCTGTCCCTTATTTTGCTCAACTCCATTTTCCATAGTGAGCCACAAACAGGATGTGAGCCTCTGGCATAAAAACCACGCTGAAGTCGATATGTGCAGCCAGCGATCTCAATGACTCCCTTCGCTATTCCTCATGTGCCCATACTGCACCTGGAACGAACAACCAAAGAGTGCTCTGGGGGGCGTGTGTGAGCACACGTGTGTGGTGTGCATGTATACGTTGGTAATATAAGAAAGAAAACTATTACTTTTGAGTTGTGACTATGGGAGTTGGACTGTATTTTCCTATCAATAACTAACGAATTTGGAATAACCTATGTTAGTTGTATACGTAATGCTGACAAGAAACACAGCAACTGAAGCAATCAATGTAGTGAAAATGTGATTATATTAACACAAGACATGCTATGATATGCCAGTTCTCTCTGTTGTCTGAACTTTGACTTGTTCTCACATCCTTTCTCCCCAGAGGGTGTCCGTGTTAGGGAGTCATGGGGCATTTGCTTCTACCTTCTCCTCTTCTTTAAGATACATTTCAAAAACTGTGTTTCTCTTTTTTTTCTTTTTTAAGGTGTGTTTCTCTAAACAGGATGCTTACTTGGTAGTACTAAGAAAAGAATACCATAGTCCAGGGAGTGGACGAAACACTGGGTAAATAGAGTTTCTTTACTGACAGAGTTCTCAGAACAGGCTCACCTGTATTATAAATCTCAGAGGGACAAACAGTATGTGCCATTTCCCAGGTTGAACAAGATGTTCTCACAGTGTACTCTGAAGTGTTGTGTTCCATGTAGCATACTTTGGGGAATACTCCACTAGGGAATGAGAAACCTACGATAGACTAAGAAAGAAACAATAGGAATGTCCGACCAAGATGGAGGCGTAAGTAGATACACTTTGTCTCGCAAAACCAAAAGAAGGACAACAAATTTAAAAACACAAAATAACCAGAACGGTCAGAAAACTGAACTGTATGGAAGTCTAACAACCAAGGAGTGAAAGAAGAAACATTCATCCAGGCTGGTAGGAGGGGCAGGGATGGGCAGCTGGGGCGGAACGGACGTGCAGCAAGGTGGCGGCTGGCGGACCAGGGTGGGCAAGGCAGCAGCTGGAGGACCAGGCGGTCCCACATTTGCATGCGGATAAACCAGGAGGAACAACTGGGGAGTGAGAGAGACCGTGCAACCCAGGGATCCAACGTGGGAAAAGAAAGCCCCAGAACCTCTACCGGTAAAAACCTGTGGGGGTTGCGGCAGCGGGATAAACTGCCAGTCTCACAGGAGAGTTCGCTGGAGAGACCCACAATGTCCTAGAATGTACACAAACCCACCCACCTGGGACTCAGCACCAGAAGGGCCCAGTTTGCTTGCAGGTAGCAGGGGACGTGCCTGAGAGCTGCGGAGAGCCAAGCGAGCAGCACTGTTCCCTCTCAGACCCCTCTCCCACAGACAGCACCCCAAGGCAGTGACCTGGGCTGCCCCACCCTGGTGAACACCTAAGGCTCCGTCCCTCACAACGTAATAGGCATGTGGAGACAAAAAAATATGGCCCAAACAAAAGAACAGATCAAAGATCCAAAAATAGAACTAAGCAATAAAGAGATAGCCAACCTAACACATGCAGAGTTCAAAACACTGGTAATCTGGACGCTCACAGAATTGGCGGAGTATGGTTGCAAAATGGAGGAAAAAAGGAAGGCTATGCAAAGTGAAATAAAGAAAAATATACAGGGAACCAACAGTGAAGAGAAGGAAATGGGGACTCCGATCAAAAATTTGGAGCAGAAAGAAGAAATAAACATTCCACCAGAACAGAATGAAGAAACAAGTATTCAAAAAAAATGAGGAGAGGCTGAGGAAACTCTGGGGCAACTTTAAATGTTCTAACATCTGAATCATAGGGGAGCCAGAAGTAGAAGAGGATGAACAAGACATTGAAAACTTATTTGACAAAATAACGCAGCAGAACTTCCTCAGTCTGGCAAAGGAAACAGACTTCCAGAAGTCCAGGAAGCTCAGAGAGTTCCCAAGAAGTTGGACCCAAGGAAGCACACACCAAGGTACATCATAATTATATTACCCAAGATTAAAGAGAAGGAGAGAATCTTAAAAACAGCAAGAGAGAAGGAGATAGTTACCTACAAAGGAGTTCCCATAAGATTATCAGCTGCTTTTTCCAAAGAAACCTTAAAGGCAAGAAGGGGCTGGAAAGAAGTATTCAAAGTCATGAAAGGCAAGGACCTACATCTAAGATTACTCTATCTGGCAAAGCTATCATTTAGAATGGAAGGACAGATAAAGTGCTTCCCAGATAAGGTAAAGTTAAAGGAGTTCATCATCGCCAAGCCCTTATTAAATGAAATGTTAAAGGGACTAATCTACGAAAAAGAAGATGATCAAAACTATGAACAGTAAAATGACAACAAATGCACAACTATCAAAAACTGAACCTAAAAACAAAAACAAAAACAAATTTAAGCAAACTGCTAGAACAGGAACAGAATCACAGAAATGGAGATCACATGGAGGGTTATCATCAGGGAGGGAGTTGGAGGAGAATGGGAGAAAAGGTACAGGGAATAAGAAGCATAAATGGTAAGTACAAAACAGACAGGGGGAGGTTAATAATAGTACAGAGAAGCCAAAGAACTTATATGTATGACCCATGAACATGTACTAAGGGGGAATGCTGGTGGGAGGGGGGTGCAGGGTGGAGGGGAATAAAGAGGAGAAAAAAATGGGACAACTGTAATAGCATAACCAATAAAATATATTTTAAAAAAAAGAAAGACAATAAATGACAAAGATGCCAGAATACATCGTGGGTGGGATGCTGGAAATAGGTGAGGTTTCCCAATTCAGAAACTCTTAACTCTGTATATAATGTCTATAGTAGACCCAGGCAATAATCAGCAATGGCTGCTGAAATCATTAGAAGAACTGATGGGAAACTTTATAATGGATGTACCAAGCTGAAACATCTGAACCTGCAGATCAACCTTAATAACACAAAAAGAGAAGCAGACATGGTAAGCCTCCTAATGGGATGCAAATAGGAAATATACAACATATACAATACAGGAAATATATAACACCATCGATGAAGATTTTTTTCATGTCAAAAAGTAAGTCCTGTATCTAGTCAAACATCAAACGTATTCCCAACTTTCAGTTTATGGGAAATATAGTGGTGAATGAATATGTTAAATGACACCACAGGGACACGATCAGCAGAATCCAGAATGTAAGAAATTTTCAGAAAATAATTTTCCCCCAAAAAAAAGTCTCTTAAATAAACAACCCATTTCTTTCAACAAATGGTAAGATTAAAAAAAAAAAAAAGGACAGGAGGACTTTAGATTAAAAGAGACTTAAGAGATATACAAACCAAATGCAATATATAAAATTATTTGGATCCCAATTCAAACAAACCAAGGGGGGAAAACTAAGACAATCCAAGAAATTCATGTATTGACTGTATGATTTCAGGTAAAAATTGCTCATTTTTTAGGTATAATAATGATAATGTGTTGATGTTTAAAAAAATAGTCTATATATTTTAGAGAAAGATACTAAGGTATTTTGGGATGAAATGACAGGACATCCTGGATTCGCTTTAATATAACAGAACCTGAGAGGAGAGAGAGAAGGGCATTCATGAACTAGAATTGACTGCGTGTTGGTAACTGTGAGCTTGGAGTTCATTAAATAATTCTCTCTGGTTTTGTATATGCTTGAAATGTTCCATGATACATTTTTTAAAGTCCATAGTTGGACTATAAAATTATAAAGGGTTCTCTGTTATTATAACAGCATAGCTTCTATATCTCTGACATAAACGGAACACTGTCGCAATAAATTAGAGGCCTCCTCTGGATGTGGAGTGTGTTTAGATCAACTTTAATGCAACCGTATGACAGGTCATTGGCAAGTGCCGTGTATGGGT
The DNA here is from genome assembly GCA_004026545.1 of Mormoops blainvillei. Classification (NCBI taxonomy): domain Eukaryota; kingdom Metazoa; phylum Chordata; class Mammalia; order Chiroptera; family Mormoopidae; genus Mormoops; species Mormoops blainvillei. The sequence goes on from PVJD01000411.1 coordinate 87,501, forward strand.
TTATATCTATCTGGAAAAATACACAATTTGTATGAACCAATTCCATAAAAGAGATGAAGTTCATTTGAGTTTATAGCTACCCATAAAAAATGATACAGATTCAGGTATGGTCTTTGCTCTTGACTAGAAAAAATAAAAATCTAACATCTCCTATGTGACATATAATTCACAAAAGATTTCATTTTATACCCTGGGTGCATTTGACCATGGTAATGAATTAATAAGATCCTCTTGGAACTTGGATTCCTAATCTTTACCCTTTTGAGTTTACTTAAAACTAAAATGTAACATTTAAGAAATAGGAAGTAAAAGTGTTATGTCTAGTCCAACAATATCAAAGTAAATTTCAGTTCATAACAATAATAGGTGTCAATATGTATTGTCAAAAGGATGAGTGAATTAGTGAATACCTGATTCAAAAATTCTACCTACTCTAATTTGAGTACTGGAAATCACCAATTTGATATTCTTATGTTTAGCAAGTACCTTAAAATGTTTAGTCTAATTCCTGTCTTCTCAGAAGAATTAAACTGAAAATCAAGGCAGTATTGCTTTGTAGGGCTTCTCTTTTTAAGCCACTGGCATTATTTGCCCTTTGCTCTTGAGTCAAACATTCGGTTGAATCCCCACACCAATCCCCAACGGCACGTAACTCTGGAACACGGAACAGACTAAAACCCACACAGAGACAGGCCTAACCTGAAAGCAGAGCGCGACTTGAAAACACAGGAAGCTGAAGAAAACTTTCAAAACACACTATCTTCAAAGAGATCATTTAAAAGATATTCCAGCCATAAAACAAGAACAAGATTCCATAAAACAGAAACTATAAGAGAACAAGGCATAGCACTTGGAAATGAAAAATATGCTAACTGAATTTTTTTAAATCATGGCAATAGTAAGAGGTTAAAGATAAGAAAATCTCCCAGAAAGCAGAACAAAAACATGAAGAAACTGAAATAGAAGCAAAAAACAAAAACAAAAATCAGAGGCTGCAAGAGAGCCAACTTATAACCAGAAAACAGCTCCGATAGAATAAAACTAACGAGAAGCAATTTTTAAGAGAAAGAAAATTTTCCAGAATCAAAAGAAATGTGTGTCCAGATTGAAAGAGCCTAATGAATAACCAACCAGTAAAGATGATTTTAACAAAAGACCACACCAAGGCATATTATAAAACTCAGCCAGAAGGGATAAAAAGATAATTCTAAATGCTTCCAAAAAGTAAGGCCAGGTTACAAACAAAGGGTTAGGAATCAGGATGGCAGCAGACTGCTCAACAGCAGCCTTGGGAGGTAGAAGAAGCGACTCTTTCAGAATTCTGAAGAAAAGTGATTTTTATTTAGAATTCTAAGCCAGACATATTATAAAAACCAAGTGTAAAAGCAGCAAAAATAAATGAAATGAAATGAAAAAGACATTTCGATGAATTTGGAAAAAACAATTTGCTTTCATTTCACCTTTTCTTAGGGAATTTGGAGATATGCTCTACCAAATAAAGAAATATGCCATTGCAGAGGAAGAACGGGTCTGAGGACATGGAAGCCAACGCAGGAGGGAGGCCGAGAGATGCCCAGAGGGAGGTGGGGGCAGCTATATAGCAGGCCTGGAGAGCGACAAGGGCATATGGAAACCAGAGGACAGAGGATGGTGAAAGGGAAATTTCTAGGAAGGAAAACGAAGCTGATCGATATTGGATGTGTTCAGTGTGTGTACGATATCGTTGATCAGTTGTGAAGAGAGGTATAGGAGCTCTGGAGGAAAACACAGCGGGGGACAGGAATAAAGTTAGCCAATGAAAAAAATCAGGCAGATGGTTAAAGTCTCGGTACGATGGAACAGAACAGTCAACAACATTATTTTATGTAACTGCTGCCCATGCAGTTGATTTTTCTCCATCTTGAAAAAGCTCAGCTCTCACAATTTTTCCCCCTAATCTTCAAGGACCCACATATAACTTGTAAATATGATTTCTCTGAAAACTACTTCTCAAAGTACAAAATATATTGAGCCCATTCAAAAAGAATCAATGTGTCTATGTAATTAAGAGTGGACACTTTTGAAATTCCAAAATCTGCTGTTAGAAAAAAACCTTTATGAACAGGCAATTCACAGAACAGGAAACCTAAAAAGCCAATAAAAACAAAAAGGTACTAAATCTCACTGGTAATCAGTGAAGTACAAATTGAAAGAATGAGTTACTATTTCATACCCATAAAATTGACAAAAATTTAGAAGTACTGATGTTGGGAAGTATATGAAGAAACTGGAACTCTCAAACTCATATATAGCTGCTGAAAGTGATATTACAGAACTTTAGAGAGAAGTCAGTTACTATCCAGCAACACTGAAGGCATCCCTACCACTTCTAGGTGTTATAATCTAAATGAACTCCCATTCATGTGCACAAGGAAATGTGTATAAAAGTTTGTTTACTGGGAATCATTTGTAATAGAAAAAAAATGGAAACATCCCAACTGCTCATTAGTAGTGTAATGAATATGCTGTTTTTTATCCATATAATGGAATAGTATGCAGCAGTTTAAAATGAACTATTCATACTGCGTGCATGAATATGTACAATGGGTGGAAAAAAACAAGTTGCAAAATACATGTGCACCCCATATATACATACATATATATGGAGAGAGGGAGGGAGGGAAGGAGAGAGGAGAGGACTTGGGGAGTGGGGAAGAAAGGACAGGAGGGGAGGACAGAACGGAGAAGGGAAGAGGAGGTGGGAGAAGAGGGATAGGATATTTTAAGTGTTAAAAACAAAACATATTATTTATGGGTACACATATAGGTAGTGATAGCATAAAAACATACTGTGGAAATGCTACATACCAATTACAGAATATTGACTAACTCTAAATAGGAAAAAAAGAGAAGGTAAAGGAACTTCATATCTATAACATGTCTTTTAAAAAAAGGCAGAGAGACATTTAAAGCAAATGTGAAAGAATGTTAGCATTTGTTAAATGCATGCCTGATACACATATTCTATGCTTTTCTGTAAGTTGGAAATTTTTCGTAATTAAACTTTTATATTAAAAATGCGTTAAAATACACAGCAACAATTGCAATCTGTGCTCTTTATTTGGATCTTGAGTCAAGAAAAAAAAAACAAACTGAAAAAAGTACACTACACATATTTACAAAACAATTGAAAATTAAAATACTGTTTATATGTTGATATTATGGAATTTTTGTTAATTTTTCCGTTGGTGTGATAATAGTTTAAAAATAGAGACTTATCTTTTAGAGATTATACTGAAATGTTATGGATCAACAAGTTTTAGATACTGCTTCAAAACAATACAGGGTGACAGGGGGTAGGAGTCTAGCTAAAACATGACTGGCCTAAGTTCTTAAATTTTTGAGGTTGGGTGGTTGTTATATTTCTCTGTTTAGTTTTGTACATGTCTGAAATTGTCCATAATATATTCAGGTAGACAAAAATATGCCAAGTTCAATTTTTAGATCAAAACAAATTAAGATATTCAAATCTTGGAGTACCTGCCAAAAATCAGGGACAACTTTTTAAGAGTGTGCTAAATAAAACAACATGTAAGTCCCCAGGCGCCAGGGCAGGGCTGTATTTTCACGGCACTGACTTCCTCTGAAGGATGTAGCGACCAGGGACTTCCAGGTACCAAGCCAATAAGTGGACTTTCTGGAAACCGCCTGCGGCATGACCCTACCTGCCCTCACTGAAAGAGTTATGCCTCTCATTTTGCTGAGAAAAGAAAAATTGAATTCATTTCTCTGCCAGGTGAATAATGCAGGAAATCAACCTAGGAATTTTAATGCTGCATTTACTTCTTACTGGTTCAGTAGAGGGAAAAGCAGCTGTTCAAATTCTTAAGCATACAAAATCCAGTGTTTTTCTCTAAACCAGAAGGCAGCAAGCAATTAGACCAAACACACCCAAGCTAATTAGTTCTACCTACTTCTTAATAATTATGTTATTACCAGGCTTTAAAAAAAAGCATGCAATTTTTGAAAGGTCTACAAAGGAGGGTATTTTTCTCTTCATCACCTATAAAACTATGAGATGTCAAAGAACTTACATGTCTTTTCTGTTCTGAGAAGTTGATACTTACAGTTTTCAGAGCAACAGAAAATTCTTTTTCAAAATGGGTACAAAATTATTTTTGTACTTATTTGTTTGAAATAACATTTGCCAAGAAACCAAACCCTGAAATATCTTTTCCAACTGCATCCTTGAGTTTGTGTCACTCAAAAATTATTATAATTTTAAAAGTACAACATAACATATAGAAAATGTTTTGTTTGAACGCAGATTTTCACACCTTTGGCATTCTTTCCACATGTGTGTTTGTTATCAGAGTTAAGATACTGCATTATATTTCCAAAAATTAAATTTAAAGTATGTGTTTTTTAAATAAATTATACAGTTAAAGAAGTAGGCACTTTGCAGGGCAGAGGCAAAATCAAGACTTTAAACATGAAAAGAGCAATCTAAAGAGAACATATGTATCACGCAATAAAATGCTCTATTCCTCAGAGCCATCTCTCCCAATTTTAAACTGTCTTATGCATACAACTATTCTGTAAAGCTCCTCTACTTCTTAATATTTGTGTTTTCTGACATGTGACCTGTGACTAACACTGGAGTCTAAAGAAGCTTGCTAATTTCACCTTAATTATCTACCAGCAGACATGAACCCCAAGTTGGCACAGTATCCTCCTCCTTTTACACAGGCCTCTTTCTTCTGTCAATAGCTCTTCTCAAGAAGGAGCCATAGCGTTACCATATAATTTAACTTTTCTTTAGCGGAACTGGCCACTAAAAAAAAAGGATCATGAAGAGTGGCTTCAGCTACTCTCTTAATGACTAGTAGCCCCCGTATCTTCCAGAGCACCAAGGGCCACAAAGCACACTGCCCTGAAAAGGTCTGTTCCCTCAAAGAGCAGGAAGATGTGAACCCAGGTAAGTGCAATAAAGACCAGGACCTCCTGCTCAGTGGCCAGTGAATACTACCCACAGCTGGGTACCACGTCGGGGACCCTCCAGACGGAGAGCTTCCAGATGTGGTGGCCAGGACAGACTTCAGAGAGCATCTGAACTGAGCCTTGAAAGCTGACCAGGATGTCTCCTTAGATGGCCTTCTGTGCAGGTGTTCCAGGTGGAGTGTGCCACTCTTGCAAGGGGAGAAAATGCTAGATGCTGTAGGAATAAAAAGACTTGTCAAGTTTGGCTGGAATATGACTGAAGGTGAATAAAGGTGGGGTAAGTGCTAGAAAAGTAGGCTGCAGAGGATGTTGAATGGGAGTGTTGGGAGTTTTAACTCTAGGGGCTAAGCTTGGACGCTACTGGTGACCAGAACCCTTCTATGGTCCCCTATCAATCTACGTACTTGGCTTCACCCACACACACTGCTGCGCTGAAACAAGAGTTCCAGGTCCAGCAGCAGGGGGAAGGGAGCTACATACCCCTGATTTTTGCGTGCCTGGCATGAGTCCATGTTTAGCCAACTAAGTTTTCATCCCTTTGATGCATAAAGCCTTCATTTCTTGTCAGTTGGTAGAAGGTATGTCAACATAAACTGGTTTGAGCTTTTTACCCACTTCAGTAAGTGCTGAGAGCCCAGTGTGTGCCCTGTACTGGGCTGGACACCAGGGAACCTGAGTTGAACAAGGTCTCATCCCAGCACCCAGGAAGTTTGTAGTTCCTACAGTCACTTCAAAAACAGTTTCAGTTTCTTAAAAGTTAAGTGCGTACCTATTGTAGGAGCTATTCTACTCCTAGGTATTTATCAAAGAAATGAAAACATAATTCACAAAAAACCTGTACAAGAATGATCACAGTAGCTTTATCCACAATAGCAAAACACTAGAAATAAGCCAGGTGGCCATCAAAAGAAGAATGGATGAGTAAATGGTAACTTTATCAATGCAAAATTATTCAGTAATAAAAGGGAACCAACTATGATTCATGCAACAGCATAGGTGAATCTCGGTAACAATAATACGCTGAGTGGAAAAAAAAACTGCACACAAAACAATACAGTGTCTGATTCCATTCCATTCCAGAATGAGCAAAAGGGATGTGTGGTGATGGAAAGCAGATGAGTATTTGCTTCTTGGGTGGGGCTGGTGGGAGAGAGGTATGAGGGGGCTTTCTGGAGGGCCAGAGACATCCTGTGCCGGGATATTCTTTCCGTAAAACTGATTGAATAACAGAGTTAATCCCTGAGCACTTCACTGTATGCAAATTATATCTCGGTCAATAAGCTATATAAAGCATCTTGGAGTCTAAAGGGGGAAAAAGTGACAAAATATGGCAGAAACTGTAATAAGAGGGTCTACTGGGCACTTCAGGATCACACACAGGAGCTGCTCCTAACCTGGATTGAGAAGGTCTGGCTAGAGCCCAGAAGAAAGTGACCTGGAGCTAAGGACTGAAAGATGAGTGAGAGTTAACCAGGTTGGGAATAAAGGATGGACATTCCCAACAGAGGAAATAGATGTGTAAGGTGTAGAGGGCCTGCCCTTTTGCATGACTGAGGGAACTCCACACAGCTGGACCACAGGGTAAGAATGGATGGAATAGTATGAGACTGAGGCTGAGAGATTAAAGGCCACATCAGTCCCCCAGGCCCAAACACATAAAACCTCCTGTGCTCCAGCAGGAATGACTGACTTCTGCACATGGCACATTTGAGTAGGCCCAAGAAAGCTGACCCAGGCAAGCCCTAAGCGGACTGGACGTGAACCCTTATCCACAGGCCCAGATGCTGGCCTGGGGACTAAACAAAGCTCTATCTTAAATCCACTGTGTTGAATTTTGTTTTCAAAAGAAAACCCATGTGATAAATTGTGTTGGGATATGTCATTTGGGATCTGAACTGTTCCTAAGGGAGAAAAAACATGTATGTGAAGGTTGTGCCACAGGCAAGAATTTATTTCCACATCTACCTACATCAGTGTTTTTTTCCAGTGTATCTCAAGAAACAGCAGTCCTGCAAGATGCTGGGCCAGAGAGGGGGATGCTGTGATTAAACAGGTTTGGGAAGTGCCACTACTAGAGATTCACAGTGCATGAGCTCAGTAAAAGCTCTGAAAAATTTGTGCATTCTCCAAGCCAGCGTTTCTCCGTATTATCCGCTCATGGGAACTTTTATCATGTAAAACCTAGTAAGAGCCAGCAGAGCTGTGGCACATTTTGTCTGAGATGTGTCTTCTTAGATAATACCCAAAAGGGACAGAGTAAGTCTCTTAGGTCGCCGAAGCAAACATTTTGGGAGCAGTCCAGGGGCTCAAGTGATCCACTGCACTTCCTCCTAATCTACCCCTTTCTTTAACACAAGCTATAGTAGTAACAGCATTAACAACTGTGTCTACTGAGTACACCCAAAGTTCTAAGTAGTTTATGTTTTATCTTATGTAATTCTCCTACCACCTACAAAGTAGGTATAATCAGAAGTCCAATTTTATAGATGACAACACCAAGTAAATTTAAACACTTGTTTAAAATTTCATAGGTAATAAATGACAGAGCTGGAATATGAACCCATACATGATTTCCAAGCCTTGTATGTTAACCACTGTGCCAGTCAGCCAACTCCATTGTTCAGTATTAATCAACTGCATTCCTTCTGTATTCGTTTGTTAGTTCATTCAACTCCCCCACTTAAAAGTACCAATAAATTCATGAAAAGTTCATTATATTGGAAAAGTATGTTTTTAGTCTATTTTTGAAGAAACTTGGTTTAGGAGGTGGGAGAATGTGGGTCCTTTATCTTCTCCCCTTTGAATGACAGAGAAATATCACATCACCCACTTTCCTCACAGGAACATGTCTGATTTCAGTCATTTTGATCAAAAATAATATTTGACAAGCAGGCTCCAAACTTAGTGAATCTCCTGGGTCAATCTTGTTTCAGTTATTTAATCAAGCCTTTGATGAAACATACCTTCTGAATTTTCCTGAACCATACATTCTCAAAGTTAGCCAATGGTATCTCTAAAAAAAACCAAAAACCCTGAAAATAATCACCTCTTAAAAAACAGAAAATCATCACTAATAACCATAATAGAAGTACTATCAGTTTGCGGAACTATGTATTTAAAGAAGTACTATAAGTTTGCTTCAGAAAATAGATATTTGCCTTTAAGCCCAGTTCGATTTATAAAAATAAAACTGTGATTGTGTCCCTGTGTGTGGGTGGGTGTGTCCAGGTGTGTGTGGGTATCTGAATATCTTAAGTACTGCAGCAGGCAAGAGATTGAATCTGACAAACACACCTGCCCTATCTCTATATATCAATACATCCACATCTCTTATCTGACGAATACAAAGATGAAATATTTTAATTTACTGGCAGCAGCATTTGCAAAAATGCTTCCATATTCTTACTAGGGGCAATGATGACTACTCTAAGTAGAATAATTTTAATGTGATTTTCCCCAGTACTTCCTTTGCTTGTAGGCTCACATGGTTCAGATTTAGGACCCCCTGATCCCATATTCATTAAGACCTCTCAGAGCAGAGGGAGCTCATAAAAGACAAATTTAGTATCTGATCTTTCACAATGCTTTACGTCAGGCTGCTGTTCAGCATAAAATAACTTTAAAATTTTTTAAATCTATGCAGGTAGCTGAGTCAAGTACCCTGAGTTGAGCTGAGTTGAGTACACTGGCCCCCTTGTGGTACTGCTGCATTATCCCTTCAAGGGTGGGGTGGGGGGGCGGCGATCCCAGCGTATGGTCCCTGGAGAGACACCAGTGTGCAACTGCACTTCCTCACACGGGAGCGTGAACGCAAAACGGGATCTCATGACTACACACAGACCAACAGACCATCACATTTTGGCCAAAATTGTTCCTTGTGCTTTCTCCCTCGAACCTATGTGCCAATGAATAGTAGTTTGCAATATGGAAAACTCTGTGAGTCTATTTTAGAGCTCATGCTAAGCAGAAGCACCAAGCAACTAAAAATATAGGATGAGCTACTTGTGTATAATCTGTCATGCAAATCTGGATAAATGAACAAGCAACCAAAAATAATACAATGCTGGTAGGAATAAATCCATCAAAAGTCAGAAGTTTAATCGACTCATTGGATGTAATATCAGCTTTGAAAGCCTTTAGTTTCTTAAAAGATGGTTCAGTTGTAATCAAATGGAATATACATTAAGCTTCCATATTATTGTTATAAGAACATCCCCAAAATAGAACCATATGGAAGCAAGTAAAGGCAACACAATATACATACACTTAAGCTTATATAATTTTAAGAATATATAATAGCTCCGTATTTACTACGCTGAAATAAGAAAAATTCAGCATAGCTAAACAGTTAACTTCTACTTCGAGGGCACATCTGAAATGACAAGAATACAAGCTAAAATCCTAAATATGCAGATTCCAGAAGCTTTTGGCAAAGCCGAGCATGTGAAATCTCCTTGACTTCTAATATCCCACCGTCGCATCTTCTGCCATCTGCTTCCAGCAAATGTTAGTGTATTCCCTGGATGGAAACATGCTTTCTTTCTGAGTCATCCTTACCAAGACATCCAAAAATATGGCCTACTGCAGTTGAGTATGACTGCCCTTATTTGGGGGTGGGGGGCGGGCACAACTATAGCCTTCTTTCAATAATCCAGGGGAATCAAGAATTTCCTCATCCAAATGACCAGTGTCTACATTGAACGAGGCAAACAGACACCTATACTGATAGCCCAGGGAAGGGCCAAGCCATCTTTGAGAAATGGGAGCTTCAAAACTCAAGAGTCTATTAGAAAGTGTCCAGGCTTCTGAGGACAAGTTAGAAAACAGAGTGTTAAATCACCTTCTTATTCGAGGTTTCACATGAAGAGGGCTTTGAGCATGTGATTCCTGTTTTTGTTGCTGGTGGATTTATGAGACTCAGAGTGCAATGCTCTTACTGCAGTCTTACAACATTCTGCATGATTAATTGATTGCAAATCACTGCACAGGGTGCCAAGATCACTGGTAGGAAGCAGGTCATTAAATAAAATTAACTCTGCCAATGTTTTGCTTGTCAATGTTGCTTCCAGAGCCTTACAGCACCATTCCTCCCAAAATGGCCTCAATTTACCGGAGAAGCAGTCTTCTGCATTTCTGGTGGATGATCTAAATATTCTATATTTAATCCAAGCATTCTGCATGTTGTGCTATAGGAAGAAAAAGCTGTAGTGGGGTGAAGTCTGCACAAAGAGAAATGTGGAAAAGAGTCACCATGAAAATAACTTTGCACAGCCTGACTGTGAAATTGTTCAGCAAAGGTTCAGAGTCCTATCCTGCGTAACTGGAAACTTTGTAAGACTACATTTTTCCTTGGGTAAATTTTCAAACCGAGCATTAACATATCAAATTAAATTGAATTAATATCTCATCCAGAAAGAGAATGGATACCCTGGCCCCTTATCCAAGGAAACTCAACAGTGATTTATCATGGCAAATTAACATCTCCACAGATCAAAACTCAGGCCCAGGCTTATTTATTATCTGGCTCGAAGTCTGAGCAGAACAACAGGACAAGACTTCTCCGCTCAGCCGGCTGTGTCTGGGAACTGACCAGCTGAGAACACACGGTGCCTTTCAGTCCGTCTAGGGTAAAGCAAAGGGATATATTACTTGAGATGCCACCACACTTAATTTTAAGATTGCTATAATGAACATATGATATTTTGGCAATATTTTAAAGCTGACAAGTAGAAGGTCCTGCCAGGGAAACTGGTTCACATTCTAGGAGCATACTTAACTAAACAAATACTAATTGTTTTGCCTGGGGAGATACACTGGACTGTTAAATAGGATTTAGCAGAAGAAAAAGGTTTCCAAAGTGTTTCACTGATGTTGAGCTAACTACCCATGTTTAATTTACTGCTGTTTGAGCTACTTTATTGTTAAAAAATACTTCAGTGAACAGATAGGTTGGCTAATAGGCACTAATGCAACAATTAAATGCTAAATTGTGTCATCTTCCTAAAATGACAGCAATGGATATATTTCTACTTGTTTAGAATAAATTAAAGCAGTTTATGGAGAACACATTTAAGTTTTTATTTGCTATTCATGGCCATATGGGACTCCACATACAATGATCTAAATAGAAAAATAACTCACATAGAAAGATGCTCTCTGGAGTTGCACAAAGAGTACCTGTCTGAAACTGATAAACAGGACTGTACCAGAGTAAACAAACTTACTTCGACATTAATGGAGAACAAAAGTTTGTAATTGTTAAAAGCCTGCTACTTAAAATCCACTATGGTATTAATGGTAAACAAGCTTGCAGTTACCCTGCCATTTTAAGAGCGTCATCTAGTATAGGCTCAGTGAAATAAGTCGGACAGAGAAAGACAAATATCGTATGATTTCGTTTATATGTGGATCTAAAGAACAAAATAAACAAAACAGAAACAAACTCATAGATAGAACAAACTGAGGGTTTCCAGACAGGAAGGGGGTTGGGGCACTGGGTAAAAAAGGTGAAGGGGCTAAGAAGCACAAATTGGTAGTTACAAAATAGTCACAGGATGTAAAGTACAGCTTAGGGAATATAGTCAATAATACATTAATAACTATGTGGTATCAAAGGGTATTAGAATTATCAGGGGGATCACTTCCTAAATTATGTAATCGTCTGGCCCCTAGGCTGTATACCTGAAACTAACATAAAACGATATAGAATGTCAAAGATAAATAAACAAAAAAGAACATCATCTAACTATGCTCATCTTACAAAAGTTCTGAGACTCCCTCGATCCATTAGCAAGCCTGAGGCACCAGTCTAGCCAGCCTGTGTTAACCACCCTCCCACCTCATAGCTCCACTAGCTTTACTCAACCCCTCTCAGCCCCTCGGTGGAGTCAACTTGCCTGGCGCAAGCTCACAGTTGCCTTCTTTTCTGCTAAAGAGTACAAACCTTAACTCCTTCATTCAATTCATGTCATAAATATTTATCAAACGTTCACTGTACGTCAGACACTGTGCTTGGTGCTTGTCATAGAGCAGTTAAAGAAGCCACACGTAGTTCTCTACTCCCATGAAGCTTATTCTACAGTGGGACAGACAGATATTATGTAAATTATTACACATGTGATGAATTTCAGTTATGATAAGTGCTAATAAGAGATGCTCCCTGGTGATTCTGAACCTTATTTTTTTTATCAGCTTATCCAGAACTAACAAAGACAGATTGATTCAGGATAACCAAACTCAAAAAAGAGATTAAGGTCATAAACCAGAATACAATTTTAGAATTTAAAGTGAGAAATCATTTAAGAAAAAATATTCTTGTTGGCTGTTCTCAACATTTTCTTTCCAGTAAGAAAGACCACCCAAAGAACCCACGTACCATTAGAAGGTTTCTTGGGGCTATATAAATAAAATGCAATCAACGAGAGGTGGGTGTTCTGTAGATAGAGACACTCTACATCCCAAATTGAGATGTTTGGTCTTGTTGCCAGAAATTTCTCACATTTGGTCCTGAAAACATGGTTTGACTGATGTAACTTCCTCCCCCACAGAGAAGGACAAGTACAAGAAAATGCTATGTTTTCAGTCCTTCCTCCCCAGGATAGTTCTGGTGATACACCAACAAACGCCTCCAACACAGAAGGGTAGTTACCCTTTATATTCTAATACATTTCCATTCTAAGTAAAATATCCCCCAGTTTACAGTTGCTTTTTAAAAATCACATTTTAAATTACTGACTTCCTGCTTACGTTTAGGAGATGCTCTCATTTTTATCAGCAGGCCACCCCCGAATCGCAATTAAAATGAATTATTTCCAGAAGGTACAAAGGAAGAAGGCTGATGTTCGTTGGTTCCCGGGACATGCTAGGCGTTTCTCTCTCTCTCTCTCTCTCTCTTTTTTTTTTTTTTAGTTCTCTCAATACTTTCCTTTCCGTTTGCACAGTCGGGGGATTAAGGCATGGGAACCAGGCAGCCATAGTAGCCTGAGTGAGCATTTGAACTGAGGGTCTCTAACATCGAGTCCAGGTTGGCGGTGCAGGGAGAGGCACTGGCTGCTTCGGAATCACCTAAGGAGCACTGTTAGGTTTGGAAATCTAGAGGCCTCAGCCAAGCCCTACCGAATCAAAAGCTCTGAAGAGGGGAAGTCATACTTTCATTGCGCTCTCCCGAAAGCCCTGCTGCCTCGCCATTTCTAGCAACCGATCCCAGCCCCATATCTTCTCATTAGCCTCACAGTTAGAGGGTGCCCTCTGTAACCCCATCACAGGGTTTGGGGAGCTAGAATTGGGGGGAAAAGTATCTCCAAACTTTAAGCCATTAGCCTTTAAATGCTATCCGGTACATTCAATTCCATTTTTCTAGATTCGTTTTCTCAGAGACTAAATAAAAAGCGGGAGAGAAAAATTACCTGTTTTGAAAAACAGATACAGTAAACATGATCTCACAGAATCGTTGTAAAGAGCAAATGTGAACATGAATTCAAATGTGTTTTTGAATGATGTGAAGTGCCATATACCCAAAGGTGAATTACTAATGTAATAACGCAGTAATAGGAATGACATTTCCAAACCAGAAGGAGTATAACCACCTCAATTTAAGTGGAGAAAAAAATGTAAGACCACCTGTTTTTATCAATAATCTTACCAGAACACAGCAAGTCTCATTCTTTATACACTGTCTATGGTTGCTTTCAAGCTACAGTGGCCCAAAAAGACTGAAATATTCGCTCTGTGGCCCTTTAAGAAAAAGTTTGCCACCCACCGAACCAGATGGTCATATTCTTTGCAGAGAAGCATAAAATAACAGTCCTCAGCTGAACACTCCGTATTTTAACCAAGCCCTAAAATCAGAATCTCCATGGTTGGATGAACGTAAGGATAAGGAAGGAGACAGTCCCCAGATTTTGATGTGTGGACAGGGTGGTGCTTCCACTGCCAGTTTCGGATCATTGCCCTACGAAGTCACTGGGACTGAAAGGAGCATGCCTTATCCTTCAGGTATGTTTGGTATGTAAATAGTTACAAACTTCCTTTCCAAACCCAACTCTTAATCGCTTTGAGAATAAACGACACACTGTACTACAGTGTTCCAATACGTGGCCCATAGACCACATATATGTGTGTATATGTACATGTATGTATACATGTTTTTCATGTTTTATGCTAAGGGTAAAACCCAAGGCCAGGTCTAACCTCTGGAATCTTTTGTCCTGAGTGGACTCCTGCTTCAGCAGCTTGTTCAGACCAAACTGGAACCCAGGGTGGGGGTGAATAGGCAGCCACACGGCTGGCTGGCTGCCTCTGGATCCACCCACCTGCCGGTGTTGCTCTCCTGCTGTGTATTGGGCTCTGTACGCTAAGGCAGGATGGCCCTGGCCCAGTTGGCTCACACAGTCAATCTGCCCCCAGAGAACTATGCAATCAGGAAGTTGGCAGTCAGCACCCGTGGCTCACCAAGCTCTACAAGCAAATGGCATGTTTCCCTTTCCTGGTACAAAATCTGCAAAAGGAGAAAGTCAATCATCTATACTAGTCAGTGAGAAAGATTAAAATTAAGCCTTTGAGCCCAATCCTTTATACTCTTGTCAAGATGTAGATTACTGAAAGCAAGCAATATTACGGTTTCCTTTAAAATGTTACCCAAAGTGCTAGTCAAGATTCTAGATGATAAAGAGTTGCCCAATGATTTCCCAATTTTGACTTCTACAAACTCCCATAAATATAGCTGAATAATAATTTGATGTCATAACAAATGTTCCCAACGCTTCGGCTTTGGTTTCATTTAAGCAATCCAATATACGGGCGTCTGATATCCTTCCCAATCATAAAGACAGCTCAGTATTCCCAAAGCTCCTAATTAAGGTCTACATTTGGAAATACAGCCTAATGAATCTACAGGTTCAATATTTTCTGCTCTAATTTCTGTGATTTGGCATAGGCTTGATGACAGACACCTATATCTATAAACATATAGACATATATATTTATCACAATTTTACTGTTATGCCATTTTTTAACAAAGTTTAATTCACTTCCCTAAACAAGTGAAAAAAGCTCACAGTGTAGGTAAATTATGGTTTAACTTTGGTGTATTTATCAAAATAAATTAAAGCCTTCGCAACACCTAAAAATACTGCAATGAGAACAATAATCATTTTATCCTGTGTTAAGAGTTAAAGTATGCCCCCCATACACATATTGAAAGCCTAACCCCCATTACCTTGAAATGTATTTGGAGACAGAGCCTTCAAAGGGCTAATTAAGTGAGGTCGTCAGGGTAGGCCCTAGCCCAATATGGCCAGGACCCGAAGAAGAAGATGGAATTAGGGTACAGACATACACGGTGAGGACCATTTGAAGACAGAGAGAACACAAGCCTCTATAAGCCAAGGGGAGGGACCCTCAGAGAAACCAACCCTGCCAACACCTCACTCTCGGACTTCCAGCCTCCAGAACTGTGAGGAAATGAACTTCTGTTGTTTAAGCCACCCAGCCCAGGGTACGTGATTATGGCAGCAGTAGCAGGCTAATACATTCCCCTTTTCAAATACACCTTTGTCAGTGAAGTTTATAGTATCTAATGCCAGTTTCAGTTTTATGGGAAACTGCCTAAAGGCCTTTGGCAAAGCTTCTTTCCACACAGAATACACAAATAAGGTGTCATTTCTGAATTATGGAATATTTGTAAGACATTAGAAATTATCATATTCTCACTTCTTAAAGACTTACTTAAATACTAACTATAGCATTACTTTTCATTTGGAAATTTTCTATTTTCTTTCCATATGGAAAAAAATGTTATTTAAAGTTTAACACAGCTGTCTATATATTTTTTTAAATCATTGCCAAAATGAAATATTCTGAATACAATGCTTTGAATTTTGAAAATATTTTGGTGGGCACCAGATTCTAATATGTAGTAAAGGGAAACAGTCTTTTGGAACTCAAATATAATAAAGTTTTTATCTTTTTCTAATATCTACATGACTAACTCATAAAATTTGGTGGTTAGAGATTTAAATTTTATCATATGCATGGTGAAACCATAATGCCTTAACTACACTGAAGAGAAATTTTTTAAGGTAACCTGCAAATACTGAGGCACAAATAGAAATATAACTGAAATGGGGGCGAAGAAGATTTCAGGCTAATTTTCATACTATAAAGTTTCCTCTGTTGATTAATGACAAATGTAAACATTATAAACTAATAGAATAGATGCATTGACTAAATAGTTCTAGAACTCTAAAGCTAGAGGGGAAAAAACTCATAGGAATAAAGTGTTTGTTTGTTTGTTCTGCCTTTAAGAAGAGAAATGCAGTTGAACATTTCATGGGGCCAATTACATAGCAATTATCCTACAGGGGCTATATTGTTTAAAGAAATTCATATTTTCTATACCCTTGGCTAGTGTCCCTCAGAGGAGTGTAGATTAAGTTCTTCAACCAACCATCTCTTCCTCTATAAATAAAACCAAATACCAATTTGGATGTAATGTTCAACATCCAATAATTTTGTTTATGAAACAACTTCCAAAACTGGAGAGTAAAGTTCTTTACAGTGCTACCTCAGAAAATATTTACAAATAATATGGGGCTATCATTAGGCATCATTAGAGACACTACCCTTAGGACCAAGTGTCTTCTGGGAAGAGCGGAGCTAAAGGGTATTTATGATAACTGCAGATACTCAGAACCCATGCAAGCATTGCTCACTGCAATCCAAAAGATTTAGGAACATTTTCCAAATGGTAATATTAAAGGGAGGGAGGAGAAGAAACCACCACCCCGGCTCTTAATCGTGAACATCCCGCTAGGCCTTACAACAGGATTTATTCTATTTCTACTCCAACTTCTTTAAAAAGTATACTTCCAAGCAGCTTTTAGAAATCAACAGTTCATGGTGTAATGGTTAAGAGCATGGACTTCAGAGGCATGTTCCCCACTCCCGTCTCTGGCACTGCTACTTAGTAGCTGTGTGACCTTGGACAAGTCTCTGAACCTCTCTGGACCTCAGTTTCCCTCTCAAATGGAGATAACAACAGAACCATTTCAGTGTATCATGGCATTAAGTGAGTCTCCCTGTGTAAAACCCTAGTGCGGTGCTTGAAATTTGGTAAGCGTCATATAATTGTCGGTGGGAGCGGTGGTGACAGAGCAATTCAAACACCAATCACAACCAGGGCACGAGGAGCTCAGTGAAACGTCTGGGGAGGATGGGTGGAACAACTGATGAAAATTCCAGTTGAGGTGACAGCTAAACACATTTGAGAATTTTATTTACAGACAATTTTTTCCATCTGGCTTACATGGTTCCAGAAATTCACATTCCTACTGCTCCAAGCTGGTCCTGTGCAGCCGTGCTGGGCCAGAGAGCAGAGCAAGCCAACCTTTAAAGAGCTGCCTGAAGACAGCCGACCTTAGGGCTGCCCTGCAGGTGACACTTCAGTGCGGCATTAAGGAAATCATGGCTAAATGCACATTTAACAAAACACCAGCCAAGAATATTAGAGACCAAGGGGGATAAATGGTAATGAAGAAATCTACCATAAAAGATCATTTAAAGAAAAAGAATATTAGGGTCAGATTTTACTAGCTAGAATATATACTGTGAACTATGGGCCCTCAGTAGAGGTCCCCAATGACCGTTCGCCCAAAGATTCAGCAGCCAAGCATGAAAGCAGGGGACAATGGCACTGCACGGCCCTTGATTCCAGCACATGGACTGTCCCCACCGCTGGCACCTCCTGGGCCTGCCTCTCCCAGCCCAACACAACGCAGGGAAAGCAATGGCAGGGTCCGCCGAACACCAACATCGGGGGATTATTTTGTGCTGCTCTGAATTATATGAGCTGTGAAGGCTCTGGCATAGTTCAAACAATTTTATCTGGCTCTGGCAAGCCTCTTAAGAATATAGATCCAATTTTCATTCCACTTCCCTATCACCTCCTAATCTCTGACTTTCTTTTCTCTCCTCCAGGAAGTGCTTATCATGCTTAAGTAAACAAACAGAAATAGGGTTTTTCGACTAGTTGCAAAACTCCAGTGCTTAACAGCACACACTGCATTTCTGATCTAATCCCTACTTACACACACCAGGATGTTCCTGGGAGATTTAGGCCAAGTTGATTTTCCTCTCCTCTATCAATGCCCTGAGTGTCCTTGGCCTACTATCTGAAGCTAAGTACTTTTTCTCAGCATTTAACTGGGCTAGAGCTAATTCCTTACAGGTGGAAAGATTGGTTTTGTATATAATCACTGTTTATTTCCTTAGTATATTCTCTATCTCCTGCAAGTGTGCGGCCAAATGTTTAAAGCTTTCTAGTTTGAAGCACAAGGCAACAGAAAAGAGATGGGAGATACACAAAGAGTATGAGAGAAATACTTTTAAACAAAAGCTGAATGTGGTTTAACTCAAACCGAGTTTCTGAATTATACCACAGCCAATGTGCAAAGCCACACTGACAAAAACATCTGAGGCGCTGGAAATAGCAAGTTAATGAATCAAAACAGCAAAGCAACGTGTACCTAGAAAAAGCCTCCTGCAGTGCGATCTCCGTCATGCTAAAGTTGCAAAATAATGTATTAAAGTGGTTACATTTTATAAATTCTTCCTGACTCATCATTTTATTTGATCCCAATGAACGGCTGCATTATATCTTCTCCACTTAAAGAATATTTGAGATGATACTTTAAAGTTCTATTTCATTCTCTCTTATATGCTGACAAGAAATAAGAACATTACAGCAGTGACGATAAAGAATTACCCACTGCTAAAAATCAATATCTTTTGCATTAGTAACAATAATTTGGTGAAGTTGAATACCTTTAAAACTTTCCACTACTGAAAAATTATCCCACTGACAGACAGAATATATCTCAAGCATGGAAGCAAATCTGTACACAGTTCTGAAGATCTCTGTACTGCTGCTTGTTTTATGTTTCTGAAACATTTTGCTGTTGGTGATTTATTTCACATCCACGTGGCCAGCCATTTGTTTATTCTATTGCATGCCATCTGTTTTTTGGTAGAGAGGTTTCAAGTTCTTCTCATTCCCTACCTCATACCCCACGGAAAACATTTTATAATAGACTTAAATTTAAATCATTTGGATGCATGTGGAGTTGGTAACTTGAGCTGCCTTTCACTGATATTTGGCAAATGCTTTAATGGGATTAGCAAATTGTGTTATTACGAGGTACTTATGGAGACACAACACTTTCTTTTACAATGACAAATGATGTTAAGAGTTTCATTGTGGGTGTTTAATAGCAGCACAGGTTTTACTAACATTACAGGAAATTGCCCTGATAGACAATAAAGTCCTACCACAAAGTCTGTCCATATCTTTTATTTCTGAGAGTCAACAAATATGTGGATCTGGATGTGGCAGGGTCTACTGTGAGGAATACATATCTAGTTGCTTCACTTTTAAGAGAAAGTTCTCATGTAACCCACAGGCCTGAAAACCCTATCTGGTCCTATCGTGCTGGCATCCTGTAGGCCCTCCAACCATGGTCTACCCTGTCTAGCTACTCACAAGTGACAGCAGTCCCCAGACTTCCCCAAAGAAAAGTTTATGCCACAAACTCTGGCTCATCAGCACCAATTTATGCCCATTCTAGGGCCCGCTTTCTAAAGAAGAGCCAACCATCAGAGACACGGCTTCTTGCTGAAACTATACAGATGATGCTTAAAGTGCTAATTACCATTTTTACAAGAATCCTCGCCGCTTTGGTGGAGCGGGGGTATCTGATGACAGGACTCAGCGGCTGTCCACAGTTCATGGTTGACACCCGAGGGCTGAGAAACATCCGTCTTGAGGTCTACTTGATTTTTACTAGTCCTTGCCAAATCAGAATTAGATATACTGAGGGGGTAAGTGGCATCCTGGTGGGTGGCTGATGGCGTTGGTTTGTTGAAAGTGTTAAATGACATTTGTACTAAAGCTTCATTGATGAAGAATGAATTTTCATAACGTAAACTCTCAGATCGATTAAGTTCCATGACCTGTGTTAAGGAAATAAAAAAATAGTAACAATAATTTCTCCCGGCATTTGAACAAGTTTTATAAAGTATTTATTCCAAATAGACTTTAACAGTCAGCATTTTAATAAGAATGAAGTCAAGAAGAATATTACCATTGACTCCTTCCTCCCATCCCTTTTTTAATGAGCTAGTACCAAAAACTTCAATTTGCTGTGCAAAGCATAGCTTTAAAAAATCGATAAATAAAATAAAACAAGCAGTAGTTCCGACATTCAAATGTTTCCGCTTTTTGAGAGAGCAAGCATTTTATTTAACTTTTACTAAATAAAAAAAAGCTGAAAACATATTCGGGCATGTATGTATTTGCAAGAAGTATAATTTAGCCAACTTGAAAGGAAAGTCAGATACCACAGACCTTTAAAAAAAAAAATCTTCACCCAAGGATATGTTTATTGATTTTAGAGAGAGAGAAAGGGAGAGGGAGAGGGGTGAGTGGGGGGAAAGAGAGAAAGGGAAAGAAAGAGAGGGAAAGAGAGAGAGAGAGGGAGAGTCATCAAAATGAGAAAGAAACATGGATGGGCTGCCTCCCTCACACACTCTGACTGGGTGGGGATCAACCCGACCCCTACGTGTCTGCCCTGACTGGGATCAAACCACAACCTTTTGATATACGGGATGACGCTCCAACCAGCTGAGTCACCCAGCCAGGGTTCAACAGATATTTCATATAAGCTTATCAACTTTTACAACTGTATGTACTTATCAGCAAAAAGCATGTGTGTGCGCATAGCACAGAAAAGTAAGCTTCTGGGACAAATGAAATTGGCAAGTATGGTTAGAGAGGGTGCAAGTGGAACACAGAATCTTTTGAAAGGTTTTAGTCTGCCCAGTCCTTAATTAGTATACTCACGTTAACCATTATTAGTAAAAGGGGATAATGAATTTACTATGTCAAATTGACAGAAAGAGCGTAAGCTTGAAATAACAGGATAGTATTTGACTTGCTAAATCCAGGACCTATACTGCACATTAGTAGCTAATAGATCTACTAAGAGGTATGCTGTACCCAAGTCTAAGACCAGGTCATGTAAGGGGCCTTCAATTACAGGAAAGACAGCATGCTCATGGTGAGTGTGCCTCCAGGGCAAACTCCGTAGGACTGGGATGGCTCGATTCTGGCTTCCTTCTCTTGGGTAAGGGCATCTCAATCTACACGAGCCCACAATCCAACAGGGCCTAGGCCTTTCTGGCTTCCATATTTCAAATCAAGATGCACATGCATTGTCCCTGAACGTTCCCAGCTTCTACTACCTGCCTACTGAGTAACTCCTGTGTGTACACAAGTAGCAAAAAGACAGGACGGCCATGAATGAGCCCGTCTTTGAAGAAGCTGCCCCGGGCTGTGCCTTGGCGCGCACCGGAGTTCAGGAGATCGTACCTCCGTGCTCCCGGGAGGGAGCTCGGCAGGGAGGCTGCTTTGCCGGCAGTGCTTCCAGCCGCACAGCAGGCTCTGCTGGGCGTGCACCCGCTCCCGCTCCCTCTCCACCTGGCGCTGGCCCTCCCGCAGCCGCTGCAGGTCCTGCTGATAGTCCTGCAGCTGCTGGTCCAGCTCCCCGCGGCCCCTCCGCAGCAGCTGCTCCTGAGACTGGCACTCCCTCTCGCGCTCCTGCAGCCGGATCTCCCTGGCCTCCTGCTCCCTCCGCTGCAGGTCACACCGGCGGTGCCAGCGCCGCTGGTCCTGCTGGAACTGGTGCTGCAGCTTGGGGATGTTGGCCAGCTCCTCACGCCGCTTGTCCAGGTTGCGGGACTTGTCCTGGTCCAGGAAGGGGTTGCCTCGCAGAGAGGGGCCCGGGGACAGGCCCTCCTGCTGCTGCAGAACCAGCCTGTGGATCTCAATGTGGCTATCCTGAATGGTCAAGGCGGCCTGGCGGAGCAGAGAGGAAAAAGGGGAAGGCTTCCATATTGTTCCCACTTGGGGCTGGAACTACCTCTCAAGCAAAAGGCGTGGCCAAATTATTTTCCCTTGCTCTCGCTGCCCTGTTTCTAAGTGGCCTCCAAAGGCCAGCCTCCCCACTTCACATAGGCTTGTCTACATTTCCCGGTGGTATGGCCTGGGAATTTATATCCAGAAGAAATAAAGCACAAAAGCAATACCTCCTCCCTTACTTTTGGAAATGGGGTTTGTTACTGGGTTTTGGATATTATGTAAGCAAACCTTCTGAATAAGAATTCAGTACATAAATTCACAAGACTCGGTATTCCTGTTCTTCCTCATGCTCTTTGGGAATTCATGAGAAGTTAAGAATTTATACAAACTGGTAGTCTCCTTTATTTGAATCTCAAACCAGAAATTACTTAAGCTGGATTACATATATGAAGACATAAAAATAAAAGTCAGTCACTTGCAGACTTTCAGTAAATAATCTTTATAGTATAAGGCCCAGGGATAGCAGCTAATATCATATTTAGGATATGGAAGTGGTAAAGTTAGTCTCGTTACTGTTATTTCTTTTTATTATAGTAGGCAGGTCATGCATAAAACACTAAGCTGAAATTCATTTAATAGATTGCTAACAGGAGGCAGGAATGATTAAGGAAACAGAGATACTCTAAAGCCCAGAGGACATTACCAACTAGATTAAAAAAACATTTTGAGTTACGGTATCTGCCTATGAAAACTTTGGCAGCATCACAGGAAATAATTGCCAAGATTTGGAAGGATTCCACAAAACAATACAAAAAAAAATCTCTGTGAATGCCCTTGGAAGCTTTTAATTTTAAAAGTCCCCACTTCAAGTGCAAAAAAGCACAGAGGGACAAATTGAAAATGGCTACATAATGGGTATGTGTGTGTGTTTTGACTCATTACGAGAAATTATTACTCTCCTAGGGATAAGTTCACATTTTTCTTTCCTAAGAATTTTTAAAACTGTCCATGCAACAGATGCTGGAAAGATGGGGATTTGACCATTACTTCTTTGTGAGAACAGCAGTTTCCTAACTTTTGAAGGTTAAAAAGTTAAGGTATATGCATATTTTAAATTGGTAATTGTCTTGGAATAAGATTTAAAAATATATTCACTGGGGTCTTTTGAAATAAAATTCATATTTTTCAACTTGAAAATTCCAATTCACATAAATATTTAATTGTCTCTTAGAAGTTATTATAAAGAAAACAGCGATCATTGAGAATAGATACTAATTTCTTTTTAAAGATCTTGTTTATTTATTTTTAGAGAGAGGGGGAGGGAAGGAGAAAGAGACAGAGACATCAACGTGCGAGAGACACATCCATTGGTTGCCTCTCACCTGCCCTTAGCTGGGGACCTGGCCCACAACCCAGGCACATGTCCTGACCAGGGACCAAACCGGCAACCTTTTGGTTCCCAGGCTAGCACTCAATCCACTGAGCCACACATGCCAGGGCAGATGCTAATTACTTTGATCTTTAAATATGAAATAATAAGCCATTCAGGACTCTGAGGACCTGGGTAAACAAACTGTAGACTATACATCACCATTTAATTCTAGAAATCTTAAGGGCATCAGTACAGTAAAACAAACAAAAATCCAGTATTTTATATGTCAAAACTATCATAGGCAATGACAGCTCTCATGTAAGGGTCACTGTTAGACTGACCGCTACCATACTTAACATTTGGGATAAAACCACGCTCTTCTTCGCAGAGAGGTGGAATTTGAAGACTGGCTAGGATTTATTTTCACACTTAACATTGATCATTAGAACAGAGAATAGCATTTGCTTCTCAAGTTTAGGGAAATTCCCAACTCACTCTCTCTTCATTTTTCTTTGCTCAAGTAAATCTGTGGCCTTTCCTTTCTGCTTTGCCTATACCTCATCTCTAACTCTGCTCTCCTAATGCAGGGATCAAATTTCATTTTCATCTGATCCTAAAAAATGTTTATGTAAAAACTTCCATCATGCATAAGAAATTGAGCTTCAAAAAGAGATGACAGCCGCGAACAAATCTCTCAGAGCCCCTATCCTGAGACCAGCTCAAAACTTCAGTTAAGAGAATCTTATGTTGTTTCAACCTAATGAGTTGCAAAAGTTAGGCCATCTAGGTAGGTAACCTGGATTTTCTGAACCTTGAATCCACAAAGGGCTGCATTCAAAGTTGAGAAGAAGAGATAGGACTTTGTGAGTATTTTCCTCAGGCGACACAAGCCAGGATGCTCAATACTTTCATCTCCCCAAAGTCAATGAGCTATGCTCAAACTATATTCCCTCCCAGAATTGAAAGGAAAGAATATTTGTTTTACTTGATAAATCCAGTCTCTAAGAGCATCTAGCCCAGATCAGCATGTCTAATGTAAGGCAGTAAAGGCACTACCACTAAATCTTGAACAAGGCAAAGATGTTTACTCTCTCCACTGTTATTTAATATATTTTCAGAAGTTCTAGCCAAAGAAGTAAGCCAAGAACATAAAACTGATACAATTATTGAAAAATAGTCATAATAACACTGTATTCAAATTTTTACTTTCTATCCAGAATATGCCAAAGAATCAACAGAAAAACTATTAAAACAAAAAATAAAATTCATTGAGTGGCCAGTTACAAAATAAACATATAAAAATCAATATCCTTATTATGAGCAACCTCTATTGGGGAAACATAGTAAAAATCATTCCATCACAATAGGAACAGAGGCAAATATCTGGGAATAAACTTAGCAAAACCAAAACAAAACATGGTACCTACATGAAGATAATCACAAAGTTTCCCAGCAGAGCATAAAATAAGAGATGACTAACAACATGTTCTCAGAAAAAAGGGCTAATTGTTGCAAAAATACCAATTCTCTCCAGCTGAATTCATAAATACAGGGTGGGGCAAAAGTAGGCTTATAGTTGTTTATATGAAAAATAATGCAATCATTAATAATAATACAAGAATAAACTCTGCATTTTGCATACTCGTAACTGTAAACTTATTTTTGCCCCACCCTGAAAAATGAGATTTTAACAGTCTTGGTAGAAAGGTAAGACACTTGTCAGTAATTCAAAAGCTCTTATGAAGGAACATACAGATAAGCACAGAAAAGTAATAAGAGGAAACTAGTAGCACTGTCATATATATAAATGTAATCTAAAACTTTAATAATTAAGATAGTGGTGCCAGAGCAAGAATCGGCAGATGATCAATAGAACATAAGAGAAAAAAGTCCTGGTGCACCTGAAGTACACCTAAGAAAATGTCAAATGTAGCATGACTTTACATTTTTTCTGGTGAAAACTTAAAATCAGACTTAATTTTATTTATTTTTTGCTATTCAACAGGTATGAAATAGGAAGTATGACTGGTAATAAACCAGTAGGGAAAAAGTTTAATATTAACAATAATCCAAAAAATTAAAATTAAGGTAACTAGATACTTTGACCAATTTTCAAATTGAGAAGTAGAAAAGGGTGTTGATTATTTTAGCAATGTCTACTAAAAACTGAAAGAAAAAATTCTGGTAATTGATCCTAAGGAAACACAGATCTGTTCAAAGAAATCAGCATGCAAGGCTATCACTAGAGTGTTATTAATACAAAAGTATAAACTATGAAGAATTGGATAAATTCGACAGACTGGAACCTTTATAACCATTCAAACTTGTGCTATAGAATAATGGCTGATGACACAGGCAGGTACATGTTGCAAGGCTACATGTAAAACAATTCTAAAAACAGGAGGGAGATATGCCGATTATAATAATAATTCTCTCTATAGAATCACAAGTCATTTTATTTTATTGATTTGTATCCTCAGGTTTTTCTACAAATTTGTCTACAAATACAACCATGGCTTTGATATCATTTAAAAATATTTTTTAATCCACAAATTACGCAATTAGATGTAGTCAGCCTTTCTTGTGTTTGGCCTAAGGGATCATCCAAACCTATAATCCTAAATGCAAGCGTGATGCCTATGCCTGTCTTTGCCTGACAGACATCAAGTCATCTGACGGCAGGCTTTGTGGTCCTCTGCCTCTGTATGCTCAGCCCTCTGCATAGCACCCGGGCAGAGAGAGAACTCAGCAAACGTTGGGTTGGTAAACAAACAAAAGAATGAAGGAGTATATGGATTATTTAACTGCTCTAAAGGCCTAAGGCCAACTTGTGGGAATGAAAAAAGTTTAGGCGTGAATTTGAGTTTTCACCAGAAAATGTGAAGTCATGCTACACTCACCTAAGAGTTTCATTGTAAACTTCAAGCCAGGTCATAGTCACCAGTATTTGTTAAAGATATGAACTGTTTTATGGTTTCAGGAGAGATTGGTATAAAATGTAGTAGTGGTGGTGCCTCATGATGACAAAACCAGGTGACGTTCAACACATCTCGCTGAGTTACAGTGTGGGTTGGCACTCTTTTAAGATCATTCCTTGCCTCGCAAATGTTCTAATTTTTAAAGTCTGGGAATCATCAAATCAAGTGAATTTCATTAAGAGAAACGTTCACAAGGTCAAAAATTAGAGGAGCGTAGTTACCTGAAGGCTATATAAGAGACGGGTTAAGTTCTGTATCGCTTGTATAATCTGAAAAATAAGATCCTAAGTGTCAAACTCTTGAAAAATCATTTATTATCCACGAATAGAGGACGGCGGTGTATGTAAGGTATGCTCAGCTCACCTCTGACTGTGAGGAACCTGGAAAACTTCTATATTCCACCTAAAATACATAAAAACATAAGAAAATGAATAATCACTCTACTTTCGAAAAGCTGCACTATAGTGTTCCCCAGTGTATGACCTCAGGTAAATCACTTCACTCTCTCCAAACTCTTCTATAGCGACTCTGTCTCCTGCCCTGCCTCCCCCGCCCAGAAATCAAAGCCTATAGAATTGAACAATCACTTATTGAAAGCCCCTCTGTGCAAACTCGGTATTTGAGAAACATGGCTTCTTTTCACCCAGCCATTCCTTAAAACGACAAGGGATGATGGTAAAGAAGTGCTGCACACTCTCAGTAAGTGACAATATTTACCTTGCACAAACCACACTGTACATTGAGCTCTCTTGTGCCTGGGTTGAGGTTGGCTCCCAGGCCAGATTTGGAAGCTAGAGAACATCATACCTTGTCTCTAGCTCCCCGTCTCAATGTCTGAGAGTCACAAAGTGGAAAGCGCCCCCAGTGGGCAGAAGAAACCAGACCCAGTGGCAGACCAAAGGGGGGCACTCGGCTGACCTGCTCCGGACCCTCCCTCCCAGAGTTCACTGGACCCTCCGTGATCACCTTACAGAACCACCACTGGGCAGAGGCCATGCATGAGGCGATCAGGGACCATCTGCTCCTGGGGGACGGGGTCTCTCTAGCCATACATTAAGGGCATGTGTGGATAGTGAGGGTTTCCAGTTTCCAGGGTTGAAGTGAACATTTGTCTATTCATTTATTGTCTGTCTTTTCTCAATGGGATGTAAGCCAATGAATAGCAGGATTTCATCCATGTATTCAGCGCTCTATCCACAAACCTGCCTGGCATGAAATGCACACACACTCCAGGCTACGAATAAATATCAGGCACCCAGTATGGATTCCAGCCTTATGCTATGGAAGGTCATCAGGCTCCCTGCCCTCTGAGAGCCTTCGGTCTCCCACTGCTCTTGTCTGAGCAGCTTTAAATGGTAACCGCAGCTATTAGTACTCAGGAACACTGGACTTGTTCAATTCAATTACTTCAGGCTAATGATGATGCTTTGGTGACCTGGTCAGATCCCTTCCCCTATAATGCCAATTAATTTCATTATTAGCCAGCACCTCTAATAGAGGAAGGATAAAGGATGGAAAAGAAAATGAAGTTTAGAGTTATTAGATCCGTTCCCCGGAAGATAACAGGGGCTAAGAACCGCCATTCCATAGTGAGTTTTGAAATTGTCTCTGCATTTCTAGTTTTGTCCTTGCTCCACACTCCATGGTTTTTGTAATAAAAAGATCACTTGATATATGATTTTTACATTCTATAAAAATTGGAAACATGGAAATGAGTTGAGTTATGCTACATGGGGTTACTCATTTCCAAGAGCCATACCAGGTTTGATACAAGGCAGGAATGTTTAACATCATCTTTTTAATGGAGTTGGTCCGCCACCTGGTGGTCAATTTTCATAGCTACAGCCGGTGATTTACACGGAATATTTTGTCATTTGGGTCACAAATTTAATTTTTTAAATGCTTTAGAAATTTTTTTTAAGCCTTACCTTATTAAAGATTTTAATTACAAAATATCCATTATATATTTTTGAAAGTTTAATTTCAAGTGATCTTGCACTGTCAGTTCATCTAGTTTATCAAGATGCCTTTTTAATGGTAAATTTTCCAGATAGGTTCATCCAAAGAGGAATCTAGACACTTCATCTCACTTACCTGTGACTGAGTCATGGAAGGAAAAGACTTTAGGGGTGGGAGGCAGCTTTCCATCAAGAGAAAACTATTAGTAAGCAACCCACTCCCCTTCCTTTCTCTAATAAAGTAGAAGCAGTTGGAAGTTACAAACTTCAAAGTGAAGTCTCCACTGAAAAGGATGGAAAGTAGGAACATTTTTAAAAGAAATAAGTTAGAAGGCATACAGTCAGAATAAGTGAAGTGAAATATTGAATTCCTATTTTCATTTTGGTCTATGAAATTTTAAACATTCAAGCACAGCCATCATTTTCAATGGATTTAAAAATATCTTTGGATTTGTTTTCTCAGTTATTTGTAGATTTATACAAAAATATGTATAAGATGTTACATATACAAAGATCTGACATATTTCATTCCCCACATTAACACATGTTGGTATTTGGCAATATATCTAATTCAATTTTAGATAAAGCTAAACCCTTGAGCTCAGACAACCCTGGGGAGGCCCACTAGACACCTTCCAGAATTGCGTTCTTGTTTCCTCTCTATTTCTGACATCTCAGTATCATCTGAAGTTAACAGGAAGTCTTGCACATTTAATTTTTAAAAGAGAGTATATAACTTATGTGGATAGAATGTTAAAAAAGAAGAGGCCCCAAGAAAGTAGGAAGGAAGGAAGGAAGGAGGGAAGGAATGAAGGAAGGAAGGAAGGAAGGAAGGAAGAAAGGGAGGGAGGGAGGGAGGGGAGGGGGAAGCAAGCAATATTCCAATGTCAAAATTATTTCTGCTGCTTCAGTGCCACCTGGTTGCACAAAGGCCCCAATGCCCAGGGCCACGCCTTGGCCGAGAGCTGTTAAGTGCAGTGGGTGAGAGCTAGAGGCTTCAGCACGGAAAGCGAAAGTGAGACCAGCAGAGAGCACAGACACACAAATAAACACTGAGTTTTAAATCTTTTTAATAACTTTTCAAGTGTTTCTTTGTTTACACCTACATGATATAGGGAGAGCAAGAACATTTTAAGACGAAATAAGTTAGAAAGTATAAATATGAATATTGAACTTGAGAACAATTCAGGAAAACACATCCATACCACTCTCGGCCATGGACAGACCAGGACCTGAGGCTATTGCATTACACAAAGCAACGGGTGCCATTCACTAGCAAATCAGTTCACAATACCTTCTCCCCTGCATCAGAGACCGCCAAGTCAGCTCCCACACCCTGGGTCCCGGGGTCCACATCCCAACAGCCTCTTCCGCCTGTCCCTTCTGTGACTAGTGCTGGAAGCACACCATTGAGACAGAAACAAAAAGGACATTATCACACATCAGCCAGTGGACTGGGCTCTTTTATACACAGGTGACCCATATTTCCAAACAACAAACGCTGTAAAATCCTGCGTATCAAATACTCTCCTACGAGGTGCTAAAATAGCGCAGAGCAACGCCGAGACCCTGCCCCCAGGGAGCTTACACGCTAATAGATACCAGACTGACAAACGGCATCAATTATCACCCATCTTTTTATTTTTCTTCTTTTCTTGCAGAGAGGTGTTCGTGTGATGGTGGTGATACCGAGAGGGTAGATTCTCCATCTCACTTTCACCTAATAGGAAAAAGCCGCCTGTGGAGGGTGAAATTGAAAACAGGCCCTGCGGAGCAAAGCAAGGGCTGGCAGGCCGCGGCCCAAGAACACAGGTCTGCGAAAGGCCCCCTGGTGGCCGGTACAAAACAGCAGGCCACGAACAAGGCTCTGGAGGAAGGAGTCAAAGCAGGAGTGGGGGTCATCGTTCTGAGCAGGAGGTGGCCGTGATGCTTTATGACCTCACCTGTCCTTATCTCCAAATGATTTTTTAAAACAATTTCCAAGTGTTGTTTTTTTTTTTGTTCACAACTCTTGTTTATGCTCTAAATTTACAATACTGTAACTGCTATATATTTAACCTATAAAAACACAGAAATATTTCTAGTCCAGAAATATTTTTAAGTACCACCTACAGATTTCACTCCATTCATTAGATCTCTGTTCGTGGGATTTTATTTCTTTACCCATGTGAACTCAGTTAAACTTATACTATACTCACCTTACTCTGATTAAAACTAGACCTTCTAAAGCCCTTTCACATACAGAATTTCATTGGAACCAGGTCCAATCAGGACCCTGATAAAATAGATATTCACATTGTAACACTTTATGTTTTCCCCAGTGCCATCTTGAAACTTTATTTCTTACAAAGGAAATACTTTTTTTCTTTGTTTAAATGAGAGTCCTCTGTTACAAAGAAGTTTTTGTTTAAGCAGAAACAACTTCAAATTATATCAGCTAAAAATTAAGTTCATTTTCCCCAAGCCAATCGAAGCTTGTTCATTTATAGTGAAGGGACATTTTATAGAGACTTTTCTGTCACTAAAAAACTAGTTCCACTGTTGGGTGCTATTCTTAACTCTTAGATGCCAAAAGCATTATCAAAAGAATTAGCCGTTCTCTCTCTCCTCCCCTCATAGAAACGAGGACTATCAAATGGGAAAAGCAGCTGACAGGGGGTCCAATGAAGGTAGAAGAAGGGGGTATAGATCATGTCCCTCTATTCCTGTCTTCAATTTCAGAGTGGATAAGAAGGCCTCCAGAATTCTAAGGGAGTAGACTACACTCCTCCACCTGATTAGGTATATCAAGGACTAAAACCGGAGGACCTGGCTTGGTCTATAACCTCCGGTTGACACGAGCCTGACTTAGAAGGGCACCATCCTCAAAGTCAAGCCCAGAACAGGCCCTTCAGGTATAGACCCTCACTTAGGAATGGTATTTCTGTCCCTATCAACTTTATAAAGAGAATTAAACTCTTGTAGCACCACATTTCAGTCCAGCCCAGAGCTAAGCAGGTCTTTAGGGTACAGGACCCCGCCAGCGTGACCCTGCCCCTCCTCGACATGAATCCTGACAGGAGGCCACTGGAAACAGCCCCTCGGTGGTTCTGGTGGATGTCATGGGTGTCCCTGGGAACTCTCCCAAGCCATGGGAGATGTGGATCCTGACTGGGAGAACCTTCACCGCCTGGTCTGCAGGGAGGGAAGGTGCGGCCGTGTGCTCTGAGCAGCTGCGGCAGCTAAACGGAGCCCCTCCCAGCTGTCCAGGGTGAGCCCGAGAGCAGCAGGGCCCTGCGTGTATTTTTAGATAGAACTTCCTCAATGGCATAATGAGGCTCTTCTTTAAAAAGGAAATCACCCAGGGCAGTACGACTCCCCTGATGAATCGGGGCTGTGTTGAAATGAAAAACATATGTGCACATTCTGAAAATAGAAACCCAGGATTAGATAAAGCAGTCTTAAGAGGGGAAAATAATAAAAACTGTACTGCTTCCATATATCTTAATTAACCAAGGGATGTTTGTAGAGAAATTCTAAGATACTTAATCCTCCAATCTCTAGCTACTAAAGACATATAAGACCTGGTGGGAGTATGGTTTTTACCACCCAAACATAATTTAAAATATATTTTTAAGTTTCTTTTTAATGTTCTTATCTCAGTAACCTTTGGAGAATTAAATAGTTTGCTTACCATTATACATATAACAGTACAATTAGGTTCAGAGAATTACCTAAATCAATTATCTACATTCTATTTTTCTATATTTAAAAAATATTGAAACAGTGTTTTAATAAATGAATTCTGACCTGAACTGAAGTTATGACAACACTGATCAAGAAGCTTTTGGTACTTCTGCTTTTATTCTTTTTTTCCAGTTTTCCTTTGAAGATTTTTTAAAATTGAATTTATTGGGGTGACATTGGTTAATAAAATTATATAGGTTTCAGGGGTACAATTCTATAATACATCATTTGTATACTGTGCTGTGTTCACCACCCCAAGTCTCCTTCCATCATCATCTGTCTCCCCCCAAGCCCTCTCCTATCCACCCCACCGCGCCCTCCCTCTGGCGATCACCACACTGTCGTCTGTGTCTACGAGTTTTGTCTTCTTTTGGTTTTTGCTTAATCCTGTCACCTTTTCACCCAGCCCTCCAGCCTCCCTCCCCTCTGACAGCTGTCAGTCTGTTCTCTGTATCTATGAGTCTCTTTCTATTTTGTTTGTTAGTTAATTTATCCACATATAAGTGAAATCATATGGTACTTGTTTTTCTCTGACTGACTTATTTCACTTAGCATAATGCTCTCCACGTCCATCCACTGCTTTTACCCACACAACCAAACGTGTGTGTGTGTGTGTGTGTGCGCGCGCGCACGTGTGTGCATTTCTACTTCTTTGAATTATGCTTTCTCCACTGATGCACAGGAGATTAAGTTAAAGGACTTGATCTCTAAAGAACTGTAGGGACTCTTTCTTAAAAAACAAAAAAGTTGAAAAGTTCTTTCAAAACTGTATCAATAAGTTATATCAAAAATGAGACAGTAAGTTTAGGGGAAGGTACAAAGCTTGCCTGGGCAACAGAGCAGTGTAACCCACCAACTAGCTATTCTTTAAGTCCTTGTCCTTGGTACAACAGTCATTATTACATGTAAAGGAGGCTAGAGTATTTATTGTCAGGGTTTTTTTTTTTTTCAAAATTTAAAAAACACATTAAGTCCCCTCCAAATAGGAACACAGTCATTGACTTCATTTATGTCACCACTACACACTCCGGGGACTGTGCGCAGGCTCATTGCAAAGGCATTTTCACTTACAAGCAGACGGTGATCCTGGTACATCATGAGAAATGGGCGAATCTGTCAGCGCGGATTCTCCACACCCTTCCTCGGATGATTGACACGCATCGCCCACCTGGGAGGCCTTCACTGCAACCTGCAGGCTCTCAGCTAAGAAGCAGGAAAACAAAAGTAAATTTAAAAATAAATACAGGTATACGGGGTGGGCAAAAGTAGGTTTACAGTTGTTCATATGGAAAATAATACAATAATAAATAAATAATGCACGAATAAACTCTGTGTTTTGTGTACTCACAATTATAATCCTGCTTTTGCCCCACCCTTTGTATGTATACGTATATATGTATATATATTAAATCTAGACCAGGAGTTGGCAAAATATTTGGCCTATGTCTGTTTTTATATGGTCCAGGAACAAAATAATGGTTTTTACATTTTTAAATAATAAATACACGTTTATGTATTATTGTCAAAACACATACACATGTGTGCATGCACATACAAAGAATAATGTGTTCCAGAAACTACGTGTGGCCTGCAAAGCCTAAAATACTTACTATGTAGCCCTTCACGGGAAAAGTTTGCCAACCTGCAATCAAGGCCAATACTTTAAACGTCATTTTATGACAGAGAATTCAATAAAAAAACAACCTTGTATAAAAATACTTCAAGTGCAACTTTCAGTAAATTAGGATGCTGAAAAATTCAATTAATTTAAATATGACATTGGGCATTAGAATTTTAAGACTTGCTACTCTGAAATGTTAACTATTCTTCAAAAGAGTATTTCTTCAAACATGCCTTTAAAAAGAGATTCCTCCGCCTCATGGGAGACCTACTGGATCAGCTTGTCCAGGGGAGAAAACAGGGGATTTGCACTTTAAACAGGTTCCAAAAGCTACTCTTAAAATCCAGTAAGATTTTAAGCGAAGTTTTTTATTTACAATAAAAGGTTTTCAACTAGCATGTGGAACAGTATTATTTTGAGGACCCTATAAATATTTCTAAAACAGTATCTAACCATTAATTTAGCTAACTGATAACCTGCTCTGTTCTAGGGGCTACTGGGCATATGAAAACCAGTAAGGAGGGTTTGCAGATTGGAGGAGGAAAGAGACACAGATGACTAACAGAACTACAAGGGAGCACGTGTTCAGTGCTAAGTTCTATCAACCAGGTATTAGAGCACTATAAAATGACGCAAACTCACAGAGATGGAGAACAGATTGATGATTACCAGATGGGAGGGGGGCTGGGAAACTGGGTGAAAAGAGGGAAGGAATTAAGAAGTACAAATTGCCAGCTATAAAAACAGGATGTACTTTACATGGGATGTAAAGCACAGCATGGGGAATATAACCAATAATATCATCTTGTAATAACTAGGTATTGTGCCAGGTGGGTACTTGACTTATCAGTGTGATCACTTTGTAAGGTATATAAATGTCTAATCACTATGTTGTATACCTGAAATTAATATAACATGGTATGTTGACTATTATTGAAAAATTAAAAAATATTTTTAAAATGCTCCAGTAGCTCAGAAGAGCAGGAGGGTTACATTAGCCAGAGGGATTAGGAGAAAATTCTTAAAGGAGGTGAACACTGAGCAGAACCTTGCAGAATGGATGGAACTCAAGAGGCAGAGGCAAAAGGCGAGAAAGGAGGGAAGAAAGGCACCGCAGAGCAAAGACCTAGAGAGACAATTCGAAGTGTGTGACAAACCTGTCCTTCTTTTCTGAAGATAGTTACCTCACCCTGCTAAGAATTTCTGCTAAATCTCTCAGTGTGGGTGTTGCTGGGCAACAGCTGGGATGGATTATCCAGCCCATGGCTCAGGCAGAACCTCAGTTGCTCTGGGTTCTCTTGAGCAGCTGGGTCCACTTGCTGCTCCCGGCACCCTCACCCCATGGTGGGCCAGCGGAATGAAAGCAAATCGACTTAACACCGAGCATTAGTGACAGTTTCGGTGGGGGGAGGAAGGGAAAGCCCCTGGGTAAAATTGAGAGCAGGTGACTTCTTTCAATAAAGATATTATCAAAGATAATGAGACGGTCACCAGTGTTTCTCAACCCATTTGAAAGTCCTTTTGGCCTTCTTTCTAAACTAGATCTTGCATCTGTCCATTTCTTCCTACTTCCACTGTCTTCCAGCCTACCTCAGCCACCACCTCCCGCAGTTACAGCCTAGACTTCGTCATTCTCCACACCACAGTCAGAGGGTTCCTCTTAAAACACAAATCAGATCACTCCTCTACTCCGAGCAGAATAATGCTTCCCATCTCACTCAGAATGAAAGTCAGGGTCCTTACCTCCATCCAGAGAATCTGAGTCCTAGTTAACGCCAACTCATCTCTTGCCGCTTCCCGACCCTCACTTCACTTTACCTGCGCTGTCCACCTTGCTGTTCTCCAAACCAACCGGGCATTCCCTGCCTCAGAGCCTTTGTACCTGCTGTTCTGGATGTCCGGAACATTCTTTTCCCAGATATCAATTTGGATTTCTGAATTCCTCGTGTCTACTTACATATCCGCCCTGTCCAAAACAGAGCTCCTCCACCCCATTACCCTCTATCCCCCAATCCCTGCTCTGCTTTCTTTACAGTGCTTGACATAATCTGATATATTTACTTCCTTATATTTTGCTGTTTCAGGAAGACAAATTCCAGGAGAGTCAGGACTTTGTCTTATTCTGCTGCATCCTCAGCACCAAGACCACAGTGCATGGCTCACAGTAGGTACTTAGTAAGTATTTTCTGAATTTGTCAAGCCAAATCCTTTTGGAAGCAACTTACCTTCTTTCAGTGCTGCTGCCAGTAACGAGGCGGCCTGGGGAGGCTCTCCGGGGTCAGGTTTAATGAGGAGGTGGGGCGCCAGGTGGACGTCTTCAAATCCACTCAGTTCTCCAAGTTCAGCATAGATATGCAGCTTCTCCTCCAAATATGTACAAATTTGTTGATCTTGATTACAGAGTATTTCTATGAAATAGTATTTATCACAGATGGTTATCCCATGGCTACAACAATTATTATGAAAACCCAAGTTATAAGACAAAGAAGTTGCCGATTATCAAGCTGTGTGATCCAACAGCTAAAATAAAGTTGTTGGGTGGGGCAAATCCAAGCTCAAATCCGAACTATCCCATGCAGTGACTGTGGCCCCTAGCAAATGACTTAGTTCTCTGAGCTCTCACTGTATTTTCTATAAATGAGGTGCTGAACAAATGTCCGTCTCCCTCCCCATCCCCCTAATTCCAGAAAAACTTGCAAAGCTACTCTTCAGTGTGGCTGTTTTCTATCGTGACTCAGCATTAAGCTCAGGAATGAAACTGAAGTGGCTTACCCATAACGCGTGAAACCCACCGGGAAAACAATGCAAAGGCCTGAAGCTACTCAGGCTTCCACCAGCCTTGGTCAAAACCAAACACAATGGTTTATGTTTTTACTTCTAAACATCCAATTTCTTTGACCATCTCTGCACACATCATTTTCCTCTGATTTCAACGTGTCACAGGATTCTTGGAGCTTAAAGGGGCCTTAACCAGTGTCTAGTCCAAAGACGTTCTCAGTCCTCTCTGCCTCAGAACTACCTGGGGAAAGTTTAAAGTACTAACGTCTGCACCCGACCTGACAGATTCTGACGAAACTGGCTGAGGATGGCGTCCAGGCATCAGAATTTTTAAAGACCTCCCCCAAGTGATTCTAATGTCCAGTCAGAGGCGGGAACCGCTGAGCTACCCAAATAGTTCCCAGGGTTGGGATCCGAGGGCCAGAGCACTGCGTTCCTTGTTCACAACCATACAGCTGTGACCCAACAGGGCTGGGCCTTAGAATGAAACCACTGAAGGCCTGTCCAGGTGGCTCAACTGGTTGGAGCATCGCCCCATGCATCAGAATGTTGCAGGTTTGATTCCCAGTCAGGGTACATACAGGAGGCCGCTGATTAATGTTTCTCTCTCTCTCTTTCAAATTAGTGAAAACATATTGTCAGGTGAGGATTAAAAAAGATTAAAAATTAAACCACTGGATAGCAGTTCTAAGGCCCATCTGTGCCACCCTGCCACAGGTACTGTTTCATATATGTTATATACAGAATTTTAAAAATATATTCTTTTTTTAATATTTAATATTATTGTGTACTAGTTTCACAATAATAATTGTGTTCTAGTTTCACAGCATAGTGATTAGATAATCTTATGCTTTACAAAGTGTTCCTCTGATATTTCCAGTACCCGTTTGGCACCATACATAGCTATTACAATATTACTGACTATATTCTCTATGCCGTACTTTACATCCCCATGACTGTTCTGTAACTACCAATTTGTACTTCTTAATCCCTTCACCTTTTGCACACAGTCCCCCATCTCCCTCCCCTCTGGCAACCATCAGTCTGTCCTCTGTATCTATGAGTTTGTTTCTGTTTTATTTGTTCATTTATATTATTCTTTAGATTCTACATATAGGTGAAATTATATAGTATTTGTCTTTCTCTGACTTATTTCACTTAGCATAATACCCTCATGGTCCATCCAGGCTGTGGCAAATGGTAAGATTTCCTTCTTTTTTATAGCTGAGTAGGATTCCATTGTATATATGTACCACAGCTTTAGAAAGGTATATTCTTAATCACAAAGGAGGAAGGAGGGAGAAGTACATCTTATTTAAGCACTTCTGGTACCACTACTTTTGCGTGTGTGTGTGTGTGTGTGTGTAAGTGGTTAGGGTGGACCTTGCATGCACAGAATTAGATTAATCAGTGAGTTATAACTTCCCATTCATGACGCCTGGGCTTTCTCAACATCCACGAACACACACAAGAATCAGGGAACCAGAGGTGCCAGCGCTGACCTTGACATTGCTGAATTTTGGCCACTCTTGCTTCAGCTTTCCGCCTCTCTTCATCAGATTCACTTGTCCTTCCCCCTTCTTCTTCTGGGCAACTTTAAAAGACAACAGTCAAGAGAGACAACTGAAACCAAATCCAAGTATCTTTAGGTTCATTGAAAAGACATGGGAACTGGTAGTAGAATTACTTTTAAAGAAATTCATCATAAAGAGAATTCATCATGCTCCTGGCCAAGAGATTTGGTTTTCTTGAGTATATAAAGGACCTTGCATAATATAATATAGCTTTCAAAGTCAGACACACAGGATGACTCAGATTTCCCAACAAACTCACAAACACAAACATATGCTCACATACATACATATCTGTGCAACCCCAACACCAGCATTAGATATAACTAAAATAATAATTTTTGCTTTCTACTACCTTTGGGCAGTTCTGTTAATGGGGGGAGAGGGCAAGTAGAGGAGCTGTAAAGAATGGGAGTAGGGTGCCAGGTTGGGTGGGGTACAGTGGCAATGAAGAAATTTTATGTAATGTCATTCAAGATCTAACAAATCAAATTACCATCAAGAATGATCACCCCCAATCTCCCTCTCCCACTTATAAAAAATGCCTTTGCACCATAATTAGGAGTAAATTGACTTGCAACACTTAGACCCACTCATCTAAAAATGTTTATTGAATGATTCTTCAGAATTCAGCACACAGAGAAACGTAAGACAGAGTCCTTGCCCTCAAGGAGCTTCCAATCTAAGTATAGATACATAAAAAATGATACTAGCTAGAGGACAGTGTATGACAAGCACCAAATAAATGCTTTAGAGAGCAAGTGTTAAAGAATATCAGGTAAGAAAGAGACCACTGGAGCCAAAGAGGTCTTCACGAAGGCGGTGAGCGTGAGCTGCCCCGAGATGAGCAGGGCTGGGTGGGCAGTGGGGGTGGGGGCTTACATGCAGGGAGGCGCAGAGGACCACGCTGCAGAGGAGGGGCTATCACATGCAGGTGCAGGGGAGCAGGCCACTCTGGCTGATGCAAAGTTTTCATGCAAAGGAGACACAGTTAGAACACTGCCCTTGACTGAATACGCCCACTTCCCAGGTTAGAGACAGAAGGGGCTGTTACCTCTCCACAGCCTGCTGGATCCGCCTCATCCAGTTATTTCGTTCCTCCTTGGAGTTGGTGTGAATCTCATACATCTCAGGACCCGCAGAAGAAGCACTGATCAGAAACATGCCTCTCTCCTCATTAGCAACTTCTCGAGCAATAAGCTTCTGAAGGGAAATAACAGATGGCTTCTGGTCCTACATAAAATAGGAGAACGTGCAGATGAAACAGCATCCTCCCTAAAGTGAGGGTCACACAGGACACACTAGCGAAGGGAGGTGACAGTGTTAGGTAAGTGTTAGTATCACTTCAACGGGTTCCCAAGAGCTGTGGAAGTCGGTAAGATCTCCATGGAAGGGGCATGGTGAAGAGAGGGTGGAGAAAAAAGATGAAGGAGAACAAGTGTCCTTAGGAATTGGTGGTTTAAAGGACAGCTTGCAAAGAAACCAACATGTCATTGACCATAGTGTAAACAGGTAATGGCTAAGCCTCCTTTTGGGGAAGCAGAGCTTTGGATATAAATGCCCTGTCTCTGTTACTTGCTGCAAGTAAATAAAACTACTTTGCAACAAAAAATAAAGTAAAATAAAAGGAAACTTTTTAAAAGAGAGAATAATCAGAGCACTGAGAAAAAATACCCTAATGCCACAGTCAGGGTTGGAGGGATATTTCTAGAAGGGCATGGGATAGGAAATAGTATATCAAGTGTTACAAAGAGACAGAGATGGAAGCCCTACAGAGACCACTGGATTTGGCAGGTAACAGCAACACTGAGTCCATATGGTGATGGATACAGAATCCAAGAACTAAGAAGAGGAATGTGAAAATGAAAGGCACGAATGAGGAGGCAAGGCTTCGATTTCCCTGGCACAACGAGGATCTCCTGCTACCGTAGGAGCGCGGCAACCCAACTTCTATAGTTCTGCCTGAAAATTTCTCACAAACCGGGGGAGCCCCTGGTGGGCAGGAATGTTTCTACCTCGTCTTCCGATGTCGGACACAGTGCTTTACATATAGCAGGCACTCAGTCAATGTCCGGGGCACTAGATTTCGCTTAGCTTCCATCAGAAGGGAATAGGAAGAGAGTCTAAAATGTGGTGTCCGAGTCTTGATTAAATCACCTCTTCTCCCAACAGGGACTGCGACCAATGTTACCTTCTAAGTCCTGAGGATTCAAAGGAGGGTAAGACACTGATCACAGTGATGTACAGTAGGTAAGCAGCTGCAGTTGAAAGCAAAGCCGAAAGAACGCCTGCTCCAGTTCGGAGGGTAAATAGGAAGACTCTCCTTTGGTCTGTGGCTTCCTCCACTGTTTGTAGTCAGCTGCAATATGTGGTTTTGCTTCTCCCTCATGGACTGAGTGGTGCCTTTACCCAGAACATGCCACTCTATCCCTCACTGCTGACTCCTGAGTGCTGGCTTTGCTTCCCCAGCATCGCACGGCCCTCTCACCTCTGAAGGTGTGTGCCGGTGTTTACCCAAAGTACCTCTTTATCCCACCCCTCTTAGAGCAGAAGAAGTACAAATGAAAAAGGGGACACACCACTGGTCTACCCAGTCCCATGCTCAGCCTCTGCAAATGGAAGCAAAAGCAGCTGTGCGGCACTGCTTTTTGAACCCTGCCACCTCTAGTTAGGGAGAGCTGCTGAGCACGGGGACTGTCCCTCATTCAATTTTAGATCTACTACAGAAGACCCTATCTCCTTCTTTCAATGCATAGTTTTAGTGTCCCCAGCTTACAATATAAACAGCCTCTGTATATAAAGAGGCAGAGTGGGCTGAATTGCTTAAGACATAAGCAAGAGGGAAATCATTTGAACCTGCCGGTTAGTGTTGTAAAAGGGGGGGGGTCAGATATTTTAAAACTGAAAAATAGGTAAGTTGGTAGAAAGTAGCATCAATTACATCACCATCAGACCAGGAGGCATCAGGGATCTGTCCATCATTATTTACACTAAATCACACACAAACATCAGAGACAATCAGGAATTCCAGTTAAATCTCTAGGAATGGAGGTAACATGTCTACTTTGGAGATAAGATGTCAAAAACTGACGGTGCAAAGGCCTAACCCACACCACAGAGACATTTTGTTCGTGCCACAGCATTTTGAAAACAGATTATTTTTTCCAAATAGTTGTCAACATTTAAAAACTGGGGGATTCCACATTAAAAATTCTAGATTTCTGGGCTTGTGGGAAAGCAGAAGATTGGCAAGCCTGGGCCCATACCCTCATTTAAAAACACACTACAGCTGCATAATCCCTGCCCTCTTTGGGACAGGGCATGTACTCACCAATTCACTACAGTCCCTGCCCCTCTCTGTCACTATTTGACGCCAAGCCCGGTCTAGTTCACTCATTTACATCCCTGCCCAACCCCTGCAGGCATTGGACTGAAGAACTCTGCCACAAAGGAAGAGGAAAAGGAGCTGCAACCTTTAGCTGCATTGTTATACTATATCCTTTGTGGAATCAGTGGAAATTCTCTTGGTGATTCCACTGTGATAACAAGACCTTAAGATCACTTCCTCGTTTGAACTTGCACTTGCACATCTATATGGTCACTTTGTTTTACTGGTCGTTCATTCTGAAATCACCGTCTTTGATTCTGAAGACAATCTCCTGGACTCAGTATTCCAGAATGGAATAAACACATCTATTTTTCCTGCTTAAATAATATATTTGGGTCCTACTGCCATTTCCAGCTGAGTCCTCTGAAAACAAAGCTATCTTTTAGGGAAGCTACTCTATCCTCTTGCTACTTCCAGTCGCTTCCCTTCTGGCCATTTCCAAATTCATCATGCCTTCTGTGACATGTAGCAAGCATTTACCGTGCTTAAGAAGTTTTCCTGATAGCACGAGGGACAGAGAATCTCACCTGTGGGTATCAGCATGAAGCTAACTCTCTAA
Organism: Mormoops blainvillei; assembly: GCA_004026545.1. NCBI lineage: Eukaryota > Metazoa > Chordata > Mammalia > Chiroptera > Mormoopidae > Mormoops > Mormoops blainvillei. The sequence continues at coordinate 129,344 of PVJD01000411.1, forward strand.
AACACGCAGGTGAGAACTAGGACATCCATATATTTGTATGCCCCTGGCCGATGCAGCAGTTCCCTCAGGACAGAAACTACAAGATATTTATGATACATGGGCTGTATCAACTCAATGCATAGGAGGAAACTAAAAAAAGCATAAGATTTAACAATAGGGTGCACTTGACTCTTTAAGGGTAATGGTTTCTCTTTTGGCTTTCTGACTTCGGCCAGGGCTTAGCTGGCCTTTATGAAGGCAACTACATGTCAGGCTCCTCGTCTTCAGGAAACAGCCTCAGCATCACCCTACTGTCAAAGACATTTTACCAAGAGAAGCTGCATTGTGGCTGCCTTCGATCTAGCATTTGGTGGACTGCATCCTTAAAGGTCCATTTAATGGGAAAGGGGATCTATTAGTGGCACCGCTAACCCTTCAAGAGGCCAGATAAGGGACAGATCCATATTTCAAGTCATATCGTAAGTTAATTTGTAAGTTGATTTGAATCCATCTGTGCTCTGTTGTCTTAGAAAAAAAAAATAGTTGTCCATATGCTGTGCCTAATTCTTGATCCATCATCAGGTTATGTGGCCAACAGGATCACCCAAGAAGCAGGATTTACTTCTCCTTTTGGTGTTTGGTTTTGGAGAACCTTTGTTTCTATAAAGATATGGTGTAAATTTGTTTTCTATTCCAGCTTGGCCCTCACCAACCCACAGGCCAAATGAAATGGTCCCACCGTCCCACTTATTTCCTCTGTGTTCTTTCAGAGCATCCCAGACAACAGCAGAGAGGGGTCACTGGACCAATCAGTAGGTTGTCATGAAATCTGCAGGATATGCAGTTTAAATGGATCAGGGACGTGGGGACTTGTTTAAGGCCTCTTGTATTCCTCTGGTGTAGCTTTGTGAAAGAATCTGACCTTCACACAACCTGCATCTCTGTGCTGATAGAGGCGACGTGCCAGACAGGGTGAAGGAGCCTACTGCGCCAACCTGACAGGCACGGACGGTCGGGTGAGGCACTGTTCCAGCCTCTTCCTCCCCACAACCCATCACGGGGCAAGCGTGCTTCTTGTCCACTCTAAGCAGCGTAACAGAAAATTTATTAAGCTTTGAATTTGCCAAAACCAGTTGGAATTGATATCTGCTAATGATACCTGAACATCCTAGCAGTCAACAGATGACAGTCACTAGTGTTTTAGAGAGAGACCATTATACTGTCCACTTTGGTACTGCATCTTGGAGTCTTTCCTCTGACAGGGCCCAATGCTCCATGCTGCTGACAAGGAGTTAACTGATGACATCGTCCTTCTTTAAGCAAGTCATTTTGGGCCACAAGATGCTGTGTAAGAAATGTTATAAAACTCTGGTTTTACTGCTAATCTAAGTCTAATTCTGCTGACAAGATTAACATAACATACTATAGAGGTAACTGTTATATGAATGGCCTTAGTAATTAGTAACCATTATAGTAGAAATAAGAAAGAATCTTTAAACTTTAGACAGCAGGATGGTGTTTTCTTGTTAGATAGAAGAAATGTCATGACAGTGTGAACAGGGTCAGCAACACGCAGAGCAGGCACCGTCCAATGGGAACTGGCAGCAAGGTGCCAGGAGTGACCAGCACTAACATCTGAGTTGCTGGAAAGTCAAGGGGCAGGGCGTCTGAAGGAAAGACCAAGATAACCAGATGGCAGAGGGTCGCTTGGCAGGGCGGGGCTTAAGGCAGTGCCTATTCACCAGCCAGTACCAAACGACTTCACTACTTTCGTAACTGCTTACACTGCTGAACCAGCCAACCACCTGTCCTGGTTGTGATAGCTCAACAGTTGCCATGCCAGTTAAATCCAATTAGATGCTTGTCACTAAACACTGCAATCATCAATTATAATGGGAATATAACAGGGGCATATTCTTGCCAATGACTATTCAGTGTCGCTAGGGATTTCAGGCATTTTTCAAGGAGCTGTGGGATTAAACCACTTAAAATGTGCGTCACATGGTGATATACTTACAACTGCTGCAAAGATGTATTTCTGGTCTTTTTCTTGTAAAAAGAGCAGCACATCAGTTAGAAGTAGAGCTAGGATATCTTCAAAGAAAAAAGCACCATTAGCATTAATGAAGCAAACCACAGTTCAAATGAGATCATTAAGCATTGTGATTTCATGTTTGAAATTTAAATAAATTTCAAAATCAAAAGACTAAGATTCAGTCTCATTATAAGAGTTTTATAAAAATGCCTGTATTATGAGAGCCAAAGATACCTTTAAAGCTAACTTAACAGAGGAGCTGCGTTTAGGTATGCATGTTTACATGTGTAACTGCAAGTACTGCTAAAGCTCCAGCAAAATTTAATGTTGTAGCTTATAAAAAGGAAGAAAAATATCCCATTAAAACAGGTTCTGATGGACTGGAGCAAGCCCTTACCTTTATGGGGTATAAAAGCTGTTTAATTAAAAAATGTTAGAAAGCAGCTTCTGCCTTGAATTATATGTAAAGATCTGCTACTTTGCTCCATCTAGATCTAGGGACATTTGAGATTCCATACATCCCTTACAAATGGTGCACAAGAACCCATCTTCACGATATCACGAACCATTCTGACACAGTTACCAACCTACTGATTCTGCGAAATGGATAAAGAGCAAATGGCTTGGACACATAGGATCTACAGACTGTGCTTAATATTTTACTTTGGTTGATATTCTAATTGAGGTAACATTTAGTTGCAACATGGAAGATGCTGATCAACAAATCCCATTTCAGTTGTCAGTGGCAACCACCACCAAAACTTGACCATCCTCCAATGGACTCAACAACCTCTCAGTGCTTGACTAAGGATGCTAAGATGTGTTAAGCTTTGAATTTCACACTCAGAATTTCTGGGAGGAGACAAGCAGCTGTAAATTTCTGGAGCTCCAGAGGTGATTCTAGAGTGTGGTCAGGGTTGAGAAGGCCTAGATCAGGCAAGATGCTAACTACAGAACCAGCCCTTAAGAATCTGAATAAACTGTTTTGGACCCAGAGTCAAGTTAATGTCCGTTTGCAAATAATGGCACTGAGGAAGCATTTACAGCAATGTAAACATGTCTGCGCAGTGTGTCACTCGGTAACAAAGATGACGTTCAGAGGTCATTTCTCCCCTCAGTGGTCTGCCAGTCCAGGGCTGGCGTGGCACACAGCAAACTCGAGGTGTGCTGGTGTACCGCCTCACTTTAAATACACATTTGCCAGATTAATATAACTGTGCCGATAATTAGCAGAATTTTCAGTTCCTTTGATTCCAACGTCACAAACGTGTGCATTCATAAAATATATATGACGGCTTTTTGTTTACAGTGGCAAATCCCCACCAAAGATGTGTTGTGTTGGCCACATTGCCAATGGAAGTTCAGCCCTCAATCCTACAGGAATTTTTCCACTGACCCAGGGTTTGTGCGTGTGGCTACATCTCTGAACCATTTTTCTTTCAGAAATCTGTCCTTTGTTAAACAAATAACATGTGGGGTGGGGGTGAAATTGGTCTGTTGGAATTACAGTACCTTTGAAACGGCCCGTAGCAGTCTTCCAAAAAACAAGGCCATCATACAATAAGGTCCTTTCTTTGCTTATCAGTGCCTGTTTCCTAAACACATGGCCGTTTTTGAGCTTTGTATATGTTTTGTTTTCGATCTTACTTAGGATCTCAAGCCATTTTTGCTTTTTCTCATATTCGCTGACTTTTAAATCCACTGCTGCAATCATGTCTTTAATTAAGGAAAGAGCTTTGCATAAGTCTTTATGTTCTTCTGTTTTTTCTGCATGGGGAAAAAAAAGAACATGTACAATTAGCCAGACTGCTACGGAAGACAATTTTTTTTTCTGTAGTTTTAAATACAGTTAAATGTATCATCCAAATAGCAAAAATCTCCTAACAAAAATGCTGGATTAAACTCAAATACCACATTATCACCATGCACCCCTCCTCCCAAAAGAACTGTTAAAAGATTTAACTATAAAAGATTTGCTTATCAGATGTTCTTCAGCTGAAACACTATGAAGATAGGATGTCTGGTTTCTAGGGACTGGCTTGACCTTCCCCCTGGAGCAGGGAATGCTCCTTATGTACAGGGCAGGGCAAAAGTAAGTGTACCGTTATTCATTCATATGGAAGTAATACAATAATTAATAAATAATAGTACAAAAATAAACTCCATGCCTCACATACTCATAACTGTAAACCTAATTTTGCCCCATCATGTATACTAACTTAGGTCTCCCTTCCACCTTCCCAGACACAGGTAATCAAGTAATCCCCACACCAAGTTTCTCAGGACTTAACGAAGCCACAAGCCCACATTAGAGCCCTTTCATAAATTGGAACTTCAGGGTGCCTTGAATGGGCCCCAGACTGAGTTGCTTTCCTGGATCCCTTCCTCCATAAAAATAATACTCAAAATAATATTTTACAATGGCATTCACATGAAGATGAATATATCAATAATACACATTAAACATTTTTTCAAACTAAAAAATTGGACCAAGGCACTGTGCCTAGTGAATCGTGCCAAGAGAGTAGATAATCATCAGTTCCAGTTGTTATTCTTCTTATTTATTTTGTAGAGAGAAGAGAGAGAGAAAGAGGGAGAGAAACACAGATGTGTGAGAGAAACGATGACCAGCTGCCTTTTGCACATCCCAAACTGGGGACCTGGCCTGCAAGGCAGGCAGGTGCCCTGACTGGGAACTGAACTCACAGCCCTTCGGTCCGCAGGCTGGTGCTCAATCCACTGAGCCACACCAGCCAGGGCCAGTTGCTATTCTTTAAAACATTGACCACCACCTCTTGTCTCTGGGTTATCTTAAGCAAAACCTCTGGAGGACTTTCTAGAACAGCCTCCTAAAACTTCGGATGAAACTGAGTGTAGCTATTTTCTATATTTGAGGATTTTAAAAAAACACTAGTTGAGGTTTACTGAGGCAAATGGAACTGAAGGGGAAAGTTTCAAGAGATCAGAAGGTGCTCAAATACGAGAAAAGAATTGGCAGAGAAAATAAAAGATTCTCTAGAGCCTAAAGCAGCAGAAATACACATGAAGGAACAGCAGTCCAGTGGAATGAGCACAAGTCCTCCGAAGGGCCTAAACATTTCAGTTTCGAAATGTCTTAAGTAGACACATGGGGATTTGTCAGAAAACCTCAAAGAACAGATCCAGACACTCATCTTTAACAAGGATAATTCTTTCTCATGAAAGAATATTCTCTTGCATGTAAAAGAATACTCCTAGTCTACTACACCTACTGACCGTTAAGCAGCACCCCACGCCCAGAAAGTTCTTCTTTCTAAGAAGCATATTGCACAAATAGGAAAGCTGAGTAGAGAAAGTCAAAGTTGAGTTATGAAGTGATGTGGGGCAAGGCCAAGAAAAGTCTCCAAGTCTTTGGGTTTTCAGGGACAAATTACTGTCTTACAATAGCTTGCTTCTCAAGGTATAGGAGCATCATCCTCACCTGGGAGTATTGTTAAACACGCTTCCCTTGGGTTCTACCTCAGACCTACTAAATCAGCATCTACACCAAAACAAAATCCCCAGGTGAAGGGCAATTCCTAACAAAGTTCGAGAAGCACTGCCATAACAGAGTCCTGTGAGCCAGTGCTCCCAGAAGCCAGAGAGACCTGACCATTGGTAAAGTCTGACCTGAGGAGTGGTGCCCGTAGCCACTAGGACAGCTGCGTGTGAGGAGCCAAATGTCTGAGTTCTCATGTCCCGCACACAGTAAGCAACTGTTACTCACTCCACCAGGAAACTGGCATGGAATGATTCTTGGAGCTGACCTAATACAATCTGACAAATTTTAGTCTTTGAAGTATTGTATTAAGCTTAAGAGAGTAGGAAAATAATACAAACTGAAAGTCTTGATTTTGTTTTTTCTTTTGCTGAAAACAAAATTTATGAGGCTTTTCTCTGTATATTGTGCTTACATTTTCTTTTATGGTATATTATAAAGAGCAATAAGAATAGGACACAAGGAACAGATGCTACTCAGATTCCTTCTCAAAAAAAGGAGGTTAGAAGTTGACTTTTTTAGAGTCAGCATATGAGAACTCATTGCTCTCACATGGTATCTTAATGAAAATGGTGTCTTTTTCATTATCTCTAGGCCAGCTGACCATAACTAAGATAATGAAAACTGCTCCCACTTACTGAGCACCTTGTTTGTACCAGGCAATTTCTGCACCAGGGAATTTTCTGAGATAATCTCATTTAATCCACACAACAATTCCACAAGATAAGGATTATGATTCTTACTTGGTTGGGGGGAAAACTGAGGCTCATTTAATTAACTTGTCCAACTAATGAGCAGCAGAAACAAGTATACGCAGCAGCAACACAAGTTTACACAATTCCAAACCCAAGTCCTTGTTAATATAACACACTAACCCGCAATGGTAATAAACTTGAGATCAATAAGCCAGCTTGAGGGACAGGCATTTTCATTTATTCATTCATTGCAGTGTTACATGTATGTTTATTGATAGGCCTTTCTATCCTAGCCACAGCACCAGACATTGAAGATCCAGCTGTGAACCAGACAGAGGCCTTCTACATCCCTCCAAGCGCTTACAATCCAGGCATGTGCATTAACAGCGCCTTAACGGATGCCCAGATGTTACTCCCCAGAATTTAATGAATCGACAGGGTCAAAAATAGTGCCTTCATAAAGCATTCTCAATCTAATAATTCATTGCTTTGGAGAGCTGACATTAGTTGCTAGGATCAATTGCATGTGTTTCATCAGACTGCTGGGGAGGTAGTAGGAAGATGAGGAGAAAGAGGGATTAAGAAGTTCTGGATATGGAAAAACTGTAGAAGGGAAAGGCAAGGACACAGTCTGAAGAAGCCTGACCGCTATGGGCTGCGTGGAGGACTTCAGGCTATTTGCCAAGCCATGTTATAAAAGATAAGTTTTCAAAATATATCTTAAATCCTAAGGTTTGAACAGTTTTTCTGTTAAAGGATAAAAAAAAAATAATGAAAATCTTTGTGAACTGGGGGCCACAAGCATTTATAGCTCTCTATAACAGCTCAGGTATGTTTCAGACTAGTGAAAGAGGTAAATGTTTGTCCCAGAAGCCATCACTCACCCTTTGTGTACTGCAGTATCCTCTCCACTAAGACGGGGTATTTCGTGATGCGCTGAGTGACTAGCAGAATGCATTCTGGAATTCCTCGACGTCGAGCCAACAGATTACTATTTCGGAGCTTAAAAAAATATAGGTAGATAGATATTAGATAGATATTTAAAGGTTTTATTTATTTATTTTTAGAGAGGGAAGATAGGGAGAGAAACATCAATGTGTGGTTGCCTCTCGAGCACCTCTACTGGGGACCTGGCCCACAACCCATGCATGTGCCCTGGCTAGGGAATCGAACTAGCGACCTTTGGCTCACAGGCCAGCACTCCATCCACTGAACTACACCAGCCAGGGATAGATATATTTTTATATTCACAAACTCTATCTGTATTTTCTTTATCAGTATGAATTTAAAAATACAAAGAATCTGCGACCGCATACTTCTGTTCAGACACAACACAATACACATTATCATTAATTGAAACTTAATGCATTGTCATGAAATTGTACACTTCATCATTAATTTCAATAACCCAGCTCTCCAAGATTTCAGGGAGTTTTAAGTTGCTCTGATGTATTTGTAGTTAATTCCAAAAGTGAGTAAATTCCAATACTTGTAAGTGGTAAGATTCACAAACAGCAAAAGTTTTGAAAAATGCTCAGAAATCAAAGTTAGATGTTGATTATGAGTTTGCAGTTAACTGTTTTTCCCATAACTCTTCCTCTTTATGTGTTATTATTCATCATAGAACTTAAAGTTCCCTCTCTAATCAGGGTAACTTTTTCCTAAAAAATCTCAAAATATTATTTTAAGTTTTCAAGTTCTCAATATACAATACATGTATGTGGGAAGAAAAAGAGAGATGAATCTGTTAGAATTTTTTAAATGGTAGGTAAAAATAATTTAGAATCCATGAAATGCTAAAGGACAAATTTCTTTTAAAAAAAAGTAAAATACAAAAGAGGGAAGGGGAACCCTCAAATTAAAAGAGATTTAAAGGATATAACCCCCTTACACAATTGTGAACCTTGGACAGATCCTGATGTAAACAATTCAATTTTATGAAAGAATTGGGGAAATTTGAATACTGCCCAGCTGTTGGAAAATAATAAAGAATTAATGTTAATTCATTTAGGTGTGATAATATCATTGTAATTTTTAAAAAGATATCATATTATTTAGAGATACATATGAAATGATATGAGTCATAGATTTGCTTCAAACCAATCCTGTGGGGGTGGAGGGATCCTATCTTTATTTTTACTGATTCTTCTGATTTATAATTTGTCAGGGCATGAAGTAGCTTCACAGGATATTACAAAGTTGCTCATAAACTTGGAGGACATGACTTCACAAATATAAGCTACAAAAGAAAATGATTTAGAAGAAATATTTTACTAACACAGAAAAAGAAAAGACTTTCATTTTGGCCACAAACCTATTAGTACTTCCTTCTCCTTCCCCTGAAAAACAGTACCAGCACCTAGAAGTGAAACTTAGCTCACATAAGAAATAAACATGAGCTATTTTCCCATCCTGGTTTACCATTGTGTAATAGAGTTTTAAAATACTTGCCTTAATAAAGTTCTGGAACTTTTTATTCTGCTGGAGTTCTTTAAATAGGCTAACAGCTTCTTTGTGATGGCTACAGAATTCTCCGTATATTTTCTTCATTTTATTTGCATTTTCTTCTGAAAACTGAAAATAACATTTCAATGATGGTTTATAAATTGAGTCATTTCTAAACACTGAAGGGAAAATGCAATTTTCATATATTTCCATATATTTTTTTGCAAATAAAATACAAACATCATGGTTTCCAAAGCTCAATGCTGATAAACATATGTTAAAATAATTGCCTATTTATTAACCTACAAACAGAAAATAATATTTGCATGTTCTGTTTATTAATGGGCCTGCTTCTTAGCAATATCATAAATGTTTTGTAAAGGCAACTCATGTTACTTTTCTGGTCTTTTCATGGCACATGAGCAAATACACTATTTATACTACCAAAAATAAATAAATAAATAAACATAATGGAACTTCTCAACACAATCATTTCTCTTCCCCAAATACTCTGAAGATTAAAATAAAGTAGTCAAGAGGTAAAGTGAAAACAGCAACCTAATGTGGTTACATAATATTGGACTAACTTGATTATCAAATAGCCAAATGAAAAATGTTTGATATGTTCTATTATTTTTCAGTGTTTGTGCAACTTTATCATTTCAGTTTACAGTTCGAATACTTTTATAGATTGAAGAAAAGGCTCCGAGGCAACACGTGGGGTTCCTTAGTGAGGGTTCTCTCGCTGGGTGGCATTTACACTGGCTACCTGATCATGTCCATGGATTCAGTTCTCAGTTGGGAATTTGATTTCTGTCAGCACCTCACAAGTGGATCAAGAGGCAGGGAATCATTAGCCAAGATGAAAGAGAAAGTTGAATAACTAAGGTGCTAATTAATTAACTGAGGGAGAGAAGTAGAGATGTGGGATAGATATTTTAATAAGCTTGACCTACAGAAAAATCTATCTCCCAGGCATGAATTCTACAGCTGTAATGATAATACATCTGACCCACTCCTCCTAAAATGAGCCCACATTTGTCTTAGAAATGTTGGTAAAACTATTACTGCCCCACTGGGGGAGGCACATTATTGGAGAGCCATCACCATAAGAGGTTTAAGTAGAGTTTTCATAAGGGGATTTATTTCTGGTTGTGACTCCTGGTTGAGGTAGTACTAGGGCAATGATCCAGTCGAGTCTTCTGACACAGGGGATCCAGTCAATGACTAGTTAAAAGCTCTCAGGCATCAGTCATATAAACCAACATCAAATAAAAGAAAACCAGCCCAAACCATCTGCCAACCAAAATGAAATCAATTCCAGTTCTCCATAAGCTTTTAACACTATAGAAAGTCTGCAAACCTTTCAGTTTTTGAGTTAGGGACTTTAAACCTCTCTTACCTGTTGTACTAGAATATCTCCAATTCGGTTAATGACAAAATTCCTGTCATTGTCAGCACAGGATTCTTGCCTCCGCTCCTTCATGCTATAGAAGAAATGTCTATGAATTTCGAGTAACTCATCTAAACAGGGGAAGATTTTATCCACAGTGCTGTGGTCAAGCTGCAGCTCCTCTTTCATCCCTTTCCTGAAGATCTCAGACATGATGAACAGGGTCTGGATGTGATGCATTTCCGTTTGCATTAGCTCTGAAACATGTGAGCAGAAACAAGTTTTTAAAAACAAGTATCCCAACTTACCTAAATTAGTAGCTAAACACTACAGCCTGCACAAATTAAAAAGAGGAAATGTTTAAAAATAACCTTATTCCACTAAAAAAGCATCAATTTTCATTAATGTAAGCTTAAATTAATTGACCTTTTTTTCCAGATATGAGGATACATAGAAGTCCAGTACATAAGACTCCAATGTGTCTGAAACTCTCATAGCATAACTAGCTAGCATCTTTATGTAGCTTCAGCTAGGAACCAGGTCTTATTCTCCCTTGAGTGCTCTATAAAATAAAACTTAGTTTGTCTATTTTGCTTTTTGGGTTTTTTTTTTTAGTTTTGGCGGTTTTGTTGTTGTTTCTGCATTGAGTAGGAATACAACTAATTTGGTGAATTAAATCAAATTAAACACAATAGAGTTCCTCAAAGAAGACAACAGTAGGTCCTTCCTATTCCTGGATCTGTCTCTAAAATTCCACTTTCTCCAGGGGAAAACAATGTCTCGTGATCAAGGGACACCATCAAGAAAGTGAAAAGACAACCCATAGAATGGGAGAAAATATTTGCAAATCATATGTCCGGTAAAAGATTGTATCCAAAATATATAAAGAAATTTTACAACAACAACAAAAATGCACTTCAGAAATAGGCAAAATATTTGAATAGATGTTTCTTCAAAGAGGATACAAGTGGCCAATAACCACATCATTAGCTATCAAGGAAATGCAACCAAAACCAAAATGAGACACCACTTCACACATCCTAGAATAACTGCAATAAAAAGATGGACAAAAAGGAAGCACTGGTGAGGTGAAGACATGGAAAATCAGAACCCTCATACATTGCCAACAGGTGTGTAAAATGGTGCAACTGCTTTGGAAAATAGCCTGGTAGTTCCTCAAAAGTTACCATGTGCCCCAAAAGTGGAAACAACCCAAAATACCCATCAATTAATGACCAGATGAACAGAATGTGGTATCTTTATACAATGAAATATTATTTAGCTACAAAAAGGAACAGAGAAGGATACATACTACAACATGAATGAATTTTGAAAACATTATGCTAAGTAAAAGAAGTCACAAAAAAACCTCATAGTGTATGACTCCATTTATATGTAACATGTCCAGAATAAGCAAATCCATAGCAACGGACAGATTAGTGGTTGCCAGGGCCTATGTGGGAGGGGGGAATGGGGAATGACTACCAGTGGATGCAGGGTTTCTTTTTGGAGTGATGAAAATGCTCTGGAATTACATAGCATTTGATGCTTGCACGGTTTTGTGTATATACTAAAAACCATTAGATTCACTATAAAGGGGTAAACTTAATGGTATGGGAATTAAATCTCAATTTTAAAAATGCATTGTGAGAGAAAATAATAATTCCCAACTTGTGGTAGCACCAGAAGTCCTAGATTAGTATTTCCAAACTCACATATTTTGAGAAAGAATCTAAAAAATCGGCCATGGAGAGCAAACAAATCTAAATGCAACTTTTTTAAAAATCATAAACAAAAATCTCTTTAATTGGGAAACCACTAAGTTTACATTATTTCTTACCATGATTTAGTGCTAAACACATACCCGTATCATTTCATTAATCCTTTAAACGATTTATCCATTATGACCCCCCAACAGAAATGATTTCCTTTATCATTAAAAGAGAGACAAAAAGAAAGGCAAAGGAATTTCCTCAGAACCCAAGCCTTTCTGACACAAAAGGCCATGCCGTGAACTACCCTACATGATAAGTTCATACGAAATGGGTTATTTTTAATAATACATGAAATCAAAAGACAAATGAAAAATTACAGTATAATATAAATTGCATAAGAAATACTAAAGAGGACAGCACCTTCCTTTCCCAAGCAACTCCCACTGACACAGCTCTGGGCAGATTTCAGAGCGTGCTTGCACATCATCTCGTCTGACCTGCAGAGCCACCTCCGGCCCCAGGTGAGAACGAGGTCCTCATCTGCCCATGGACGTTTCCAGCCATATTTGCATATAGGCATACCTTGTTTTATTGTGCATATACTACAGATTGAAGGCAAGACCCTCCACCAGCAAAAAAAAACATTATGAGTCACTTTATTGCGATACTCACTTTTTTTGTAGGGGGCGGAAACTGAACCCGATGTATCTCCAAGGTCTATACAAAACTAAGAGCTAGTCTTACCTTTCAAGTAGGGTGTCTTCTTAGAACCACTATTTGGCATCTACTTTGTACTTGAAAATTTTTTAAACCTCATTTTTTCCCAACTAGTGCACAACTGAACTTCTCGGGGTTCAGACTGCCTCCACCCCAAGTAGCATGAAACAGTAAAATGTCACCAGAGTTGAACTCCATATGCAGGCATGCAGCATACTGTCACACACTGCCCTAATCCAGGTGCTGCCAGTCCCACTGCAGTCCTCATGAATGGCAACCTCTAGTATGTGCCAGCAAATTACAGGGTCATTTATGAATCAGCCTGTCCATCCTACATCAATATATGTGAAATTTTACTATTCTTTTAATAGCAGAGCTAGAAGTGCATAGGTCATGCCTAAGTAAACTTGAAAAAGGTATGAGAAATAAAATCTGCTTTGTACCAGGTACATAAAATGCCTCGCTTAATTCTCACAACATTTTAAACCCAAGTATCATTATCCCCATTTTACAGAGTGAGAAACTGAGGTCCAGGTGAGTGAAAACACCTTGTCAGAGGTCAAGTAACTAGAAAATGGTAGAAGTGGGATTTGAAATCAGGTCAGAATGGTTTCAAATTCTAGGTTTCTTCCTCTATATGACACGCTTCATCCCAAGGAGCCTATCTGAAAAACTTACCAAAGATGACATCCTGTCTTTTGATGACATCCTTCTCCTGCCTACTACAAAACGAGGGGTCCACCACAAGACTCCAAGATTCTGCTTCGAACTCCTGGGCATCACTGCTGAGGTCACTCCACAGAGAAGAATCCATGACATCTAAAGTGTTTTTAGAAAAGTCTGAAGTAGAGTAACACATGAAACACAAACAGACCTACACAAATCCCCATATTTATGGATTCATCACACTAAATAAATGTGCTACAAACATAGAAACAATCTAAGTCAAAATACTGTTGATATGGAGTTGAAATATCTGAAAACCAAGACTGCTCTCATGAAAGCAAAGAAGAATCAGATATTAATACAGTGACTGTGTATATGCCAAAAAAGGACATTTGAAGATTCTTTTGTTTGTTTGTTTTGGCTTGCTCTATTTTAGTTTTACTTTTGGTAACCTTCAGAGTCTACAATGTGCTTACAGAATCTTGAACACACTGATTTCTTTTGCCTCCGGCTATTTTGCACTCTACTCAATCTGAATTTTGTGTTTGTCCACTTGATTTGTTTTTTATTTGGCGTGCTGTCCTTAATATAAACATGAAGCATGGTGAGGACTCAAGTCATGTGTGAGTACAGATTTTTCTAATAGGATTTGACCACACACACACACACACACACACACACACCCTGCAGCAAACTAAATTCTGTTTGTCCAAACAGCACTCCTGAGAATGATTCCAGCTCAGAGCAAATAAGAGGATATGACCGTGAATTTAAAGGTTTAAGTTTAAAATAAAGGAAAGAGGTTCCCGGGGCAAAGTTCACTCCTTTCTCTTGTCACGACTCTCCTTTCATTCAGTTTTCTTTCGCTTATTGATATAACTTGAATACAATAAGCAATTCCCCAGATTAAGTCCTAGCCTACAAAATATGCTCTTTAAAAAATGCTTTTATTCCCCTAGAAGTAGGAGGCAACAGATGGGGATAACTATCTCAGAGTTCCAAGTAAGTCCTTTTTTAACTAACTGAAGTGTGTGTGTGTGTGTGTATGTAATCCTATTTCAATTCATTAACAGCTGTAAAACTTTTTGAAAGAATAACATACAGTGCATGTCATTCTCTTAGAACCACTAAGAGAACCATTATGTTTATGACATATGTCCATTAAAAAATACATCAGATTTCCTTGGTCACTCTATGGAAGTCTTCTTAGGGCTAAATTTTCTGTCTTTTTTTTTTTTTTTTAATCAGAAGAACCCATACCAAAGAGACACCATGAAACATAATTCTTCTAAAAAGAACAAAGAATATTTTTCAATCTTACATCCTTCAGAAAATATTCCTTTTGACAAATGCTCACAGTAACACGAGTACATACAAACACATCTTTTTCTTACCTTCCATTAAGAAAGAATCCGTGGAGGGAGACGAGCCCATGGACTGTAAAAGCTCATCTGAATGAGACCTGCTTCTCCAGGGGTTCCCGTCAGTCTCAGACTCCAAGGATGTCCCGGACCTCCTGAAGCTGCAGGGAGAGAGGGAGAAGTGTTAGCCCAGCAGCGAGTGGCTCTGAGATGTGAGGATGTCAAACAACACTGAGCCTTACCTGTCCAAGGTGGTGCCTGGAACACTTCTGGACAACGAATGGACCTGTCCTGCAGTGTCCTTCTTCCCAGTGGGCAATCCAATCGGCATGGAGGAAGAAGGGTGCAAGGAGAGACCAGGCAGTGGAACATCTCTAAATGAAGAATCTGGAAATCAGAATGGATGCTTCATGCGTTTTCATAGATGGCAGTAATTACAACAAGCACAGGCAGTCGCCTGAAAGCCAGAAAGCTGAACACTCAGATGGCCTCTTCTAATGTATTGCGTGCTCGGCCTTAAAACCAGTCTCCCCGCCACGTCGCAACACTTGCTTCAAACGCCCCTTCCATTTCACACCCTCTCCTCACAGCCAGGCTACAGGCCTATCCTGGCATATCCCCTTGGAGACTCTGGGTGGCTGGGATTACACGCACAAACAAGAACATGGAACAGGGAAACACTAGGACAGCTTTCTCATAAAGCACTGCTTGTATTCCTTAGGCCCAGCTTCACATAGGGGCAACCTGTTATTAGCACCATTACTACAATGCATATTGTGTGTATAAACAAGCACATGCACACACAGAGCAGGTCAATAGATTGGAATGACGCTGAGGAGTCTGTTTCTTTAAGGTCTAAGAATTTCAGGCAAATAAAACCTTCAAGCCAAGCTGGGCTATCTCTCTCACACACTGAAAACTAAATGATGCTCCAATACCTCTTTGGTCAGTTCTAAAATTCTATGGGCATAGATGCATTTACATTTGGTGTATACCACCAGTAACTCTCAGAAAATACTTCTGTCTATTATATGGAGATACTTAAATGGAATCCCAGGATATTACTAGGAATTTGACAGGTAAGTATGCTTTAATTGTATTCTCATGACTCCTGAGTAAAGAGAGGGAGTCGATGGCATTTTATTAATTCTAAGATGCTTTGATTTTCATGCTTAACCTTATAAAATTGAGAAGTACCTTACAACAGAGGTCAAAGGGACTTCTGGAGTCAGAGCAGGGGAGTAAGTGATGCTTAACCTTATAAAATTGAGAAGTACCTTACAACAGAGGTCAAAGGGACTTCTGGAGTCAGAGCAAGGGAGTAAGTGATGCTTAACCTTATAAAATTGAGAAGTACCTTACAACAGAGGTCAAAGGGACTTCTGGAGTCAGAGCAGGGGAGTAAGTGATGTCTCGTTTGTACGGACTGCACGAGCTCAGCCTTGTGGAGCATCACGCCCAAGCTCATTCACCGTGAATCTGCATACCTCATTGTCCCCTAATTGAAGTGACTTTAAAAACACTGGTCATACTTTGTTACAGCCTTGAAATGAAAAGGACCAAAAACTTAAAATGCCTGTCACATGGTGAACCACGCAATCTGAACCAGAAGAAACTGCAAAATCTCTCACAACAAAACAAAGGATTTCGAACTAGGACTGGTTTTTGCATGCAATGTAAAGAACTGTCAAAGGCTGCAATTATGTTCAATAGAAATGCTTAAACTTCAGCCATATATAACTCAAGAAAAAACAGAGCCACCAAATCTAACAATAAGCAAACAAAATTTGGATATGCCCTGAAATTTCACTCCCATTCTAGAGGAGCAAATGAGATCATACCCTCATGCACAACTAATAAAAAGTACCAGGTTTTCATCAAAATGGATGGTAGAGAATGATAAGAATCCATGGGTTCCAAACTTGAATATTTTTCCCCCCAACTTTGTGATTCTTAAGAAGCATATGGTGTGTACTTCTGTGGATAAATATGTGCTATTGCTAGGAAAACATAAAATTATGTAAATTTAATGGAGGGTTTGTTTTTTCCCCTAAAAGGTCATTAAATCCGTAGTGTATATTATATCAGATCACATCTTAGAATTGAGGCAAAATCATAATACCTCCTCCATACAATCCTCCCTAATATAAAAGATTATAACCACTAAGCTGTACACCTGAAACTAATAGAGAATAATATTGAATGTAAACTGTAATTAGGAATTTTTAAAAAGATCATATAGTAATATAGTACAAGGGCTATTAGGTTGCCATAGAAGTTTATGCATTCTTGACCTCTTTGTATAACTAATAATTATGCCAAGCATATGTTAGGAAAGAAGAAATAATTGGGCAAATGAGAAAACAAAAGGAGGGAGTATTTTACATTGGAAAAATCTGTGGTATGCATGAAACTGAAAAAGTTCTTGTTTTCCACATCACTTACTTCCAAGGATGGTCTGCGGTTTGTTCTTGTTATATTTCTCTTGGAATTTCTGGTAAAGAACATTAGAAACACATAAAACAAGATCAAAGCTCCAATGGACTACAAGAATGTCCACACAGACAGAATACACAGAATAGGATTCTTATCTTTATCATTTTCATTGTTATTTTATTTCAGAGAGGAATTCAAAGCGAAAGACATTAAATGCAACAAAGAAAAATGTAATGATAATGAGATGCGTAAGTTATAATGACTGTGTGTCTCCAGAACACACATCTCACGAATATCCCAGCTTTACTAAAAGCCTAAAGAAACCATACTCTAGCTTGTGTGTCCAGACTCAGGCTGAAAGGGGAGTTCCTCTTAGCTCTGCCTTTCTCCTACTTGTTTTTCTCTACTCCTCACTATTCCTCCTGCTTATAGGATGCAACTCTGAGCATTGAAATATCACCCTCAACTCTGTGACCTGACACAGTGTGTACTGCCATTAGGAGTCATCACACTTACTTACATGCATTTCTGACATGTCTTTAGAGTGGGAAGGAAAGGAATAGAATGACAGATGCCTTTATCTACTCAGCCCACCCCCAAACACAGGGAACATTCTTCTAGTCCCATGCACCTCACAGTTTATTCCCGGGACCTTCAGTGTCTCCAAGGAACTTGCTAAACATGCAAATTCTCAGGCCCCACCCAGATCTACTGGATCAGAAATTCTGGAAGTGGCGCCCAGAAATCTGTGTTTTAACAAGTCCTGCAGGTGATTCTGATGTGTTCTGATGTCTGAGAGTTACTGCACTAGACTTTATTTACATATGCTGAGGGTTCACACTGATAAGCCAAGTAGGTTCCAGCAGAACGGCTAACCCACCCGCACTACCGTAACACAGGTGGTCGGCCTGGGGCTCTCCCTCTTGTTCTGAGAGCACGTAGTTAAGGGAGTAACTATACACTGGGAGCATGTGTTATTTTATCACTACAGTGATCATTTTAGAAAAAAATCTAGACACTAATAGAAGAGTAACAACCTAAACAACCAAGCTAGACACAAATATGTGTATTCACAAGTGACAGAAGTTACCTTGGGACACGGAGGTGCAGCATCTTTACAACCTTTGTGTACATTTGCATTACAGCCTGAAACAAAGGGAAAAGATAGGAAAACATCCATCTTAAGTTATTCAGAAATGAGCAAGACTACATCAAGGTTTTTACTGGTCATTATAAAAATAATACATTCATATAAAAATATTTAGAAATTTTAAAGAAAAAATATTAAATCACATGTAGCCCCACCACTCAAGCACAAGCATACTGTTAATAGTTTAATTTCCTTAGAGGCATTGTTCTCCTGTGTTTGCACAGGGACTTATCAATTGTGACACCTGGAATTAAGCATGACGTACACTTCTGTCCTGCCTAAGAACTCATTTACTATTACACGCCTAGATTGTAAGGAATTTCTGACATCTGGCTGGTAGAAACTGCCACTCCACACCAGGTAAAATGCCTATGGAAATGGAAAGAAAGAAAAACTCGCAACACTGCTGAAACAAAAAAATTATCTGGTTCCAACAGGAATTCTTACTAACTAGAGGCAGCCAAGTTAAAAGCGAAGAAGAATTGGTGGCTTGCTTGTGTTTTACTTCATGAAACAATGTGGCCTCTTCTCACGGGAAGAAGTAAGGAAACACTCGCCCTGCCCCTTCTGCCCACTGGCTCAGAGGCCCAAGCTGTCTTCACGGAAAACTGCCCCTGCATGGCGAGCGCGCTCCGCCGGGCTGCTGTCTGCTTCCTCTCTCTCTTCCCACTCGCCAGGGCCCCCCTGTCCCGCCCACCCCCATGCTGTGTGTGGATGGAGGAACCTTTGACTTATCAGAAGTTTCATTAGAAAAAATTCTTCCACAGAGGTAGACAGTCCCATTTAGGTCCCTCAAAGCCACACTAAAAAGGTGCCCGTTGCCCTGGCCAGGTGGTTCAATTGGTTGGAGCATCATCCATATACCAAAAGGCTGCGGGTTCGATCCCTGGACTGGGGTGCATATGCGAGGCAACCAATCGATGTTTCTCTCTGTCTTTTGCAAACTGATTTTTTAAAGGAAGGGAAGGGGAGGGGTGGGGAGGGAAGGAAAGAAGGAAGGAAGGAAGAGATGTGCCCGTGAGCCCCTGTGCAGAGAGCTGAGCCCAACAGCCCCACTGGTAGGCCTGCAGAGGCCCTTTAGCCAGCACCTCAAGGGCCCATGAGCAGAGCCTAGGCTGGCCCACAAACTGGTCCTGCTGGCAAATGTGGAAGTCAGATGGCTCTCGTCTCATTCCTGAACAAGCAAATAAATGAAGGAAAAAAGGAGCTCTGAGCTACCACAGAATGAAGTTATACTGTAAACAACAGGCAGAGTGAGCCACAGAGTACTGTTAAATCCAGAAACAGAGAAAAATGTAGGTATTTTAAATATATTCTCCCAAGAGACACAAAATATACATAAAATAGGACCAAAAGGCCATCAAGGGAGAGAAGATGTGACAGTAGGCCGACAGCATGAGAGGAAGACGGCGCTGTGTGAGATGAGAGAGGACTGCCAAGGAGGGAAAAAGGTCAAGTGCAGAACTTAAACCGGAGTGTGAAGAATCAACGTGACAAAAACATCAAAGGAGTGCTTTGAAATTAAACTTGAAAGATTTCCTCCAGAATGTGGAGAAAAAGAAGGGTGTAATTATAAAATAAAAGGCGTCACACACAAAAAAGAGATAACAGAGATCACACTTCTCCAAGGATAAAATCTGAAAAATTAGATCAGAAGCAATAGCCAACGTGACAACTGACAAAAGCGTTTTTAAAGTTAACAGAGAACCCCCAAAATAGCAGATCAAAAGACCTCACTATTTCCTAGAAAAAAAAATAACTAAATGACACCTATTCTGTAAAAATAATATCGGCATGATTAACACATTAGAAGTCCTCCGGCAGAAAAAGCAGGTAAAGCAGGCCGGCACACAGGAATATGGCTGGGCAGGCCCCAGGCTTTTCTACTATGATAGTAAAAGCTCAGACAGAAGGGACCAGTGTTGACAGAGCATCGGGAGGAAAACTTTGGGGCTAAGGACGCAGCCGTATAAACTGATTTTCGTGTGTGAAAGAAATAAAGATACACCCTTAGATACACAAGATTTCAGAAAACTGACCACTCCGATAACCATCTTAAAAAAGGTGTTACGGTATTAAGAGCAGAATCAAAATTAAGGGTTCAGAAATAAATCAGATTTTTTTAAAAGGGGAAAAAATGAGCACTGGAACCAGCTAAACAAAGAACTATACCTTAAAAATTGTAAGTAGAGACGCAGAGCTGAATACAAATACCAAATTATTCTTGAAAGAGAAAACTACTTGTGAAATATTATACCTATAATATAAAAATAATAATTTAATGATGAATTTAATGTACTAACAGAGGCTGGGGAGAAAAGGGTAAATATAAGGGAAATAAAAGAGTATGTAATTACAAGCCTTACAGCACCTTAAAGTTATTATTAATTCATAACAAAAGAGCATATCATTTTGCCAAATCTCTGAAGGAGATAAAAGCAAATAACTAAACCAGACATCAAGGAAAATAGCATAGAACTATAAAAGATCATTGATAGCTATAAAATTAAATGTAAATTAGAAAAAAAATCATTTAAAACAAGGTCTCTCAGTTACATTACAAAGTACCTATAACCTAAATTGAAGACACACACCCCAAATCAAAAACACAGAATTAGTCAAGGGAAAGACAAAGAAAAGGAAAGCGAGAGGAATGTTAATTTTAAACAAAGTAAAATTCCATGCAAAAGGTATTTAATGGCACTAAAAGGGTAATTTTATGTTGATGAAAGTTAAATATGCAATGGAGGTGTGAACTGTGAACTTCACTGCACCAAATAATGTAACATCAAAATATAAGCAGTGAGTAGCCCATGGACATGGACTAAGAGGTGTTGGGGTGATGAAGTGGGGTGCAGGGTGGAGGGGATGTAGTGGGAAAAAATGGGACAACTGCAACAGCATACTCAATAAAATATACCAACCTCCCCCAAAATAAATATAAATAAATAAATAGAAGCAACAACAACAAGAATATATATAAGCAGTGAAATCTATTTTATAAACAAGGAAGATCTCATAGAAATACAATTTCCATGAAAAACTAGCAATTCGAGCTTTAACGAAGAAAAATACGGACACCAGGATTTTCAATAGTTACATCATGTTTTGTTTCATGTCGTATTTTTAAGATTAGAAATACTAACTTTCACAATTAAAAACAAAAATACATCAGTGAAACAGGATTATTTATTAAAAACAGCAGAGATTGGACATGCCATATTCTCTTATCTAACATAATGTAAAAAATTAATGTTAATATCAAGTTTAAGGTGAAGGGATTAGCCAAAGAACATATATGCATGATCCACCAACAAGGACAACAGTGCAGGGTTGTCTGAGGTGGTGAGAGCTGGGTGGAGGTGGCAAAGGGGGATGAAAGGGGACAATTATAATAGCATAAACAATAAAATAAATTTTAAAACAATTTTAAATATGAAGTTTAAAACTCTAACACTCCCTACCCCTAAAATTGCAGATCTTAAAACTTCTTCTAAAAAAACTGTGGTTTAAAGAGGAAATCAAATGTATACTCACATTGATTCTAGAATTTAATCTATGGCAATAATCAAAGACATGGGCAGTTATATGTGCAAAAGAATTCTCATTACAACATTATGCTGGGAGAAACTTAAATATACATTAAGTAAGGGATAATTAAACACATATGATAGCACCATCAAATAAAACATGAGTAAAACAACTTGAGTTGTTTTTTTTTATTAGAAGGAAGTCCTTCAAGATATTAAGAGCAATATTTGGTAGGTAGTAAATTTTGGGGTAATTTTAAGGTTTTCCTTAAACCTTGTATATTCAATGAATCCTATTACATTTTTAAAAAGTTAATGACTAGATTAAAAGCTAAACAGGTCCTATGTACTTTCAGCAATTTCAATCTTCCATAACCAACTCAGTATAAGCCAATGTATTCTATATTACAAAATTTTACTTTTCAGTGAGCCCCAGCTCCCTAAATTACATTAATTACACACAAGTATCTAACTACATATTATTAATTACATGTTAACTACATATGAGTGTTTAAGGGCCCAGCTTGGTGACAGTTGCTGTAAGGGATACAAAAGAGTTGTGTGATTATAGTCCTTAAAGGACCTAAAGTTTATTTTCGTAGTTAAAAACAAAAAAGGCTGTACATAACCTAGTATTAAACAGAATAGGAAAAATAGGTCATTAACATCATGTGCAGGAATTTAGGCCACAGTGGTCAGGAAAAACATCACGAAAGGAGAAATATGGACTGATGCAGAGAATAAGAAACTAAGAGAAGGGAAACTTATCTTAAGTGAAGGACCCGAGGCAGGGAGACGCACGCGGAGGGGAAAGAGGACAGCAGGCCCCGCGAGCCCTCTGGCCGTAAGGCTGAAAGCGGAGCTATCCATACGACCAGTCAGCAGGACACAGACAGGGAACCAAACCTATCTGAAGCGCCTGGGCTTAGTCCAACGAACAAAAATGAGAAGTCCTGAAGTGTATGTGGGCTGATGAAGGTGGTGTTTTACAAGACTGATGTCATAAATGTATTCAGAACATACTGTAAGTGAAAATACCTGGAGAGACAAACTAGGGCAATTTGCGCCTGAGTGGTTCCAGTGAGACAGGAACTGCAGGAGCGACCAAACAACACTGATGGGGGAACAAAGGCAAGAGGAGTCGAGGAGCCCAAGGTCTGAGCTTGTACCATTAGGGCAGCAAGAGCGGCAGCCTTTCGCATGTGGATTTTGAGGACAGTTTTAGCTACACTGGTCTGGGAGACATGAAATCTCTGGGTGATGACTCCCACAGAGAGGGTCACTTTGAGCCTGTGTAACTGGGACAGTCTTGGTTGATTATCCCTGTAGTTCTTCCATATTCTCAAAAGTGGCCACAAATGACATGATTGCTCAGCCTCTCTAGGCAACTGGAAATATTGAAGTAGAAAGTGAGAGACAAAGGGTTAGGGTTAGGGCTTGTTAAGTAGTGAAGACAGAGGCCAAAATGAAGATGGTTAAGGACGAAGTGGCAGGGGTGGACATTAGCACAGGGAGTGGAGATCACCCCACTTGAGGAGTGTATCTTAAAACAAGGGAGAGAAAGGTCATGGATATGACCGGGGGAACAGTTGCAGGGATTTAGCCAGAAACGATCCATAACAATGCTTACAGCAAATCTTTAAGAATTCAAGTCTCCAAGGAAAGCAAAGTTCAAGCATGCATAGAGCTGGTGTGATTAAAGACAGTGTCAACTGTGAGAAGAAAATGTAATCTGCCTTTAATGCTGTGTGTGGATTATATTTTCATGAGATGTACAACTATCAACACAGGTCAATTTTTAATTGAACCATTTCCTAGCAATTTACAGAGGAGTTTACATGGAACCTCCCCCTGATCTTCTTTTCCTTTTGTGCTCCCATCCCACCCCCAGTTAGCCCCCTAACTCTGGCTACCAACAAATACCATCAAATGCATTTCACCGGCCTGGGCCTGAATTCTTTTGCTCTGAATTATTCTTTCATGCCACAAATGTTTACTAAGCCCATGCTATGCACAAGGCATTGGTTCTGGGCACTGCAGATATGGCAGAGAACAAAATCAACAGACAAAAATCCAGCCTTGTAGAATTTATACTCTGGTACCAAGTTGTGGGTACCAGACAATAAAATCAATACATAAAACATAGAGTAAGTTAATGGCATGAAATGCTACGGGGGAGGCGTGGTAAGGGGGAGCGAATGAGGCCAGCACAGGACGGTCAGGAAAGGCCTGACCGAGCAGCTGTTCGCTGAGCAGACCCGAAGGAGGTGAGGGGCAATCCTTACAGCTCTCTCGGGAAAGAGCACTGCAGGCAGAAGAAACAGCCAGGAAAGGGCCTATGGCGAGAGTCAAGATGTGCCTGACACGTCTGAAGAACAGCAAAGAATTCCAAGGGCCTGGAGCCGAGGGAGCCAGGGGGAGAGAAGACAAGGGGACATGTGGTGGGGGCCTTACAACCATAGGCAGAGCATTGGCTCTTACTCGGGGGGATGGTAGGAAGTCACAGGATGGAAGGTTTGGAACACAGGGTTATATGCCTTACCAAGCTCACTCGGGCCAATGCTTTGAGAACAGGTTTTAAGGGGTAAACGCACAGGGAAGGGAAACCAATTACAAACTACTGAAATATTGGCTTTAGGCGAGGATGACAACAGTGACAGGAGTGAGAAGTGGCTGGCTTTTATAAATATTTTCAAGATAGAGCCAAAAGGGCTGCTGCAGAATTGGATGTGGAATGTGAGAAAGAGAGGCATACAAAAATCTTCCACCACTTTTGGCCCCAGTGTCTGGCTAGGATGATGGGGACATCATTAAATAAGAGGGTTGGCTTAGAGGTGGGCACAGGAGAGGGAGGACAGAGCTCCATTTTGGACATGTAACATCTGAGAAGTTTCTAGACACCCATGTGGAGACCTTAAGTTGGCAGTAAGGTACATAAGTCTGGGTTCTGGGAGGTTGTAGATAAAAAGTCTGACTTGAAGCATCATAGGTCACGGCTTGATACATTGTTAATCAGGTATGCAGCACTAACACAAAAGTCTGTGTGAAGATGCTCAGCAGTGACCCTGTTCTTGGGTATCTTACTGTCTGGGGAGGTGAAGCACAAAGATGACACATGCGAGGCCCAAGAACTTACTGGAACACTGAAACGACTCTTTCCCCGGGAGCGTTTTATCACAAACCAAACACTGTAGAACCCCGGAGAACGTTCCAGGGACAAACTGATGTCGACTCAGTTTCTCCTTGTCTTTGGCATCCTTGCTTTTTGTCTTCAGACAGATCCAGAGCAGAAAAACAGGAAAAAACGAGAAAAGAGAAAGGTTGAGAGCCAATCCATCATAGAAAAGTCACACAAACAAAGTCTCTACATTTTCTATCAGAACATAAGGACTGTACACCAAGGGGTACGATAATGCGAAAATGTAACATTACTCAGATGCGGTTGTCCTATTATTGCTGATGGCTTAGACTACTGATTTTTGACCAGTGTGCCACAGGAATTTTTAGAACATATAATACCTGACTATTTAATTAGGGACTCTGAGCTCTTTTCCCTTAGATCGTCATATAAAAAAGTGACAACAGCCAACACAACAGTAGCCATCCATTGTAAATGAATCAAAATTACATCTACTTTTTGTGAGATTGGCAAAAAAAATATGTTTTTTGGTGTGAATTTTAGTAATTAGCTTATGTATGCCATGAGATGAAAAAAGTTGAAAAATCACTGACTTAGACAACATTCCATAAAAAACATAGAGGTTTTCAAATATGTATATATAAAAGCTGAGGTAAATGATTTTAAAGGAGATGGGGAAACTATACTAATTGCTGAGAAACTGAGCCACCTATGTGTTATGGAAGATAGGCACAAGCCCTTAGTTACCTTAGATTTATTCCGAGGGCTTGTCATCCTATTCATGATGAAGCTGAAAGTTCGGCTTACTTTGTACTTTTCAGAATCTGATTTGGCAGGAATGATGTATTTATCCCATTCTTCTTCCGGAATTCTACAAAAAAAGAATCTGTTATCATGGTTTATAGGACTTAAAAGGGAGCAAAATACAGCATATTCAAGTTGTATACACACATATATGCATATTTTTACACATATGTTTTTACACACATTTTATACATATATATTTACACACATTTTTCAGGTTTTAATGGTTATTCTAAAGACAAATATAGAAACTATTAAAATATATCTTACATATGGATAGGTAGATAAGCAACTATCTCACAATTTTAACAATTATGGAATCTAACTGGTAGCAGTAGGTATTTAGTATATATTTTTTTCAACTTTTCTGTATACTTTAAAATGTTTTATAATAAAATATTAGAAAAATAAAGGATAACTCAGACTTATAATTTTATTCTGAAAACATTCATCTTCTCCCTGTTTATTATATTAACAGAATTTTCCTCAGGCACAGAGAAGCCAAATAACCAACAATATAAAACTGGCTTTTATTTATTTTTGGAACATAGAGATAACACTCAGCAGACACATATTTCCTTTGTCAATACAGCCTGAGAAAGAGGCGGTCTTCCTCTTCGTTCAGCCTCTCCCACTCAGTCAGGCTGTTTGCAGTCTGAAGCTCTCAGAGCTGTAAAGGAGAGGGGACTGGATACTCCCCCCAAATAAGAAGCAAGAGAAAGGCAATTGTACAAAATCATGAACACACGGAACATCATTTATTTTCCTGTAATCCATACAATAATTCTTTAAGAAAAAAAAGTAACTCCCAGCTATGAAAAGTTTTATTTTCCCCAGAACTTCCTCTGATAGTCTTATATTTCTAATAGTATAACGGAGAGAGAAACAGAAAATATATTAAATATCAACCTAAGTATCAATATGGATGTCAAACCAGATTATACTTCTGTACACTGAGTATTTCCAAAATAAACATTTTATAACCAAAGTCTCTCTTACCCCTGCCACCAAAAAAACAAAAATAACAACGACAACAAAAACTTCTCATTTGTGAGAATTAATGGCTAACACATTCATCTCTGGGAAATACTTTTCAAAAGCAATCATATTATTGATATGCAACAAAATATATATGATTACTTTTGTGAAAATGCATTCCATGGCAACTTTCTAGGGCTTCAGTTTGTCTCATCTGATCAATGACAGGCTTAGACTAAATTATTTCTAAGGACTCTTCTCACACTTAAATATAATATGTACTTACCTGGTACATATTAAACAAAACTTAAAGTTATTTAACCTCTATACTAGATAATGGAGAGTTCAAACCTATAAATGCATTTAGAAAAAATAATAGTACATGGCTTGAGAGCTGCCTCATGGTCACACAGATCTAAAGGCATAGTCAGGAACGTGTGTGTCCTGCTTTTTGAATTCTGCACAGTAAGTGAAGTTGGGTTTGCTACTTAGAGAAAACATAAAAAAGTCAGAAGGAAAGAGAATGAACAGAAGTGAACTCAGGGTAACAAAAAGGAACTCAGAGCTTATTTCCTTTCTATTTCTACAGTCATCCCCTTAGATAACTGACAGATTATATATTTAATATAATCTATAAATTTTCATACCTCTTATGTCTTAAGCATCCTAAGTTTCAAAACTCAAGGCATAATATTCAGCAGACTCACTTCGGGGGTGCGGAAAAACACATTTGAGTCACAAAAGATGCCATTCAATGTCTAAGGGAACGGTAGCATGCTGAGGAGAGTAAATCTCAGAACTAAAGAATGGTTGGGTCGATGTGCATTTGAGGTCAAGAAGTCCTCTCCCCCACTGCCCAGTAGGAACACAACTAAACTCTCTTGGATATAAGAAAATTATTTACCCAACTGTACCCCAAATTCCCCATGCTACAGAAGACAATATCAAGAACAACGGTTTCAGTTTTGATTTAAAATGTATACATACACAACAATTTACTATGTATGCTATATACTTCTACAAAATTACATAAAATTATAGCACTAACTTTTTAGTTCAATGGCTAATAAGATCTGAGACATGTTAATATAAATGAAAAATACTGAAACACTGGATATTAAATCAGAATAACCATCCAACCTGGTAGAAATGTGAATATCATAGACATGATCCACTATCGTATTGTGAAAATGGCTAACATAGTGTAAGCTTTGCGCAAAGGTAGGTTGGTTGATCCCATGTTGAAAATATAATTTAAGTATCTGGTATTAACCTATATAACAAGTAGGTACTGTAGAGAAGAACTGAGAAGAAAAAATCCTCAACTGATTACATAACAGAATTTAAATAGCTTTTGAGTTTATAAGAATTTGGGAAAAAATTAATTTAAACTCTTTTCAACATTCCGGAACAAGAATGCCTAAGCTCTATTATCAACTTGATGACCAATGGAATCACCCACAGAAAGTTTTACAAGCCCCGTTCTTCAGAGACTCTCTTGGTATTGCCCTTTTAATAGGCAAAATGATATTTAAAATATCTTAAGAATATGTATCCTCAATATCTTAATCCTTAATTTATTATATCTATAACTTATTTTTTAAAAAGACTGGGTATCTAAATGTTAAAAAAAAGTTCCCGCTATCCAAGTTTAAAATTGACATAATGAGGCTACTTTGAAGACTCAGATGCTCAAAATATTTTTTAATAGAAGATAATAGATGTAGTAAATTTAAGACAGATGGTGGCAATAAAATAACAGTCTTGCCATGCAATGTTTAAGAAGTTGGGATAAGTAGAGTGTCTTCTCTGCAGAAATGGGCCTGCAAGGTCTGGAGTGGGCGTCCCTTTCAGCTGGCTGCATTCCTTTCCAGAAACTAAGTGATCAATATAAATAAAAATTCCAATGTAGGTAGACTCTCAAGTAAGTATACACAACATGACCAAAGCAAAGCATTGGTATGGCCAGGGGTCTCCCTGGCAGCAGCCTACAGGATTTCAGGAATAGAATAGGTGAGGTGAAAGAGCTCCTGCACTAGATACCCTAGGGAGTATGACTGAGAAAGTCAGATGCTTTCAGGATGTAGATCAAGGGAGACTAAAGAATAGGAAAAAACAAACAAACCCAGAATGACAGAAAATGTGAAATAAGAGAGAAAATGACACTCCCTATAGATCTCATCCAAGTAAAAGCGTTTTATAGGCTAATATTTAACCAATTGTGACTTTGGGTTTTCTCACCTTAAATCCCTCTCCTAATGGAAAATAAATATTTTTGTATTAAAAAAAACTTGACAATCAGTCCATTACTTCTCCCACTGTGAGAAAGATGGCAGAGAGAACATGCTAATCAAAATGATGAGTGAGATAATGAACAGATTGCAGAGTTAGTCTGTAAGTTGCTTAAATGAAGTAATAAATGTAAGCCGTTCAAAACAGCGCAAACCTCAGAAAACACCCAGTAATGGTCTGTTCTTGCTGCTTCTGCTATCATCATCATCATCGTCACAATGTCATCAGCACCATCCTATTCTTAAAGGAAATTCTTAGTCTTACTCTGGTTTTCGTATTTCAAAGTTTCTATTCTGGTCTCTAAACATAAGAATAAACAAAAGGAGGCTTTTTCTTGATAATACTTTTCTTCGTTTTTTCAAGAAATAGATGTTTAATTTACATAATAAGAATCCAATGCTATCAGAAGGAATAGGCAGAGAACAAGGAGGAAGTACTTGAAGGTTAAAAATATGCTGATGGTATGAAAGAGTTAATAAACTTTTTTTTTACAAAGTCTTCTGAAATTTAGAAAACAAAAACCACAGATATTGAAAATATGACCATTATTTTACATAGCCGATGTTATGAGCTATTTATTGATTTTAATTAAACTTATGGGGGTGACATTGGTTAATAAGAGTATATAGGTTTCAGTGTAGATTTCTATACAGATACATGATCTGTATGTTGTATGGTGTGCCCACCACGCAAAGTCAAGTCATCTTCTTGGAATAATTTTATTCCAAGATTTAAAGCATAATAGTACACCTTGATCTATATATTAAAAGGTTTTAGAGTTTAAGCATTAACATCACCAAAATTAAAACCAGTTTTCTCTTTCACATGGCCTCTTAAAGCCAAACATCTCTGCCATTTCTGACATAACCCCAAGGCTGTTTCACCATGTGACTCAGGAGCAGTTAGTTGCTGAAGCCCCAGGGAGCGAACTCGACAGTCCTGCCTGCTCCCCAGCCAGCTTCCCAGACGCTGCTCGGGTGACAGCCTTACCTTCCAGGGAAAAAAGGCGCTTAGGCATGAGCTTCGGAGCTGCACATCAGTCAGGAAACTGATAATGCTGAAGTACATTCTGCATCATTTGCTCTTTGTTTCAAGCTCAACTCTTCTAAACAATACTCAAAACGGACAGGTCACAGAGATGTTTAGGCATCTTGTATAACTGACCACTCCGTGGCCCATTGTCATAATAAAACTCCTTGTCCTTGTGGACGGACCTAGCCAGACACCAATGCCTTTCTAAAGCAGGCAATCCTCACACTGTTCCCCTTGGTCCTGTACGTTGGAAGTGTTTGGCTTTGACAATAGCCCAAAACAATATTCTGTCCCCAGTCTGGAGTCCTACACATCTGAGGACTGAAGGGAGCGGCCGGCCAACCTATGTTGATACATAGATCACAATGGAAGGAAGGGATTCAGCAAGGACATTACACAGAAACCTCATGAACTATTAAATGTCTCAAGTGATGTGCACACATTTCCAAAGATGGATCAAGCAGTCCCTCAGGACAGTTAAAATACCTTTTTTCTCCTGGTGACTCCGGTAAGCTGTAAGCTCTTTGCTGCTCTATAAGACAGAACAATAAAATGAAAACTAAGGCAGACAAAATACTAGCAGTTGTGTGTTAGTCTGAAATGCACACGCTCGACCATATTTTTTCATTATATATACTACCCGTTACGAAAAAATAAGTCACTTTATATAAGTAGGGCATTGCTCTGGAAATCTTTATTACTCTCCCTAGTTTGGAGACAATGGGGAAGAAGCCAAAACACAGCAACATTTAACGGTTTTATGAACTAAGTTAGCATCAGCAAGGGACAGCGAATATTTTCAGAAGGACAAAAAATTAGTTCTATCTTTTTGGATATTTCTCATCAGAGCCTCATACCTTACTTATAACACTAATTTCCCCACATAGAGAATCAATAAATATCTTAGCTGCTTTATAAGCAAATTTCGAAAGAAAAGTCTTGAAGTCCAGCCTAAGTCAGAGTCAGTTCTAATATAGCTGCAATGCCTATTATAAAACCTTAGCAGTAGCCCGTTCAGAGATGTGCTCCATGGCTCATGGGAAAGGGAGAACCACCCGTCCCACTGGACTTACAGCGGGCAGAAGGGGCAGGCCCAAGCAAGCAGCTTAGCGCCCTCTTGTTTCAGGAAGGAACTAGAATACTGACTATGGGGATGGAGCAGAGACACTGATTTAGACAGCGGGAGTGACTGAAGGAGGGGACAGCTGCTGTGGAGCACACCATCTACAGGGCAGGGACAAATCCTTTACCATTATAATCGAGAAGCATAAAGGGGCGAAATTAGGTTGCAAAGGAAGATGGGCCAGATATATAAGGAGAAAAGCTAATAAACACATATCCTCTGAAATGCATAAGCATCAATGTTGAACCTAATACTATCTTGTAGGTAACAGAAAATCTAATCTGAAGAATTTGAAGGCTTTGTTTTATTGCTATTGAATGTTCTACAAATTAAGTCATGGGCAGAAATCAGTATCCTTATAGAGTAAATAGCCTGAGGTTTAACAGGTACCAAGAGAATAAAGCCTCTTGTCCAAAATAATCAAGCTAATAAGGTAATAAAACCAGACTTGGGCAACTGGACAGTCTAATAGGATTCCATCCATCAGTGTACAACAATTTTCAAAAGTACATTAACTTCACTCCTCAGGTTCTTAAATATAGAACACTTTGTCCATTTTGGTGAGGTTATAATTACCATCTCAATATCAACCATTTCTCTTTCTCTCTAAAACTATGATGTACCAAAGGGAATTACATATAGGATTGGATTTTGTTTTATATATATAAGCACTAAATAATAAAGTTGTCACCATTGTACTGTTGGCTCCAAAAAAAAAAGGAATAAGACATGAGAGTAAGTAACCCTTTGGAAGAGAAAGTTAGAAAGATCACAAATAAGAATAAAAAGGGCAGAAAGACCATCTTATTTTTGCGTATCTATTTTATAGTTCATATACAGGAGTTTTCCACTGCAGCAAAAGGAGATTTGGAGTCTATTCAAATAGAGAAAATATTTAGGACTATTCAAAACTCATTGAGAGAGGATTTCTAACACCACAAATATCAATTTACCTCTGATGAATCTACACAAACTAAACAAGGAAACATTAGAATATATCTTTGAACCAGTCAAGCTTTCACATCTGTGCTTTGATCACACACAGTTAAAATTATTCCTTCTTTATTAAAAGTTAATTTATTCTTCATAGTCTAATAGTTTTGACCATGAGAAATGGTTTCAATCCAAACATTTGCAACTATACAGGAACATCTATTGGAATCTGTACATTTAGTGTGTAACCTCAATCTAAATTACCTGTTTATAATTCTTACCTTTTGGAGAATATCAAACTTCATTCAAATAGCACTGTTTTAAAATACACTGTCTAGCCCTGGCTAGGTAGCTCAGTTGGTTAGAGCATTGTCCCAATACACCAAGGTTGCAGGTTCAATGCCCAGTCAGGGCACATACAAGAATCAACCAATGAATGAATAAATAAGTGGAACAACAAATCGATGTGTCTGTCCGTCTGTCTCTCAAATCAATAAATAAAAATTTTTTAAATAATTTAAAATACGCTGTCTAAAGAAAAGCTTTTATTCACAGAAAAAAACAAAGGATGTCAATTTTTGTTTTTTTCTAATTCAAATGCAGAGTTAAGGATTGTATCTTAGGCCAAGACACCTTTCCTTATTCATTAAAGAATTCATAAGTGAAGGCTCTTTTCCCTTATAAACAATTTCCTCTTAGTCATCTGCTCAATGATTTTAAATTTCAGAACTCACTGACTTGAAAAATCAGAGATATTACAAATATAAAGGATAGGTCACCATTTTGCAGATTTCACAGAAGACTTAAAAGTGTTTTCCAAATAGTTATAGTATAAAGTTAATTTGTTATTTAGGACTGTGAGTGAAAAGGTATCAAGCTGCCATTAAAAGGATTCCCAACCTCAACTAAGGCTAGAGACAGCTGGAGTTCTGAGGAATACTCATGATATGAAAAAACAAAAATCCAGGGTAAATTTAATCCATATGCTTTTCCTGTCCTCTAAAAGGTGACTGTATCCTTTCTTTCTCTAGTCCCTTTCTCTATCTTGCCATTCCAAAAATTAAAATTGACACATATGTAGTCTTATTTTTTCCTCTTCCAAATGACTTCCCAGGTAGGGCACAGGGTGGGTCAGGGGGCACCACACCAAATAGCACTCGTTTTGTATTTAATGTATCTGGGCTACAATATTTGTTCAACAAATACTTATTGAGTATCTACCATACACAAGTCACTGTTTAGGATGGGAGCTCTAAGCACAAAGATTATGCTTTCAATATTGTTCCACATAGCATAAAAATGCAAAGTAACAATGTAATAAAGCAAGAATTTTAAAAAGGAAAGAAAAAAAAGAAAATAATCCTATTTTAAATATTCTATACTGAGCCCCGGCTGGTGTAGCTCAGTGGATTGAGCATCAGCCTGAGAACCAAAGGGTCGCCAGTTCAGTTCCCCAGTCAGGGCACGTGCCTGGGTTGTGGGCCAGGTCCCCAGAAGGGGGTGCGCTAGAGGCAACTACACACTGATGTTTCTCTCCCTCTCTTTCTCCCTCCTTTCCCCTCTGTCTAAAAATAATGTAAATAAAATCTTTAAATATTCTATACTGACAAACTGAGAATACTTAAGCACATCTCGTGTTTTTTTTGAGTCTTTTAAGACTCTTAAGGATAATAGACAAAAAAGTCATTATCTAATACACTGACAAAAATTTTATTATAATGCTATATATTACAGAGTAGCATGAATACTTCCAACTATGCCTTGATTACATAATATAGTATGCAACAATGATTACATAATATAGTATGTGAAGAAAGTATGAAATAATTATACGTCAAAGTAAAATTGAAAATGGGGGCCATGGCTAACAGGGGCTACCAGGGCAGCTCTGAGTTGCCCATAATTGTTCCAGTTCTTGATCTGAATTCACTTTTAAAAATTCATCAAACTATAGGCTTATAATTTGCACCCCTTTCTGCAAGCATACTATATTTCAGTTAAAATTTTACTGCATAAAATTTACATTTCTGAATGCTTGCACTGACACAAAAAAAAGGTTGAGATACATTTATTTATTCATGTTTTGAAAAGTTCTCTTATTTTAACTTTCTAAAGCCCATTGCTAAATAAAGAAAGAAAATCTGGTTTGCAATGGTTTGCCTCTGAGGAATTAGGTTATTTCAGCAATTTACATATAGGAGAGAAGTAATTTTTATACTTAAATAACATCCTCTAAAACCCTCATAATAATGAGCCTAGAATAAGTTCTAGTTTATATTATCCTTGAGGAAAACATTGTATTCAAAGAATAAAGCAACAGACATAGGTGTATGAATTTGTAATTTCATCAAGATCAAATCTTTCACTTGTATGATATCTAAGAGAAAAAGATTTTGCTAAGCTTAGAAAAATCAATCGTGAAAATAATGTTGAAAACTCTTGCCTGCTGCTCTTGTGTATTTTATGTACTTTCAGAAAGTGAAGCTCTGCACTGGAACAGAATGCTTTCAGAGGCCAAGGGGAAATAATGCTCACCTTCACTCGAATTGCACGCTGTAAAATCACGCACCAACCGAGTTCTTCCTAAAGAAATTTTCGGTGATGAGCAGGAATAAGAACGCGAGCGAACTCCGGAAAGCAATGATTCCTAAAGGAGATCAGAATAATGTTTTGTTTTGTTTTTTTATGTTACATAAGACTTGAAAGTGTATGTTCACCATGGATGTTACTAAATCAGCATCTTTGTAGAAGGATTCAACATGAAAATTTCTGATGTCATGTCATCGTTTCTGTTTGCCTCTCACAACTTAAAATTTTATTGTCTCTTTAATGCTTTTGGGACTAGTTCCTATATATACTTCAGGATGCAATTATGACGCTCTGACCAAGTTGGTTAAAAGTGAAAAATTAAGTTAAATGAGTTTTTCTCTGTATATTTAACAATGAATTTACCTTTTTTGCCTGTCAGCTATTTTTATTTTACATTGTAGCATTCAAGCAAAATTCTATACTAACATATATTCCTATGCTTAATGATTATTAAAAGGTAGAGGGATAATCATTTATAATGATGAGTTTTTAAAATTTCCAAACAGCTGTTTAAGTTTATAATGTTAGCTTCAGCCTCTAGGGAAGTACACATCAGGTCACTATACAAATCTTCCTAGGCTGTGCTCATCTTTTAATAGACTTTCCATCCAGCCCTTCCTGGGATGATGTTTGAATATCACTGATTTATGTACCTTCATTCCTTTTAAATGACCTGCCATTTTTTGTTCCTGTTTTTCCAATTACATACTATTTTTGTTATAATATTTGCAACATATATGAAAATGCAAGATGGCAAGGTAATTAAAACATGGTTTTCTTACATGATCTAGAAAATTTAAATGAATATGCAACAGAACACCTTTGAAGCCATTTATGGCACCCACTTCCCATCCAATGGAGACCTAGAGGCCTTAGGATTCATTCCACCCATCCACTTGTAAGACAGCACTTAAAGTTAGGGCTAAAATAAAGTAATGCAAAATTTATTACTAAAATTAAGCCATCAGCAACTGTCCTTCACAAGTGCTGGTCTCTTCGGTTCCTCCTAAGTGAAAACACATGGTTTCCCAAAATTCATTGGGAGAAAGAGCCTGGAGGAAAGTTGAAAACAGATGCCTGACCCTGCTTCAAAGGGTCTTGGGCTGTGGCTCCCCTGACTGACTTATTAGGGAGGACCCTCTGGGTCCGCACATCAGGAAGGCCAGCCCCCGCTGGCCTATAGCCCTAACAGTGAGCTGGCCACGAAGGGCCCCAGCCAAAGGCCATCCTCTGCCCTGAAGTCATATATGGTAATAATTTTGTACAATAATGGGACTTCGAAAATGATCCAGAACCCTCAGGTAAAAAGTTACACAGGGTAATTACAGAGGTAAGGCAAGATACATTTTAAAGGACAGATCCTTTTTAAAAGTGGGCAACATTGAACTGCTTCACAGAGACTGAATTACTTTTCATCCCAAGTAATGATGAGTGTTTCACAACTCCATCCAATGCAAAACTAAGAAGGATCTGCATCGACAAACATACTATCCAGAAATATCATGTGAGCTTCAAGTCTGAAAGATTATGACAGTTCCACGAGTGTCCGAGCTGAGAGAAAGCATTCAGGCTCGGTGGTCAGAGGCCTGGGTCTGAGTTCTGGCTATCCCCCAGGCCTGGGTAGCCAGGGTAAGACATCTCATCTCTGCAGAGCCTCATTTGCTCAAAAATTAAAATGAAAGCATTACTTATGTCCTAGGTGAGTTATGATAAAATTTTAGACATTGTACACACGCAAAACATGTTTTGGATATTGCAGATTATATTACAAAATCCAAGCACTATCATAACAGCCATGTGTTCACGGTAAAAGCTATTTTGGCATAGCACACATTATTTTATAGTAATAAACTCAATTTAAGAAGAAAAAAGGAGATAATAACACAAATCAAAAAGGAAGTAAACATAGCCAAACACAAAAGGGCCTTCTCTGAAAGACTGGAAGGGTTTAATCTTTTAAAAAATAAACACAACAAAATGAAACCCCATGCAAGAGTGCCAATGAGAGAAAATATGTCTCCTATGGAAAAATTGACAAAGTTTATGGTGTTGCAGATTAGTTCATGCAGCCAGGAAGGCTAAACAAACATCACCTCTGCCTTAGTAACATTATTTACACCTCATCACCCAGGCCAAGTAAAATTTTATGTGAGCAAAACAAGTTTGATCACTTACACCCACTGAATACTACTAGTTTTTCTCCTTTGCTTAAGGGTGTTGGGGGAAATTATTGTGTAAAATGGTAAAATTTTCCAAGTATGTGAAAGATTGTATGTACTGGTGGTGAATTAATGAAAACAAATCAGCCCTTGTAAGTAAGGAATATACAAATAAGAGTAGGAAAGATTAAAAAGACAGACTCCACCAGTCAGCTCATGGGTCCCCAAAAGAAAAAAAACTTTATACATGTGAATAACACATTATTTGTCTTTCAGAGATGGGCAGATTTAGACAACACATTTTTCCCACTTAGAATAAACCACATTAACACCAATAAGAATACCTTTGACGGCAGGTTACTTGATAAAGAAAGTGACTCAGTCCTGGCGATGTTAAAATCTGGTTCAGCGTTGGTCTCAAAAGAGTCTAATTCATCCCCACTAGGAATCCCAGTTCCTGAGGGACTCTGAGACACTGGTGTGTAACACGTGTGTGACTGCTCCAAAGGCCCGTCCCCTTCACTGTCAGCGTCCAGAGCATCAAGGCTGGAGCTGAAGCACAAAGTGAGCAAACAAGTAAATAACCAAGGAAGCAAACAGAGTCACTGGTTTCTGTTTCCCTGAATGCAAATCCTTCATTGGTGTGGGGCATAATGGGTACTCATTTAATTTCTAACGAAGTTTATATCTAAGTAGTTTTTATTGGTTTTTCTTCCCACGGATATTCTCTTTTTCAACAAAATTGTGTTTCCCCAAGTGAGCATTTCTACTTAGCAAAAGCCATTTCAGGTACCCTAAGAAACAAAAGCCGGTTCAGGTTAGTATTATCCAATTTCCGTTTTGTAAATGTAATTATTACAAGCTCTAAATAGTTACCTTCAAATATTAAAACGCCTTCAAATATTAAAGACGCAAGACAAAACAGAGCCACTGAACTGTTGGTGGGGGGAGGCGGGGGGATCTGCATGTGACAAAAGGCAGTGTGACACTCTCTGTGTTTTCCCTGGGCCAGGGAGCTCAGGAGGGCGGTGCCACAGATGAGGGGAGACATACAAAGGTCTCACCCCGGAGTTGGCGTCATGACACCAGCCAGACAGGAATAAAGATCCGAAATATGTCATATCAGATTATCCTTTTCAGATAATTTAAAAAATCATCCCGTGAGAAATCCATCTCAGAAGCGGGTAGTAATTCCACTTAACTACTGATGCTTTTCTTTCCTTATTTAACCTTGATAACCATAAAATTTGCAGGAAAGAATTTGACCTTCCACATCCCTGGCTCATTCTTTAATATTTACGTTTTAAACCATTCACACTTAGAGGCTAACAGCTTTCACAGGCATGTTAATTGCACATAAGTTGAATTTATTGGGGTAATATTGGTTAACAACAATATATAAATTTCAGGTGTACAACTTTATAAGGTATCATCTGTATACGCCATTGCGTGCTCACATCCAAAGTCTAGTCTTCTCCATCGCCACAGATTTTGACCCCTTTACCCTCTTTGTCCTCCCCCAACTCCCTTTCTCCTCTAGTAACTACTACTCTGTTGTCTGTATATAAATCAAAAAAGCAACAAATGAACAAATAAAACAAACAAAAAATGCATTTTTAAATGTCTTTTTCTTTGGTTGTTACAGTTCTGAAGTTAAAATTCTAAAAAAAACCATAATGAAACCATCTTGGTTATGAAATGTAGAACCCCCCCAAAAAAAACTTTAAATAATGCATTTGGATTATTTTTCTCAAAAAACCATAGGCGATTTAATGGCCACTGAATGTCAGCTTAATAAGTGACATGACACTTGATCTTTATGCGTGTCTCTAACCCCGACACTTAGATTAGTCTGTAATCCTCGCACTTCTCCACGGCAAACCTGGCAGTACGGAAAGGCCGGACTGGCATCGCGGAGGTTCCGAAGTGGCGTTTTCTCCTTAAAGAACATGCTGACAGCCTTCGCCTTGGCACCGAGAAGGGAAGGACAAACTGGAGGTGGGCTTCACAGTTTTCTCTAATTCCACACTCACATATGTTGGAGTACATAAAATTATTTCTCATGAGAAACTAAAGCTTAGTGTTAAGAAAATCTTTCCAGTAAATGTTGGTGCTTTGAACATTACAGTAATGTAATTACAGATAATTTACAGTGTGATACAGTTTTATTAATTCATTGTTAATCTGAGAGAAGAGAGAGATCTGGGGGTGGGGTGGGAGGTCAAAGATTTGCTGATACCTTGTGCTTCTGTGTTTTTCAACTTGTGATCTCTGTACTAATGAGAATTAGTTCAAACAGTTGGCTGCCCACAAGAATATCCTATCTTAACACAAGCCTTTCTGCTTATATACAGCATTTCTCCATCACTGTGAATACACCCCAGGAGTATTAGTGAGTGTTATTTTATTTTGCATACTATACTTTAAAACATTTCTTTTTATGTTCATTCAAGTTGGGTTACACTTTTGCTTTGTTGTTAACCTAAGATATTCAATATTACAGGTAATATTTTTCAGAATGACTTCTAGGTTCTCATCTTATAATGCCATTTTTCAAAATCTCATTAGCGGGATTATGAAGTAGATTCAGGAGGTTGTAATGAGAATTTTCTTTTAAAATAGTATAGAATAAAAATATCAGAATACATTCCACAAGTCATTTCATAAAATGTTTAAATTTTATGTGTATGGGGAGGGGAA
This sequence comes from Mormoops blainvillei, assembly GCA_004026545.1. Taxonomy (NCBI): domain Eukaryota; kingdom Metazoa; phylum Chordata; class Mammalia; order Chiroptera; family Mormoopidae; genus Mormoops; species Mormoops blainvillei. Next base: position 168,732 of record PVJD01000411.1, read on the forward strand.
GGGGAGACTGGTTCATGATGTGACAAGCATTTTTTACTGTGGAAAAACAAAAAAAGGGTTTAAAGATATATTTTAGAACAGAACAAACATGTCTCCTATCCACTAATTTTCTACTGCATAGTTTGTTAAAATAAATGCTGCATTGCTTATTTTCCCCCTTATGACTTCTTAAAATAGCTATTAAATTTAAATAACATAATGGTTAAATATTGTGCATACAATTTTACTTTCATCAAAATATTGTTTTAAACCTTAGAAAACTTAGGACTTAGGTCCCAGTCAGCCTTGTCTCTGTGTTAACCTTAGTTTTTATTGTGTGCTCCCAAATTTGTCCCTCATTGGAAGTTCCTAGCCTCTCGGCCTATGATTCGCTTATTTAAAAATTGGGTGCATTTCACTTCAAGTTCATTATCATTTGTGCTACATACTCCCGCCATGACACCCACTGAGGAGAGGGTCTCATGGTCATCCCAGGGTCAGAATGGGGCTTTCCGGGGGTCACACACAGGTCCTTTCCCCTCATTCCTACATTTTTCAGAGAAGATGAAATGTACAGGACATGAAGTTGGCCTGCAGGCCTAGCTGGAAGATTTTTCTTTTAGGACATCTTTCTCTCCTTATCAGCTGTGACACTTTTACAGAAGCTTCTAATTACCTTTATGCAAACTGGATAGTTTGTCTTCTATTTTAATTATGGCAAAATTCTAGCTACAGTGGTGAGATGTTTAAACATCCCAGAACGAGACCATCATCAGAAAGCATAATTTAGAATGCCCGCGAATATTTGCATTAAGCAGAACACAGAGGCTGCTTGTGCCTTTTAGTCCCTCTATTCCTAGAGTAAAGAACTCATCCACCTCTTGAGACCTAGGTCACAAACTGGGCAGATCATGAGGATCCTGCCGGAATGCACGCAGAGTACAGTTAAACCTGGTGTTGCAGAGCTGTACAGACCCTTGCCTCGACTGATAGCCTCTTGTCCCAAGTAGATAGGTGGAGAGCTCAAGATGTCCCATCAATTTAATGTATAGCCATGACCACTCAGCATCTTTTAAACCATAATTCAAAAAATACAAATCTAAAGAAAGCATTTCATTATTTTATGTATCAGACCTTACCCTTGGTACCAACACCTGTTAACAGCCTCAAGGAGTTGTATATCTATGTAAAGTACAGCCCAGAGTTCGGCACCCAGCGATTGCTGCCTCTCCTCCCTCTCTCTCTTTTCTGACCAGTTAAATCTCTACTGAATACTTATTTACCTATGTGAATGTTCATTCATAGATAGATGGATAATTATATACACACGCATGTGTGTATTCTGCATTCATTTTGACTCAGACTTTATTCGTGACAATGAGCATATAAACTGAGGACTTGGGCCTGGGTGGGGAGGAAATAATCTATCACCTAAGGAAAGTGGACAGTAGAATAAAATGAAATTGGCAGAAATTGGTCTTTTTCCTAAAGAAAATAAACTACAGGGTGGATGGATAAGAAACAGGTACAAAATTACAAACATACATGCACATGCATGCATATACACATGTAACTGTATATATATCATATCAAAACTGTTGTTTTAATAACACTTTCTGTATATATAAGAAAATATGTGCAAGGTAACTAAGTTACAGAGCATAAAAATAAAAAGTAACACCTATGATCCCACCCAACTCAAAACATGAACACTGGTCAAACCACTCCTTTCCATTCTCACTCCCCATTCCTCCCACTAGATGAAATAACTCTCTTTAATTTGGGGATTTTTTTCCTCTTTGTTATCTTGTGTTTTTTTTTAATAGCTTAAGCTCTTATGTATATGCCCTCTAATAATAAATTGATTTTATTTTGTTTTGCATTTTATAAAAATGAAATCTAAAGTACTTTGTGCCTTGCTTTTTTGCTCAGTTTCATGTTTCTCTAATACATACTATGTACATAGAAGTAGTTAGCCCATTTTCACTACTGTGTTTCACTTCTTTGTGTAAGTATACTGCAATTTATCTAGTCATTCCCCATTTGGGTTTTTTCCTGTTTTATAACTGCTCATGTATATGTCTCCTAAAACACAGAAGGAAAACTGTTGGGTCATAAAATGCATACCCAAATTATTTTCCAAAGTTATTATACAATTTTCATTCCTATCAACAGTAATAGGAATTTCTGCTGTTATGCATTTTCATTAAAGTACAGTATTGCCAAAGCATCTCATTATGGTTTTCCTCTACTATGTTTTTGTCAGTTTTCTTAATTGTCTTACTTTCAAATCAAGGAATACAGAAATCTAAAAGGGAGCAACATTTTTAGGTAGAGATAAAAACGGTGGGGACAATAGAAAATAAAATAGAACTTTCCAATAGCCACTACAAGCTTCTTTGATTGTCTACATTTTCCCTCTAAAATATAGCATCTTACCTTCTTTTCTTTAGATGACTTTGTTCCTTTTCAAATCCATGAAGACCAAAAGAAAGATTTAAGTTGGAAGCGTATGAGCTAGACGGTGATGTGCAGGACTGCGGGGCTTCAGTATTTGATGTCACTTCCTTCTTCTCAGTCAGTGGGTAAACGCCAGGGCTGGTTTCGGTGGCAGGGCTGTGTCTGCAGCTCTGAGGTCCCAGGGCAGAGCCCATGGAGTCGGGGCAGGTGTCTGCAGGGACTGCGTCTGCCTTTATATAGTTGATATCCAAATCACCAACCTGGTAGGCAAAGAAAAATATTTGCTAAGCAAAAGCAGGACAGATTGGCTTAGCTAAGAATAAAACTTTCCCAATTTGAAAACCTTTCCACTTTATCTTTTTTTGTTTTGTTTGTTCTTGCTTTTGTTTTGTTTTATGTAAGCAGAGAATTCTTTCATGATATGTTTTTGTTCAGCTGGCCGCTATCCCAAAATTCACAAAAGGAAAACGACCAACTGAGTGTTTTAACATTTTATGAACCACTGACTCAAAATGAGAGGAAATGCTTTAAATGCTTGAGAAAAAAACTAAAGAGCAGGCGGCTTTATTTAAAAAGTAGTGTATAGGAATTTGGGTAAACAAGGTAGTGCTGGTGATGACATAAATCTGAGCCTCCCAAGAAACACTCCAAACAAAAATCAGAATAAAGCTACGTAAGATGAATGGACCTAGCATAACTAGAAGATGCCCTAAACTTTAAATTACCTGGAAATAATAAAACAAGCCCCAAATCTCAGCAAACAGCCTGTCATACCCCTGCCATAAACCTTTGCAGAGAGAACAGGAAGTCTGCAAAACTGCATGGCAGAGAGCGCAGGGAGTCAGCAGAAGGCCTAAGACTGGTCCAAAAATTATCATGGAAAGAGAAAGTCCACGAGTGAAAGAGAGTTCCAGTTGATCAAGGCACTCGCCTAAGGAAGAGGCTTAAAAATACAGGTGAGCTGAGGCAGCAGGCCTCAAAAGGCATCATTTTGGAGAGAGAAGACAGGAAAAAGAACAAGAATGACACCATTTAGATATAGGGTGGCGAGGCGGAAATGAAGCAAGAGGAAAATTTAGGGTCCTAAAGCAACCATCATCATGATAATTTACTAAGGCAAAAACAATCAAGGAATACTCAGACGAGTGGGTGCAGGTCAAATGAGTAACAGGATACTTAGGATAATTCTATCTCCCGCAGATACTTAAAGGTTGTTATGTACATCACCAGTAAAATTATCAATGCCATAAAAGATGACTAAGGAACTGTCCCAGATAAAAGGAGATTAAAAAGACATGACAACTAAATGTGGCACAGATAACTGAATTCACTCTTACTACAGAGAACTTTGAGACAATTGGCTAAAATTGAATAAGGTCTGTACACTGCTCATACTTCTGTATTGATGACAATTTGCTGACTTTAATTACTATAGAGGCTTATGTAAAAAAATAAAATAAAATGTCCATGTTTTTAGGAAAATACACCATGAACAACTGAGGAGTATAGGTGTACCATATTTTCAGTTTGCTCTCAAATGGTATATATAATATATACATACAATATATTATATATTATATATATTTTAAGCATTTGTATGCACATATACACAAACACACACTCAGAGGTTAATAAAGTAAAATATTAACATTTGGGGAGTTTTGATAAAGAGTATACAGGGGTTCTTCGTATTTAATTATGTAGGCTCGAAATGATGTCCAAATAGCAGTTTTTCCCCAAGTAGTCTATGTGACAGAGTCATTTTCACAGTAGTTTTATCATGTGAATTTCCCTTTCAGATAGGCTGATAATCTTGAGAATTCATGGGAAACGGCATTGCAAACAATCTAGAAAGCTTTTTTAGGTTTCTGTGCCATGTGAAGGGAAAGGAAGGAAATCAGATAAGATTCTTTCCAGATATTGAAAGAAATTATTTTAAATATGCAGAATTTGGACTCCTTGTTCTTGCTATTTGAATGGACATATGGACAGTAAGAGAAACAATATGATAACTGTACCACGCTTATATAGTGGACTTTGTGATTTGTGTCCAGGTTTTCAGTTTTATTTCTGTTTTCATTGCAGACATTTGGCTGTTACTACATTTCAGTTTCTCAGTCACCTGTTTGAGGTCTCTTTAAACGTATGCTTCACATTATTAAAGCAATACTTCTCTCACTCAAAACATTCCCAAGCAAATTATATCCTAACTTCAGCTTTAGTTTGTAAAGTTTTGTATTTTTAATGTATCCTAGAACACATAAAGACACGGTTTTCTCCCTCGTCATATCCAGTCACATAGAATTTTAGCTACTTGAGGTAAGTGAAAATGTTACAGTATCCACTGAGGCTCAGAACAAAAATAAGAACTCAAGAAGTATTTCATTTAAATGCTTAGAAAATAGGACAACAGAATAAAACTATTAAAATCAGAAGGTGGCTAAGAGCACCCCACGTCCAATTAGCCTATATCTTCAATGGATGTCCCCAGAACTCCCACTTTGCTCTATACTCTGGGCCTCATCCTAGATTTCACAACTAGGGTGCACATTCCGCTGCTGTATACTATAAAGCATCCCAGTTATTTATAGACTGATGTCCATGTGCTGGTTCATTCCTCTGTCATCTTGAATATCATCCCAACGTATGCATGTATATGATGCATTTGAGGTAACAATATTTAATAAAACACAAAAAGAAAAGGCAGAGATATTCAACTAAGGGGATGAAATTGAGATCTACCAGACAGGAAAAAGTTTACATCACAGTAAAAATCTATAAGTAATAGGATATAATACATGAGTACTAACGACAACAAAAAAAGGGTAAAATACCTTATTGCTAAATGAGCATATATATGGTGCATTTATATGGAGACTGGGTTCTAAAGTCAGTGGATAACACAAAAATTGTGTTGTCCAAATTACCCTTGAATCCCTTAAAACTCCCATAAATTAGAGTGTGCAGAAATCTTTAGATCTAAAGCTATATTTTAATTTTTATAATATTGTATTAAAATGTAAGGGTCACTAGCTAGAGAAAAGGACAAAAGATAAACTCAAATGTAGATGCACAAACTGCCTGCCTTTAGGAGGTGTGACTCACAAATCTCTATCAGGGAATGGGCGGGGAATTCTAAAGGGTTTTCCACTTCCCTGTAACCTGACACCATTATGTTTTAGTATTAAATCTCTACAACCTTATTATATGTTAATAGGTGTGTCATAAAGATTAAACAAGTAATTTCTGTGACAGCATCATATGGGGTTGGCATCAAACTCTTGTTCGTCCAGCTCTTCCTGGATTTGAATACAAATACTGCTAAAGCAGATCATGCACACGTTATTTTTTGAAAAGCTGTAGAAAAGTAACTGGACTCCCAATTATCATTTCCTATTTCAGCCCCACTGAAGAGCTCTCACATGCCTCCAATCTGACAGTGTCAAAAGACCCCTCCCTCATGGTGCGCGTTGGTAGGGTAAGGCGTGCTGTGTTCTGAAGGAAGGACCTCAGTTAAATGCTCACATGATGAGATTCCGCTGCAGCATTTGGGGCTGCATTTAGGTTAAACTTTCCAGAAGAACACAGCAATGCTGAATGTATTACTTATGTGCTCGAGCTTTGGAAAGACGGTAGATCCACCCTGCAGTGTCAGTCATGCCTTACCTGATCTATTACCATACAGTTAGCATAGACTTCATCGCCACCATTCAGCACATCAGAAAGACGGTCTACAGCATGGAATGCGGGGGCCTGCTTGGATTTTTTGAGGACGTCAAAGGAGCGATCTAGAAGAAAAATGGAAACAGGACAAATGAAGTGGAAGGAATTTATTTTACATCTACCTTTACCTTCTTAATCAAACTCTAAGAAAAAATCAAGATTGCACTTTTTAAGATGACATTTTGCTATCTTCGCTTATATTCAGAACTACATGCAAGTATTTTATTTTCTACATCTAAACCTTCTCAGTTATCTAAAATCATCATAGAGAATACATCATTCTCTATGATGTATACATATATACATCATTTCAAGCACTATTTTTCCAATTATGACAGATTTTTACAAAATCAATGAGACTTTTGCTTCTAATTTCTAACAGATTAAACCAAAGTTCACTTCATGGATCACTTGGAAGCACTAGTGACTGCATGCGATCCTCAGGTGTCATCGACATGTTCAGGGTCCAGGTCCTTTCCTAAAGGACCCACGACAGTACACACTCCAGCAGCTCTGGCCCTGTGCTGCCTCCTGAATATCCACACTCTCACACACAGAGAATTCGTTTCTATTTCAATTACAGAAATGTTTTTGCTTGCTCCCGTGTTCTCAGCTTGGTTCCAAACGGAGGAGCTTGCTCAAAGTTAAGTCCCAGAGAGCTGAGATGTTACTGTATTTGTAAGGAACATAAAGTTGAAGGCAATAAAACACGGTCAAGCCAGAATGCTTCATTTCCTGTGTCTTTGGCTACATTACTTAATTTCCAGATACCTTTACAGGGTTTCCTCATCTGTAAAAGCAGATTATTAATATGCTTCTTCATTGGGTAGTTATGAGGGTTAAATTAGTTCAGGCATGTAAAGTACTTAACACATGCCTAATTACCGTATTTTGCCTTGTATAATGCATTCCCATGTATAATGCACACCCACGTTTTTGTGCACATTATACATGGGATTATTATACCCATGGTATGTAATTGTTATGCTTATGTATAATGCGCAACCTTATTTTTCCCCCTCAATATTTTGGGCAAAAGGTGCACATTATACATGGCAAAATACGGTACTTGGTCAGTGCCTAATAAACATAGTCCCTATTATTATATTTTGTAACTATTAGTAGTTATTTTAATCATGTTCAATGTGTGGTACAAAGTTATCAAACTAGTCATAGGGTGTTACAATTAATTATCAATATCTGTAAATGATTTTAATGGGATAGATTCAAAGTTACAATATATCCATAGCAAATGTCATCCTTACTGACATTCCATGAAGTTTTCTTGAGAGAGCATAAAACGAATAGTGTTGCCTCTATTCCATCAGAAATCACTTGTCCCCCCACCTGTCTTACCTGTGTCATAGCACAAAAGCCAGGTAAACCCATGGGAGTGAGTCAAAAAAAAATTTTTTAATTAATAACTGTTGGGCTGAGGTACAAGGAATAAAATATTCTATCTTTTTATAGTTTCTGGATGACATTATAGAAGTTACAAAGATATAGGAATTGTATGAGCCAAATGGTCCTGGCTTCAGATTCTGCATCTAAATCTCTCTCTTCCCCACAGAACATCCTGAGATTTTTATTAAACTCCTTGAGGAAATATACAATGTAAATGTAAAACATTATGTCCTTATACCTATCACATTTTCTTTTATCAATTTATTTAAATAGCTAGCAATACAACATCCAAAGCCCACAAATACTTTATGATCAATTACTATACATTTTTATTCTAATTATACAAAATAAAAGCATGTTCTAAAGGTTATAAATCAAGAACCTGACAAAACCCTTAAAAGTGTTCTGAAGTTAGAAAATCCTTGCTCGTTTGTCATTTTACGGAATGTTTGAAAAACAATCATAAATAACTCAACATGGCCCTCTGAAGTGTAATTAATCCAGCTTAAGTGCTCTCATGTCGTAAGTTCACAGACTGTAAAACACCTGGCATGTCTGCCATCACACTCGAGAGTCTGGCTGTGCCTCTTTTAACCACTTCCATCACTGTCAAATTAAAACTTCATTGATCACTACACTAAGAAACTAGCAAGATATTTAATAAAACAATTGCAAATAATTTATGGATTTCGTTTTTAAAACACAGAACCAAATGAAATATTACCCCAAATAGTCTGGTACCAGTGAATGCATTGCCCCATCATCCAACACCCATGTTCTGAACTTCCAAGAGAGTGAGCTCTGTCTTCAAATCTCTGTTCAAGGGTGAGTAGAACTAGGAACTACTTCTGTTTTCACATGGGCAGGTAAAAGTCATTCGAATTCAACTTTTCTTTCACAAACATATCTACCTGGCCCTATGCGGCAGGTCAGAATCTCTAGGAGATGATAGGCAGGTGGTAAAAATAAACTCAAAGATGGTGAAGTTACTTTGACCAAGCAGGAATCTAATTTGTTTTCTACATGATTAATTTGATCAGTGTTTTGTTTTTTTTTAATGAACTTATTTACAAAAACAGGTCCATAATCTCTTATCAGAAATGTTAAAATCCAGAAAGCTCTAAAAATCAAATCTTTCCTTCCTAAGTTTGGTTCTGAAACCTGTGGTGGTAAAATCTAACCTGAACCCACACAAGGCCATGTGTAGTATCTGTTTACTCCCATTCAGTGTGAACATTCACACATCCTGCTGCAGAGTAATTGTCATGCTTGATGATGGCACCGCCCCAGGGTTTCCTGTGGGAGTCACATCATACACACTACAAGCACTATACCAAAAAACCTGAACATTCCTAATTCCAAAACAAATCTGGCCCCGAGAGTTTCAAAGAAGAAATTGTATATCTCCACAAAATTAACCATAGCATATATTAGAAAAGATTTTGTTATTCCTCTACCCAATTCACAATTTCCATGCCTACATCTCACCTGTTTATTATATTCTCTACTACTTGTCTTTAGATTGGCTCACCTTTTTCTCTTCAAAATCTAATTTTCAAAGAAATACCTATCACCACTATAAACAGAAAGCCAGTATTCCCTGTCAAATATAGAAGGAAATTATCCATATTAAAATAATCAAAACAAAATAATGAAACTACATTCTGACTAAATACAGTTGCCTTTGAAAGCAGAGCATCTACAATGCCTGTTTTTCGTCATAGAGGAAATTATGAAGGATTCAAGAGATGTTAAAGATGCAGTGGTGCCAAACTGACTTTCTTCTTGAATTAGCAGGAAGGTCAAAAGAAAAGTGAAAAAGAAGTATCTCCTTTATTATGTAATTCGATGTCATCTAATGTTAGGTTGGGATACCATCTCCAAGACTGATGGTCCCCAAAAGAATTTACCTTACACTTTGGAAAACTTACTTAGATATGTCATCATCCTGTCAATTAGGTAATGATTCCACTGAGACAGTAAGTCTTGTAGGGATGGGGGAGGGGAGCAAATAACTATATAGCAGTAAGAAGGGGAAATTGGCCTCTTCTCTAGAACTGTCACCCATGACCTGCCATGTAGATTTGCTGGATTACTCACTGCAACTATTTATAAAATTGGCCCAAAAGTCCTTTTCATCATAACTCTCCGGGGCAGCCATAGCTTCTACGTGTCAAAGGACATGACATATAATAGGATCTAGAAGGGAAGAGACACTGACAAATCAGAAGATGACAGACTTATAGGACCTCCACTCTTTTATTAACTGCAACGATAATCACTGCAAACAATGGGCTTCGGACCAGCAGAATCAGATTTATTGTGGAAAAGTCTTCAAAAGTTCTCTCAAATAAACATCAGCTACCTATATTACAGGGGTTAATTGCTGCACTTTTCCAGCCCATTACAAAGAAAAAGCTACAATGGTTTCATTTTCTGAAGAAATCCGATCTTTTTAAGATTTTCAAGATATGATTTTATCGCTTCCATATGTAACCACTTTAGTAGTAATTAAGTGAAAAATTATTGCCAAAGAAAGTCCTTTGGGTTCTTTTTTCAATGAGCCTATAGAAATAATTTATAGTACAAATCAGGTCTCTGTCTTAAATTAATGCTGTTTTTTTGACTTGCAGTGGGGAACACACCATACAACATACAGATAATATATTATAAAATTGTACAGCTGAAACCTGTACAGTTCTATTAATCAATACCACCCCAATAAATTCAAAAGAAATAAATTAATGCTATTGTGTAAACAGTTAATTCCCATCCAAATAGCTGCAAATTTTAAATTAGTGAAGAGCAATGGGTTGTGGTAGTTAAGAGCATGCGCCCTGGGCTGCCCAGATTCAAGGCCCCATCCATCACCCATTACCGGTGTGGCCTTGGGCACATTACCTAACCTTCCTATACCTCTATTCCCTATCTGTAACATAGGAATGATATATGTCTATCTCCTAGCATTGTCTTAAGGATTAAATGATTTCTGTTTCAAGTGATTAGACCCTAATGTGACACAAAGTAAGCACTAGGTAAATGCTTGATATTACAGCATACGTAAATGAGACTGTATAGTTTTAATACTTTATGTAGTTTTAATTCTTTAAAAAATGATTTCAACAGCAGTTATAACTTTACCTGTTTAAAACCAACCTAAGGCAACCGGAATTCACAAAATGTTCCATTTGCTACACAGAGGGCTTTAAAAATGTTCTAACTCTTTTATTTCTGGCTTAGCTCATGTTAAGAAAAGTCCACCCTGAACATGGTAACTGAAAAACAATGTCAAACTACCCTTTAAGAGTTACATGTAACAACTCAAAGGTGAGATCTCATGAAACAGGAGATACTCTGACAGCGGGACAAAGTATAAAGTGAAACCATCAACGACAGCATTTCTCAAGAATAAAGGACGGATTTCGGAAACTACCGTGTTCTAACACGATGAAGTGGACTCAGGCCAGGACCTGGCTGCAGAGGGCCGAGAGGACAAACACTAACTCGGAAGGGATCCCCAGCTCGCCCCTCGGCCCACGTTCTCAATGCTGCGTAACGTTATCTGTGGAATTCTACAAGGGCTTCCCAAGGCAGCATTTTTTTCATTGGCACTTGCTTGCTGTCCGTGAGGCTCTCGTTAGATGACACAGGAGAGACAAGTGAGAGTAAGTATATTTCACACGTAGATTGAAGGGAAATTGGTACCAGCAAGGGGGGAGAGAGAAAGGCAGGTACAGATGCCTCCCTTTTCTCTGACATCTGCAACTACTCTGAATTGAGCAGGAACCAGTTAAGAGCACAGACCAGCCCAGGGCCTCTGCAACCTGACTTATAATGAAATCCAACTCTCCCTCAAGAAGCTAAGAGCCTTGTAGCTAAAGGAAAATGTGGCCTACTTGCATGGTTACGTAAGAGACCAACACCCAGACATAGACAAGCCCAGCTAAGGCAGCCTTCTGCAGCCTTCTGCAGCCTGCTGCTGGCCTGGTCTGGCCCACTCTGGGTGCCAGCTCCTGCCTGGGAAACTCAAAAGAGGGCCTCTCAGTCCAGGTATCTCTTAACAGTGGCTGGGAAGCTTGGTTTCATTCATTCATTCATTCGTTCGTTCGTTCAGTTTTGTTTTAAACCTAGGAGTTTATGAACACAGCAGGAATTAGTCTTATCCACCACAAAAGGGGTAAAACAGTTTATTTTATTTTTTGTCTTAGTTTTTATTTTTCACTTTTTTCAGTTGCAGTTTACATTCAATATTATTTTGTATTAGTTTCAGGTATACAGAATAATGGTTGGACTATCATATACTTTACAAAGTGTTCCCCCTGATATTTCCAGTATCCACTTGACACCGTACCTAGTTATGACAACATTATTGGCTATATTTCTTGTGCTGTACTTTACATCCCCATAGCTATTTTGTATACAACCAGTCTGTATTTCTCAAACCCTTCACCTTTTTCACCGAGTCTCTTAACCCCTCTTCCCTCTAACAGCTGTCAGTCTACTCTCTGTATCTATGAGTCTGCTTGTTTTGTTTTTATTGTTCTTTAGATTCTACATATAGTGAAATCATACGGTATTTGTGGGTAAGACTTATTTTCGAGTTCATTTCCCAGCACTCCACTACAAGTGTCCATCACAGTCCCCAGTGACCTTGCTATTACAGAATGTAGAGGTCACTTCTCGGGTCTCACCTCATGTGACCTACAGCAGCATTTGATACAGCTGACTGCTCCTTTCCCCCTTGGCCTCCAGGACACCACTCTCTCTCCTCCCAGCCCTTCCTTCTCAGTCTTCCTCAACCTCTAGATTTGAGCAGGAAGCAGTACTCTAGCACCAGTCCTCAAAACTCTTTTTTTCTTTCTCTCTCCACTCATTCCACGGGTCATCTAGCAACACGACGTCATATACCATTACATAATGCCTCCTCATCTCCAGCCCAGACCTCCCTCCTGAATTGTAATGATCTCCTTAATATTGCCACTGAGTTAGCTGTCCAGTAGCCATATCAAGCTCAACAGATGCAAAACAGAACTCCTGATTCTCCCTCCTACACCTACTTGTTCCTCCCAGTAAATGGCAACTCTGTCTTTCCTTGGAGTCACCTTGACTGATCTCTTTCACAATCAAATAGGTCCATCATCTGACCTTTTCTCATCATCTCCACTCCAAGTCCAGGGGCAAGCCACCACTATCTCTTGCCTATACTATTGCAAGATTACTGTCTCCTAACTGGACTCCCTGCTTGTGCCCTTCCGCCGTCCATAGCCTATTCTTCACAATGTAGACAAAGCAAGCAATCCTGTTACAAAGGGAATCAAATCATGGCATGCCTCTGTAAAATTCTCCAATGGCTTTCCATCTCATTCAGAGTAAAAGCCAAACTCTACCACAACCTACAGTGCTTTACTCAAGTGGTTCTGGGACCCAATTCCAACGTGTGTGTGTGTGTGTGTGTGTGTGTGTGTGTGTGTATTGTATGTGTTGGCTGGGGTAGGAAGAGAGTCCCACATATCTAAGCAATTCTTGGACAATTCCTAGGTGTTCTACACCTAGGTGTCCTACAATTCAACTCAATTGTGACACTACCTGGAGAGAGCATCACGTTCCATGGGTTAAGGGGGTTTGGTCCTATAAAACTGCCTACCCCACCCCTCAACTTCATATACCAATTACAAGTCTAGGTTGTCACATGTGCTTGTGAATGGCTACAGACTGAAGGTTCCCACCACCCCCTCCTTGGACTTCAAGATGGCAGTCACAAATCCAGGTTGCTATCTGTACTTATGACCACCTATAAATCAGAGGTTCCCACAACACCCTCCTTGGGTTTCATTAATTTGCTAACAGCTCATGGACCTCAGAGAAACATTTGACTAACTAGAGTACCAGTTTATTATAAAAGGGTGTAATTCAGGAACAACCAGATGGAAGAGACACATAGGGCAAGGTATGTGGGTGGGGGGGCATGTAGTACCCATGCTCTGAGCACCCCAAGCTCCTAGCACCTCCATGTGTTTATCAACCAGAAGCTCTCGGAATCCTGTCCTCTTGGGTTTTCAATGGAGGCTTTATCATATAGGCATGATTGGTTGAATCTTTGCCCTTTGGTGACTGAACTCAGTCTTCAGCCCCTATGCTTTCTCTGGGGGTTGGAGGTGGGACAGAAAATTCCAACCCTCAAAACACTAGGCTGGTTCTCCTGACAACTAACCCCCATCCTTAGGTCCAAAAGTCACCTCATTAACATAACGAAAGACACCATTTCCACCCTCATCACTTAGAATATTTCAAGGGTTTTAGGAGTTCTGTGCCAGAAATGGGAACAAAGACCAAATATGTATTTCTTATTATAAATCACAATATCACAATAAACAACACCTGCCCTCCTTTGCCCTCCTCACCCAGCGTCTCTGAGGCTGCTGATCACTCTAGCTCCCCTGGCCTTGCTGTTCGGTGCCTTGGGCCATTTGCACTCGCTTTTCTTTCTACCAGGACTGCTCCTGCCCTGGGTACCCAGAAGTCTTCCCTCCTTCACTTTAGCTCTCTATTCAAATGTTATGTTATCAAAGGGTCTCTCTGTGACCATCATATACATAAAACAGCACCCCCGCCCTGAGCCCCTGCTTCACTTTCCCTTCTGTGCCATCTATCATCGCCTTGCATATTGTATCTATTGCATATTACCTGTTTCCTTCCATTAGAATGTAAGATCCCGGAGAACTGCAACTCTGAATGCTTTGTTCACTGTATCCCCAATATCTAGAACCATGCCACACAGTAAATATTCAACAAATATTCCCTGAAGGAGTGAGTTCTTTCTCGTCAAGAAAAGACTCTCCTTGTGCCAGACACAACGAAGGGACTAACTTTTTCTGGTATTCTTATGGGTTGCCCAGCTATTCTTGCTTCACCTCACGTGATGGGAGTATCAGTTTCCTATTTCTCTCCTCCATTCACTCATTCATTCTCTTTTTCAACACATACTGAGTATCTACCGACGGCCAGGTACTGTGCTACCTGTTGGGCCCCACCCACAGCCCTCAGCCTCCATCTATGACTCTTTGAAAACTCCTCAAAGCACAGTCATTATGGCCTATTCCCCAGAAAAGCCCTGACAAGTTCCTAAACAGCTAGGAGGCTGCTGTCCTCCACTGAACTGCCTGTTCCCTCTGTTTTGTCCTGGGTCTTCAACAGGCTTAGATGATAAGGGAATTTTACCTTGTCCCCCCTCCTGGTAGGACAAGTAACTTCTTAGCTGGGATCTGAACTAAAAACACACTCTCCCATTGCACAGAATACCACAGATGCTAAGCGCTTCCTGTGCAACACCATCTGGATGCCTTCTGGTAGCAGTAGCCCAAGAACGTACTCTTTAATCTCCTTAAAATATCAGTTAGGTTACACTATTACTAAAGGAATAATAGGATGATCCAGTAGATTTGCAAAGTAAAGGTACTGGGAAGAAGAGGATGGTGGGGAGGACATTAAAAGGGAGAGAGTAGAAGCAAAATATTAGGTACTCCAAAAGTAAGTATCTATTGAACACTTGTTCCTTGTTGGATAATTATAATGGGTTAATACTCCTATTAGAGCTAAGATGAATTCAGCACTTACTATGAACCAGACACTGTCTGATTTATAGACACTAACCCATTTGATCCCCAAATCAACCCTTTGAAGCTATAATACTTATTATTTCCATTTTGCAGAACTGTGGTGCTATTTCACTAAGTTCCCAAGGTCACGCTACTAGGAAATGCCAGCACTAGGTAGGCACTCTGCTAGGGAGTTCAAAGTACTTTATTTAATCATTGGGGTTACTCAGTACCCTATTCTGAGCCAAAGAAAATGGCATTTGAGCAATGCCTGGTATTTTCCCATTAGGAAGTTTCATTAATATGTCACAGTATGACTTGCGCCGAGGTGCATCTGTTCACTTCCTGGGCCTGCGTTACCCGCTGCAGGAGATTTCCTGCTGGAATATGACAGTGTGAGTCTTGCTGAGAAAACATTCATAGAACACTACATACGTGACTTATTTTTGTTTAACCAGACAACAATGCACAAAATAATCAAGAGAAACGACTGGAAGGATAAATCAAGATGCTAACTGCTATCTCTAGGTGATAAACTACAGGTGGTTTTTAGTTTCAACTCTTTACTCTCTGTAATTTCTAGATTCCCAACAATAACCATTTTTACACCTAAAATAAGAGGGGGGAAAAAATAAGCCATGTGTTTAAAACTTGCCTCCTATGTAAAAGAACGGCTGTGGAATCTCATGCAAAATAGTAGATTATCAGTAAATCAACTATGTCAGATAATATATATGCAAATGTATTAGCTGGAAATGTTTTACCCAAGAGTACATAGCATTGATTTTACCCATTTGCCAACCCTACTCTTCATAGCCACGTGGTGATTTATCACGTTCGTTCTGTAGACAAGGAAGCGGAGGCCCAAGCGGAGTGAGGAACCTACCGACGTTATTAAGCGATGGAACCAGAATGCAGACGCAGTGCTGACAGACCCTCTCTCACTACAGCACGCTCTCGCCTAAGTCCCCACGTTCAAGGGAAACTCCGCCGCATTCTGAAATGTACAGATAGTCCTTTTGACCAGTGGTCTGAGTGAACTCCAGAAGAAAGAAAAAACCCACCCTCACGGGTAAGAGGGAGCATTTTCTGGGGTAAACTGTCATTTATTTCCTTGCCTATTCTTCTCAAAGTTTCTGTTAGGATTTTCCTGATATTAGCCGTGGCCTGGAAAATCTCTACGTTTCACTCTTCGGAGTTAGAGTTGATGTTACAGAGAGGATCCACTCAAATTCCAAAATGATCCTCAGCCCAGGAATGTCCCATGGGTCATATATAAGCTAAAGTGACTCAGGTTATTTTGGTCCATCTCACGATGAACCTGGGAGAACCCAAGGAATCTTCGCCTACCAAGCTAGAGAGTCTCTAACACCACTCCAACTGTCCGATTTACCCTCAGACCTTACCTCACCCTCCTGGGGTCCTGTAAAAGGAAAAGTGAGCCCTGGGATGAGGTCTGCTGGCCTCCCGACCAGTGCTGTTAACAGGAACAGCTGAGGCCAGGCGTGAAGGGATTCCACAGGTGTGGCGTGGGGAGCTGTTTGTCCAGCCCTCTCCTTAGAACAGTGGTTTAAAAACCCTTCTACTAACAACTCAGGACTTGGTACTCTCAAATCAGATCCTAGAGGAAGTCCTATTCTGCTATTTTGAAAGACCTAACTATCAAAATCATTGAAAAGGAAAGCAAGCCTTTCCCCTTGTAATGCACTAAAGAAGAAAAAGAGGTGGGGAAACGGGGGAAAGGGAGGCAGGAAGAAAATACAGTCCTCGGAGAACAACAGTTTTCTCCCAAATCTTTCCAAAGTCTCATTCCTAATTATAGTAGCACAAAGGAGCCTTCAAGGGGATATGTGTTTATGTTTGAAAAAGGACTCTTAAATATATAAATAACTTTTTTTCTGCCCTTGTTTCCCCCAAGCTATCAAGATGTTCAGTCATGTGTGGTGTGTAGACTTTGGTGTGATTAGGTTTAATCAGCAATTCCTTTTCTTCTGGGTGCAGTCCTTCAAGGCCACAAGCAAACTAATCTACAGAAAGGAAAAACGGGCAAATTGAGGAGAAGAAAATTAACATTATACAAACACCAGGACAGAAGTGAAAAACCTCAAACACAGTGGCAGGACTCTGACGAGGCCACTTCAGGGGATACCAAACAAAAACAAACAAACTCTGTGTCATCATTACAAGAAATCCTATGAAAATTCAAGTACTGCATAATCTTATGGAGAGAGTCAGGCAATGACCTTAAAATGATTTTGTCCACTTCAAAAGTCACAAGGCACTCCAAGTCTCTAGCACCTGTCTCCAGAGACATGGGTAGTCTTACCCCCACTTAATATCCTAAACAGGATTGAGTTCTACTACAGACAAGAAATTATGCTAGCAAAATAAAGAACTGTTCATCGAAACACAAATTCCCTCACTCTTTTTTTAAATTGAGGTAACCGAAAGAACACACTAGTTTTAGGTTTCCAACATGATAATTCAATATTTGTATAGATTGCAAAATGATAACAATAAGTCTAATTAACATCCATCATGTACATAGTTATAATTTTATTCTTGTATTGAGAACTTTTCAGATCTACTCTCTTGGCAATTTCCAAATAACTTCCATTTATTTTTTGTGTCCTCAACAAAACCATTTTGAATGATGAACGAATAAATAATGAAAGCCAAGCCCTGCAGGCATTCTTCCAAATTCTGGGTTTCTCCAAGGTTGGAAACTCTATTTGGTTCCTAAATTTTGTCCCATTATCCTGAGCAACTCTGGGCACCTCTAAGTAGGTTAGCATGAATGAGAGCTGGATCAGAGATCCCTTACAATTCATAAGCAGAGTTTTCCACTGGTAAGGGGAATGAGATCAAAGGAGTAAGACGAGTGGTTCCCCTGCCTGTGGAGAACAGTGAGAAATAAGCCAGGGGCTACTCTGAGGGTGGGTGGGTTTTTTCGCTTCGGTTTCAGGCTCCTCAGGAGCTCACCTTGCAGGCTGCCTTACGCCAGCCTGAGGACAGCCACCGCCAAGCCCCCCGGTAGCACAGCGAGCTCAGGGCCAGCTTTCCTGGGCTGCTCCTAGTTGTTTCCCTGTGAGAATGGACCCCTCAGATGCCACGGGCCTCTCAGAGGGGCAGGAAGTAGCTGAGCCAAGGACTTGCGGTCTGCCACAGGGCCCCCCACAGTGCAAAGGAAGGGACCCTGCGGAAGTTGTTTGTAGGGAAGCGCCCAGCCAATGGCCAGGGCAGAGAGTCTAAGATTTCTGTAGCGTAAGAGCCAGGGTGAGGCCAAGACAGTGAAGAAAAATCACCAGGCCCTGACCAGCACCAAGGAGAGGATAGGCCTACAGGACCCGAGTCGCAGATGTCAGAAGCCCCTGTAAAGCAACCGTGGCTGAGGAAGAGCACAGCCAGCAGCTCTGCAACAGAGACCAGCAGGACCCAAAGAGCATTCAAAGCCAGGCTCGCCTCCTCCCTCCCCACCACCCTCACCAGGAAATCACACTCAGTACCAGTTTGGCAAGGAAGAGGAAGAGGAAGACAAAATCTGAGAGACTGGATAGTTTACTTAGAGACTGAGCAGTTACAGAAAAGGACTATTTTCATTATTGCATGAGACCAAATTTTCTCTTAGACTTAAATATATCCTTTTCTCTTCCTCCTGCCTAGAGGATGTATTTCACCTTCATAACAAAAATCAGATCTATTATAGACAAAATAAAGAAATAAAGACAAAATAAGAAGAATCTTAATGGAGCGTGAGTAAATCACAATACACTTTCGATATGTACTGCCTGTTTTCTGCCATCCAGGCACGGGAGGCGTGAAGAAGGGTCAGCTGGTCTCCATCTTCAAGGAAGTCAGTGTCTCAGGGTGAGAAAAATTAAATAGTAGCTGCAATTCAGTAATGAGAGGGCTATTACAAAATTATACACAAGCCAGCATGGTAAAAGGAATAAAATAATGAACTCTGAGGGAATTCAGGGAA
Organism: Mormoops blainvillei; assembly: GCA_004026545.1. NCBI lineage: Eukaryota > Metazoa > Chordata > Mammalia > Chiroptera > Mormoopidae > Mormoops > Mormoops blainvillei. The sequence continues at coordinate 187,875 of PVJD01000411.1, forward strand.
GGCTTCTAGACCATGGACCCTCAAGCTACATCTTCAAGAACATTTTCTAGCTGGAAGAAATATTCACTTGAATTTGCTAAAAAAAAAAATTTAAATGGGGAGGGAAAGATTTGCAGAAGATATGTGAAGGCAGCCCACAGAACTGAAGGAATTTAACACTGAAACCTTGAAAGGGAGGCACCTGGGCAGCAAGAGAGCCCCAGGGACTAGAACAAGGGTCTGGAATCTAGTAGGACCCTATCTTGTGATGGCTTCTCTTTGCAATGATTGCAGGATTTTCCAGATAATAGTTTCCACTCCAACCCTTCCAGCACTACCACCCAAGAAGGAAGATATCTCCCTCCAAACTCCAGTTGGAAGGATTCTGATTGGCCAAGTTTGGGTCATGTGCTCACCCTGGACCAATAGCTGTGGTCTGGAAGCACAGATGCTATGACTGGCCCACCTGGGTGGGACGCCCAGCCCACTGCACCCAGGAAGGCAAGGTGAGAAGGTAACAGCAGCATTTGGTCATGACCAGAGCAGTGGAAGGACCACCCATGAAAGAATATGACAGCTGTTCAATGAAGGATCGGAGGGTGCTAGGCAGACGAAACTAACCACCCAGACCAATGTGGCATTTGGCACCACTCTATATTTCTGTACCACCGTGAGCCCACAGTGCAGGGCTGAGCTATTTTCCATCGTTTCAATGCACTCTATGTATGCTTCTCCGCATCTGCTTGGAGGGACCACCTGCCTGTTCGTCCCTTTCATGATACCCTCAGGTTGAACTTGTCTCTTCACCTTGAACTTCAACAGTAATTTATCCTGACCTCTCCTAGGGAACTTATCACTTCCTGCTTTAATGTACCCGAACAAACATTCACTGGCCCTTCCCCCAAACGGACTGGTAGGGAGGAGTCTCCTGAACATGAGGTAATAATGGGAATGGTGCCTCCCTTCCATCTGCAGGGATTAAGGTAGAAATATACCTTGCCTGAGAATTTCAACTAACCCGAAATAAAGGGAAAAAAACCACTTCAAGTATTTGGCAAAGTATTTGTTTAACTAAAGGAATACATAGCTATGTGGTTTGGCAACGACCTTAAAATGGGCCTCCTTCCCTCGGCTGACAAAGGTAGGCTGCCAGGCAGAGAATGAAATTGAAACTGTTCTGTTGTGAGGTTAGACACTATCTTCATTGTGAGCCAACGCAATCCTAGCAGGTTATGTCACCTTTATAAAAATGTTTCTCTTCCTTCTTAAGGATTTCTGCAGCGACTTATTTCTCCTGTGGTACTCAGGCACTGTTTGGAGAATTCCTGAACCGAATATGCATACACACGTGGAAGCACATAAGGGTCGTCAATGAACTTCATGGGAGGAAGAGAGGGCAAGGAAAAGGAAGACAACAAATAAATTCATGAGATAAAAGTAACTCGCCTTTAAAAGTTATCATTAAACTTTCTCAAATATCAGCATACCTTTAAGACCTACTATGTCAGGGATTATTTTTCAGACTATACCTGCTCTCCAAACACTCAATGAATCCATGAAAAAGGCCTAAACAGCAGTCTCATGGTTTTTATCTCCATTCCCAGCGCACTCAGTCTAACTACCTCTTTGTCTGGGACTAATCTGCGAGCTGTCCAGGACACGCTGGAAGCTCCCCCATCCCATCTTTTCCTCGATCCGTCCTCAGCCAACCACCCAGTGCCCCAGTCATCTGTCCTTCTTTTCCTACCCAAACCAATGGTGTGTGTTAGTATGGGAAATCTGGGCATTTGGGTAGATCGAGAGGTAGAAGGTGCACTCCCATTTTGCCCCTTCAGAGTTTCCACTATCTCCTCTAACCCTAGTCAAAGATTCACCAGGAAGGGAAAAGCTAAGATGGTGAGTCACACTGGCACCTTTTGAACATAAGATAGGTGGCTACCCATTGAAGTTTGCCCTCCCTCACCTCTACTAAGAGGTGGAGAAACACGGGGAAGAAGAAAACTTTTTAACTCAATGTCCCAGTTGTAGGCTTGGCTCTACCATTTATTAGCTCGGATCTTGGGCAACTCATCCCTCCACTCTGAGCCTCAGAGTCTCCCAACAATGAACGAAGACGACAACCACGTCTAACACACAGGTCTTTTAGAAGAAAACATGTGAAACCTCTTTACACATACATCACTCATTCATTCATTTTCTTCCTTGTTCTACCATGAATACTGTTCCCTGAATTTCCTGGTATGGATTTAGTTATAACTTTAAAGCTCTCTAAGACTCAGTTTCCTCACCTGCAAAACAGAGATAGTATCTATCTTACAGAGTTACTTTGAGAATTGTATATCATTTACATAAAGTAAGTAGCATTGCCTAGCGAACAGTGGTTATTATGATTAATAAAATACCACACCAATATCAGTTATTTTGACTATGACTACAGAAAATTTGGCACTTCAAGGTCATAAAGCTTCCTGATAGTCAATCCTTCCTTTGGCAACCACAGACTAGCTCTGCACCAGCAAATAAATAAATAAATAAATAAATAAATAAAAAGCACTCTTTCGTACTGTGTGTCATTAGAAAGGCATACGATAGGGGCTGGGGTTAGGAGGCAATGAGAGAAGCCACACAAGTAGATGAAAGGCACAAAGAACAGTTCAACATCCCCTGGATCCTGATGATTTATATGAAATAGTTCATCTTAAAGACTGAATGATAATAATGGGAAAATTAGATAAGGTCTAATCCTAATGTTTTTAAATCTTTAATTAATATACATCACATTTCTTGGTGGAATCCCCTACCAAAAGCAAACACTCCAACAAAAAAAAAAAACCAGCATTCCTAGAGTCCTTGAAGCAGAACAGTCGTGGATGCTCCCACTCCTGTCACTGACCAGGCCCCAGGGCTGCCCATGGGATGACAGGGGCAACTTTGAGAACCCCAGGGGTGTGTTTGAGGCAGCTTGGTTTTAACTGCTTACATCACATTCTCCTCTAGACATTGGTCATTTCCAGTGGCACTCCTTTGGAGTTACATCCTTTTTTTCTTTTCTTCTGTAGACATAAGAGTAAGGATGTACTAGATGCAATTTTTGGCTGATATATAAGTATTGGTGGGTTTCTGCTGATCTAGTTCTCCTTTTATTACCAAACCCTCTAAATTTCATGTCTCTCTGAACAAGCCAGTTATGCATATGAATGTATGTGTCCATCAAAGAACAGTGATAATAAGAACAGAAGGGTTATTAAAAGAAAGATAATATAACAAGAAAGGTCAGGACAGAGAAAGAGTAATAGAAAATAAAATAGAATATTTCAGACCAAATATGAGAGATTTGTTAATAAGCTAGAAATTCCAAGCCCACAAAACCTCCTTCATGATTTCCCAAGTGACAAGAACCTACATGCTGAGAATGATGTTGGTAATGCTTAGAAGGAAGGAAAGAATGAGAAAGAAAGTCAAATCACTTTAGTTTGAAAGGTTAAAATAATTACATCATCCTCCAAGAGACAAGAGATGATAGTTCTTCACAAACTAATCACTGCACTGAAAAACTCAGCTTTCTTGGTGTTTCTTCTGCCCCATGGGGGTGGCGCATGTGGGCCTTGGGAGAGATGGGGCCCATTCCCAATGCCAAGACCCCTGTAAACAAGGACAGTATCTGTCTGGTTCCCACTTTGCCCCACCCTCCAGGACAGTGCCTGGTACTCTAGAAATGCTTGTGGAACACGAACAATTCCTCTTTGGGCCCCATCACCCTCATCTGTAAAATGCACCTCTGAGACCTATGGTCCTGGGACCTTGTCCAGCTAACATTACAGCATGACCAAACTCCTCCTTCACAACTAGGCTGTGACCACTGGATGAAGAAAGGAAGCATAGGACACCGTCTGATGATCTCCAGCTCTCTGCAACCAACCTTATTTGCACTTGCCTTTTGTGTATTAGCAGCTAATAGTTAATCATTTTCGTATTCTGGTACCTGCTTTCACTTGAATCGAGTTTAATTTACACATAGCTATGTTATGACTTTCTGTTGCAGCTCGCAGTGCCTGGGCTCCAACTTTGGATTTCAAAGGAGGGCATGATTAATGCATTCCCTCCAGCTCCACTGGACTCTCAAGGTTCTTCACTGGCCTCCTAATCATTAACCCCACGTCTCTCTAGTTGTTAGGCTACCCAGACCTCCAACAACATAGGCATCCAGCCAGCCAGCCAGGCAACGTAAATACAAAAATATATGAAGCAGATTATTCCCTACCCCCACCCCAATTTTGCTGGGTTGGAATTAGCAAAAAGAGGTAACAGTTTTACAGAACTGGTACCTGCCCTCAAGAAGTTCTCAAGGTACCCAAACTAATAATGCTCCCTCTAAAGTGTTACTGGCTCAGTATATCTCCCCTCTCAAAAGTAACTGAAAAATTCTTAAAAATTTTATGATTTAGAAATAATTCCAAACTTGCAGAAAGGTTGAAAGAATATGAAGAGCACAAAGAACACCAATATATCACCTTGACCCATGTTTACCTCCTGTTGGCATTTTACTCCGTTTTCTATTTGTGTCCAAACTTGCTTTTACACATACAGGTTTGTGCCCTCTCACAGGTATATTTTTTCCTCTGAACCATTTCACGGCAAGTTGCATACATCGTGCCCCTTTACCCCTCAAAAGACAAAATTTAATTTTAAAACACCTAACAGGAAAACAGAATATTGTATACATTTTTTAAGTTCCCCACGGCAGAAGTTCAAGGATGGCAGCTGAGCAGCAGAGCAGATTTGTTCAGGCTGAAGCTTTCTACCGCCCCTGGACATCCAACCCCTCTTATTCCTGGGGCTGGCCTTGATCCCAGCCAAAGAGCAAACAAACACACACACCCCTTGATTTTATAAGAAGGAAAAAAAGATCCTTGAAGAGAACCAGGTGGGTTGACAACTGCCAGCCTCCATTTTCCTCTGGGAAAAGTATGGGGTGATGCAGTAGGTCATTCATTCAGCTCCAGAGTATGAAGAAGTCTGCTCCCCAAAAATAATGACCCACTTTCAGAAACATCTCTTCTGCTCGTAAGCTTACAAAGTGTTCCTTTCTCCTTAAAAACAACCACAGGAGCCCCTGCACAAGACAAGAGGTGGGAAGGGTTTACTGACTGCCTTTCCTGTTTCGGTCAATCTCAGAAGGCAACAATTACGGACTGCTGGGCGCGGCGAGGACGGTCGGTAGATTCTCAGGCACCTTCACTGCACCCAAACACTAACTGGCCCCTTGGTTTCCAAGGCCTGCGCCACAAGAGTGGGTGGCAGGTGAGGGAAAATAGTTGGTATAAACCCACTCCATTATTAATCACGCAGTAAAGGATTTTGCCTACTTGGTAATTATTGTTAATAAACTTTGTAATATATGACTGTATCCCCTGAAGATATACAAGCTTTCTTTTTGAAATTACTTTCATAAAGTCCCTTCCTTAGAGCATCTATAAAATCAATAAAATGGTACAAAAAAAGAACAATTTTTTAAGTACAAAATGTATTTTAAAATATTCACACACACTTGAGAACTAAAACACAAAAGCAGCAGAAACTGGGTGTCGAACGCGTGTAGTGCTCTTCATATCCCACAACTGCCAGGCACACTTAAGTCAACAGGACTGTTATTGTCGAGGTAACTCTGATTAAGTGAATCTAAAACACTTACCTTGTACTAAACTCCCTTCGTTTTTTTTTTTTTAAAGAGAATTGCACATGCACAACAGAGCAGAAAGGTAGATTCAAAGCGAAAGAAACATAAGAAGGAGGGTTATCTCAAGAGTCTACACGTAAAGTATTTACACAGTGAGAGTTTTATAAAGACATGCATAAACACGCACTTCATCAGCAAACAGTCTGGCAAAGGAATAAGGAAGAAAAAGGTAAGAATACGAAGATGCCTGGCTTGGCTCTGGAGGAAGTAACAGAGCCCCCACGCTCTACCTTGTTTGGATGCCCTCCGTCGAATCTTCATTTTGGGAAAGGAAGGCCACGAGTAGTTAAAAGGTGAGTCTGAGTCAGAATCCATCTTTTTATCTTGGTGAAATCGATAGATTCAACAGTGGAGACTCAGGAAGAACTCGGGCGTCCCAGCCAGGAGGCGAGTCTCCCATGTGATGTAAAAGGAAGGAATGGGGCTGAGTGAAAAGCTGGCGAACACGGGGAGGGAGAGGCAATAAATGTTTTGCTTCCTTCAGGCGTTCAGGCATGTAGACCGAGAAGGAGGCTGTAAATATTAAAGCCAAACTAGGGAAGTTAAAGGAAGAGAGAGAGGGAGCTAAGAGTCGCACTGGTACATCACAGTCCAGTTATTCAAAAGGTCGTTGGGAGCCAATGAATCATTAACTCCCCTCTTCTGGCTGCTGGAAGTGGGAATGAAGAAGAAAGGTAACTGGGAATTGAAAGAGCTGCTTGTGATTCAAGAAAAGCTTCCAAAAGCAGGCGATTGTTTTGATCTGGAGCTAGAGTATCATTTCTCAGAAAAGCCATCCTGCACAGAATTAGATAAAGCTTGAGGTTTATATGTGTGGACATCCAGAAAGAGCCATTCACGGGCAAATGAAGGCCATCATACTCAGACAAGGATTTTTCCAGAGCAATCTATCCTTTCATACCATTGGCAGTTTTGGCAGCTTTTCAGATCTAAGAGCCAAAGCAGCTCTGATCATTCATTTAACATCCAGTCTCCCTACCTTTTTAATCCTGAAGTGGTTGAGAGCTTTACATTTTATACAGAATTGTACTCCTCTCATTAAATTCAGGCAGTCATCTACTACTATTTATCACAACTGAGGAATTTTCTTAAATTGTCACCAAGCTTGGCTATCAAGCATAAGGATTTGGGCGCCTGTGTAGCTCTGCTCTAAACTTGCATTCCGTCTCAATAGAGCTGATGACTAATTTACCACAAACCAACAGCTCTTACGCAGTCTCCCTGAACAACTCTCCAGTAATTAGCATTCAGGAGAAGCCCATTACTGCCTCCCCATAAACTGTGACACTGTTCAAACTTACTTCCCTACGCCCTAGAAGCACACAGATACACATGCCCTAAATAAGCTCCAGCATCGCAACCAAGAGCTGCGGTGGAAAAAATATATATCCCAAGTCTCACAGGGGAGTCTCTCTGAAGCAATTTTTTTAGTGGTAGTAATAGCAAGAAGTATTGTGTTTTGGTTTGTGAGGTCGTCTGACACCCAATTAAACTAAAGGAGAGTGAAAATAATAGGAGGATCTGTTCGACCCTGTAGATTTGGAACATGACAATATAGATCTTAATTAACATTCATCTCTTTACTTCAATTATTTCCCGAATTGTTGGCACTATCGTGCAATGCTGTGTAAGGAAACAGATGCATAACCTGCTTCATAATCCTGTCTGTTGGGTAGGTGTTGGGTGAGGGGCACAGATTGAAGTGGAGAAAGGGGAGAAACCACTTAATTTCAAGTTAAAATCAAAATCACAATTACAAAAATCACCACCGTGTTTTTATATGGTTTTATATGTTTTTATATTTATGTATAAATATAACATATAACTAGAACAAAATACAACTAGAAAATAATTGCAAGCATTACAACTAAGTGAAAATAAACATTAATACATTTCTATTTTGTGGCATTTGATTTGAATAATTATGTATTATTTCCTATTCATCAACTAGGTGCAATTGTAAGGGTAAACTACTCTCAACCCGTATATTAGGTAACAGAGTTTTAGCCCATATGGATCTTTAATGAGAAAATAGATAAAATCTTGTAGATGGGTGTTTCCATTCATTCTCAGTTTTAGGGCTTAGAACAGTGCCAGAAACATTACAGGCATATGGTGGAAGTGTGGATGGGTGGATGGGTGGATGGGTGGATGGATGGATGGATGGATGGATAAATGATTTACACTTGTTAACTTCAACTTATGGGTGAGAATCTTTACATAACAGTTGTAGTATTTTTGACATCCTCTTACTATAAACATTTACTGGAAGAAAAGCTACATGAACTCTTACAAAGTGTTTAAATGTATATTTGTACTTTATTCATCACAACAGTATGTGTATTTGAAAAAAAGAACAGTACTATGGGTGGAGAAACCCACTTTTCTTTAAGGCTCCAGGCAATGCTTGGGAATGCATGGGTTCATGCACCCTTGGGCTACCTGGGAGATGCCCACAGGCCGAAGAAAGGGAACCACCGCCGGTGCAGAAAACCACCAAACTGAAATGAAAGTGCTGGACCAAGATATGCTATTGTCTTTCTCTCATTCTCATGCCAGGTGAAGTTTAAGAGCCACTTAACCAGGATAAATGCCAGGTCAGCGAGCTGCTGGAGCAGGCTGCTCCTCTCTGGGCCTCGGTGAGAGGGAAGAACTTCCGGACGATGCAAAGAGAGCTAGGCAAGGGCTTTGGAGCACACACTTCTGTTATTTGAGATTCCGGGTGGATGGATCCATCTTAAAATAAATTTTCCCCAAACATATTCCTTGTTGATCAATTGCATATCAATTGATTATTGACAGAAAATTATTCTGACAATAAAACCACCCCACCAATACATGTGAAAAGCCTGACAAGAAATTTTCTAATCTCATTTGCCTTACTATTTATCAACATCTTTCAAAGAATGAAATGATTTCCACTAACAAGTCATACACCGTTAACGTGAATGGAAGTATCCATAGAAAATAACTGTGTTCACACAGCCCTTTTTATTTTGAAACCAACTCATTTTCTTGCTCATCCCAAAATTTCTCCTGACTATAGGTCATTTATCCTCATTTTCTATAGAAATAGACTATTTTTTTCCCATTGTGCCAATATTTAAATTAATTCAAGATGTTATTTACATCTCATTCATATTCGATGGGTTAATTTCTTTGCTTTTTCTGGCTGATTGCAATTGCAGTTGGCAGAGCTCAATGATACATCCCCAAGACCACTCTCTCACCAAATAGCAACCAACCATTACAATGCAAGTGTGAAAGATTTCATCAGCCTTACAGTGCCTCCTTTAATTAGAAAATCCTTTACTTAGAATATAACCTCCACACGGTTACAACCACCCAGGCAGATGCTGCTGCCTTGAAGGTTCAGCGTTCTGAAAGAGCCGTGAAGCAGGGAGGCTTCCTTTGATTCTCCTCATTTAGAGAACAGGTCAACCACCTTTCAACCTTGATAAAATTAAATCTCCTAAGAGAGTTATTCATATTTTGATTTGAATTATAGTATTTTTACAGTTTTCTTATCCTCCAATGGGGCCTAAAATTCCTGGAGGGCAAGAATGGTGTCATAAATCATATTTTTAAGGAGCCATGAACCAAAAGAAAAACCATGAATTTTTGAAGCCATATATATATCTGGGCTCAAATACTGGTTCTGTGCCATGATGGGCCCATAGTATCTATACTTCAGAGATCTGTGAGGATCAAATGAGGGAATAGTAAAGAGCATAAGGAAGTTTTCGATAAGTTTTAGCTTAAACATTAAAGTTTCTCCTTCATTATATTTCTCTTCTATACCAGAGACACTGGCTTATTCCTATCTTAACCTCAGAATAGCTTGACTTTCAAAACTGAGATATGGCAATTGTGCAAAGAAGTTCCTAAAATATCATACCAGGCAGAAAGAGGAGGAGGAAACTTTGTTTTTCTCCTCTGTCCCCTTGTGTGACCACCAGAGACCACAGTTTGTAACACTGCTAGACGCCATTCTTGAAAAAGTCATAAGAAGTACAGATCAGAGGAGGCAAGACCCCGAATTCCAGGACAAGCCTGTCCTGGATAACTTCAGCCCGTCCGGTGACAATTCAACGTAGCCTCAGGCTCTAGCATTAGGTGAAAATCAGAGATGGCCAAAATCTTCCTAAAAACATCTGTTAGAAGGACACCATGTCATCGAAGTTCGACATAAGCAATTCTTCATTGAAGAAGAGCATTATTTTGGCTGGGCACCCAGTGAAGTGGAAGTGGTGGGTTTTCACTGAGAGGCCACGCTGTACAGAAAATGAGGAGCTTTACAAGCACGACTCACTTCTGCATGGTAAGATGTGCTCGCTTAGGAGAAGCGCGATGGGAACAGCACATTCACATCTCCAGTGTCACCCTCACGCGGGGACATTAGACTCACTGAGTACAAACATGGGTGGAGCCAACCGAGGTTTAAATTATTGTTCTCCCTACCTCCCCATCCTGTTTTATATTTTTAACAGAGCCCATAAAATTGAAATCACATATGTTACACATGAATTCAGAGCTTGGTGCAACCCCTGTTGTGATAAATTAGAATTCTAGGATTCTACCATTCATAATATCACCTTACTTTTATTTCTTTTTATGACTTCAAATTTTTTAAATTAAATTCTTAGGGTGACATTGGTTAATAAGATTATTTAGGTTTCAAGTGTGCATTTCTATGACACATGATCTGTATATTACATTGTGTGCCCACCACCCAAAGTCAGATCATCTTCCATCACCGCATATTTGACCCCCTTTACTCTTTACTACACCCTCACCCCCTTCCCTCTGTTAACTACCATAGTGTTGTCTGAGTTTTTGTTTGTTTTTTCTTGTTTGTTCATTTGTTGCTTTATATTCCACGTATGAGTGAAATCATACAGTTCTTAACTTTTTTCTGTCTGACAATCAATTAAAAAATGGGCAGAGGACCTGAACAGACATTTCTTCCAAGACAACGTACAAATGGCCAATGGATATATGAAAAGATGCTCAATTTTACTAGCTATTAGGGAAATGCAAATCACAACAATGAGATACCTCCGCATACCTGTTAGAATGACTACTAGCAACAAGGCAAGTAAAAACAGTTAGAGAAGTTGTGGGAAAAAAGGAATATTCCTTCACCTTACTTTTTTCTTAAAGGTTTTATTTTATTTTTAGAGGGGAAGGGAGGGGGAGAGGGAGAGAAACATCAATGTGTGGTTGCCTCTAGCGCGCCCCCTACTGGGGACCTGGCCCACAACCAAGGCATGTGCCCTGACTGGGGAATCGAACCGGTGACCCTTTGGTTTGCAGGCCAACGCTCAATCCACTGAGCTACACCGGCCAGGGCACCCTACTTTTGAAATAAGGATTTTTTTTTTAATTTCTCATCTATCTTTATTACCTTGATTCATTTCAACAAATAACCTGCTTCAGAGGTTCTGATATGCCTGTTTAGAGCACTCCATTGTCTAAGAAAAAAAAAATAGATAAGATCTAGAAATCCAGTAAGAGGGCATTACTTGTACTATGACATATCTACATATAGCATAAGAAGGAAATACCTAAAACACTTCAGGTCAGGAAAATAATAAATTTTCTGACTGAAGCAACATACTAAAGAATGATATTGTCAAAGTTTCCACCAGTGTTTTGTACTGCTATAGACATTGGCTCTACTGAGATGATTCTCTAAAGAGAAAAAGATCCTTGGTGAGTATCACTTTGTTTTAAACACTGAAGTTCCTGGGAATAACCTGAAAGAAAAGAATTAGGACAAGTTGGCTAAGTTTTTCTGAACAATGAATCATGAGGAATTTTGCAATTATCTTGGAGATGCAGCTGAGGGTAGTGGATGTGAGGGGCCCTGGTGGTGGGGAGAGGCAAGGACGCGAGCGGTAAGTCTGGACAGAGAAAGGGCAGAGGGAGTAGGCACGCGTTTTGTTATAGTCTAAGGAGAAAAAATTCCTTATGGTGGGGTTAGGGTTAGACACTTAGGGACGGCAACATCTACAGTTATATTTCACGTTTATTCTGATAATGTTCCAATTCCAATTTTCCCAAACATGTCAAAAAATATTTCTAACATTCCACAAACTTATTCGCAAACTTATTTTTGTTAGTTTTAGCATTCAAGGTTCCACTTGTTCTATAGATTTTCATATGGGTATTCACATGCAAACAAGTTAACTATGAGGCATAAAATGAGCAAAGGATTTAAATAATTAGTTTAACATAAACTCTAAACTGTCAATGACACAGTTCTGAAGCCAAAATTCACACAAAACATAATGGATGGCTCATCTTGTATATGCTACTGGATGGAACTGTATTGCTTCTAGGTCCTCTTAACTAACAGGGCAGGGAAATATATATGTGTATGTACACATATGTACAACTATTTCTCTATACAACCACGCATATCCATATTAACTGATAATGAGTGCATACTGATGCCTACAACTCTAATTCATTAGTATATGAATCATTCTAGCTCCTCCCCTTGCTTGTCTATAAACTCCCACTCCAAGGATGAGAAATCTGGCACCTACTACCCATAATCCACTTATTTCATTGTTCATTTCCCATACACATCGCTGGTGGATCAAAATTGTTAACCTGTACCCCATGGGAAACAACTTTATCACCTAGAAGACAGTTTCTTTCACCTTGACTCTTACGGACTCCACTCATTTCCAAATGTACTGAAGTCTGCATCCCTTGCCCTGTTACAGTAAGGTATTTCATACATTTTTAGTAGTTAGATTCTTTTGTCACATTCTGCATTTCATCGCAGGATCCTCCAACTTCTTAATCTTTTTTATTTGCACACATTAACCTTTACTGTGTCCATATGTTCTATGGATTTTAAAAAATGCAGTGTCATGTATCCAGCATTACAGTATCATAAAGAACACTTTCACCACCCTAATCCAAAACCCGCAAGGACAGGAGTACGTAAAAAAGACACAGAAGCCAACTGAAAGAGTTCCCACTGCCAAAGCTGGAACATTCTGAACAACAATTAAAGTAGTCCTACATTATTACCCAAAGTATAAAATAAATTTTCATGACTCCATACGGACAGAAATAATTGAATAAAACTAAGTGGGAGGATACAAGTCTCTGATATAGAAGAATTCCAAATAGCTTCTATAGCTACTTTACCCACAAGGAAGTATAGAGACAACATCCTACTCATGAAGTAGGAGGCACATCATCACTTCCTTCCAGAAAGCACAGTATGGGAAGAGCAGTCAGAAAGAGCAATTTCACCTCGGAGGAACCTGACAACCCCACCTGTGCCAGGTAACCAAGGTCATCATGGACAGCGATAAGTATAGACCACTGATATAATGTGTTGAAAATGACACTTTACCTCGGTAGACTTCCTCTCAGAACCCATAACCCTGGTTTAATAATGGAAAAAATATCAGAAAAATGTCATTGGAGGGATATTCTACAAAATCCCTGAGCGGTACTCCTAAAACTGTCAAGATCATCAAAAACAAGGCAAGTCTGAGAAACTCCCACAGCCAAGGGAAGCCAAAGGAAACATGACAACTACGTGTAATACGGTATCCTGGGACAGAAAGGGAAATTAGATGAACACTTTAAAAAGTCTAAATATAGACTTTAGTCAATAATAATGTATCAATGGTGGTTAACTGTCAACAAATGGAGCACAACAATACATGATGTTAACAGCAGGAGAAACTGGGCAAGTGGGGGAAATGGGCCTATGGGGACTCTATTATTTTTACAACTTCTGTAAATCTAAAACTGTTCTAAAAAATAAAGTTTAAAAATTTTTAAAGATGGAGACAAAAAGTACAGAATCTGTCTTGATTAAATATTTGGAACTCACATTAAAAGAACATTTGCATCACTTATTCAGATGTATAGAATTTAAGTCAAGCATAAAATTTCATTTCCTTTTGCTTAACTTATTGAGTGAAGTTACCATGTAACTCCGAGGGAACTAATTAGACATTAAAAATTATATAATGAAAATAATTTTAATTTTTTTAGAAACAAATAGTGCCTCTTTGGGTTAACAGTTCCCAAGAGTTAACCTCAATGAGAAGCTCCCATGTGGCACCTATGGGCAGGTGCTTCTACCCCAGTTAGATCAGCAGAAATCCTCTTGGCAGACAACGCTCAGGCGCCTGGATGAAGCCCAGCTAGCTTACTCAAAGTTTTCTTCTCAAGTTCTATATACCTATAAATTCACCCTTTGTTATGATTTTTTGTTTGTGATTTTTCAATATTATAAAGAAACGACTGAATATTTACTATTGGATCTCCTATTTGATCTCTAATTGCATCACTTCTCTATATTTTAGCTACACAAATTCTTCATCGGTATCTCATAGAGAGAATACATTCTGTTGGCTTTCTTGCCTATGCCTAAAGTAAGGAGCCGTGTTTCATAAAACTGCCTTCTAAATTAGCCACTCTAAAAGTCAAAGCATATTGTCCCAATAAATTGTCAGAGCTTGTACTGCCTGGCATGAAAGCTAACCAGAATCTTAATAGCCCTATAGTCCCTTCCAGGGGATTAACCGCTGGTACTCAGTACAAAGCAGGTCCAAACGCACATAAACACACTTACGCTGCGATCAAGCCCACAGCCCGGGATTCCTCTGTGAGGCAGCGCCTTCATTAAGTGTCTGTACACACAGGTTTTCTGCAATGTTGCAACACAAGCAGAAGGGAAGCAATTCCTGAGTGGAATTTTAACTTGCCATATAAAAATTTTATAAATGCTATTTCCAAAATATAGTTCATATTTTTCATTTGTTTCATAATTAGTTGTTGTTTCCTGAAATATTGTTGTTGTTTGAAATTTATAAGCTCATCATTTGATATAAACGTCAACGTGGAATCTTTAGAAATGGAGCCTATGGAATTAACTTATTCACTAAGCTTCTTTAACTGGAGTTGAAGATGTTATTTTGGAGAATAACAAATTTAGAAATCAGAGAAAAAACTGCCATCTCCTCTCCCTCAATTACATTTTGGAAATTAAGGAGGTTAGTGAGATGAAAAAGGCAATTCAGATTATACTACAGGTACTAATGCCAAAAGCATCAGGCAGCGGCATGATGCCCTTATAATGCTAGTGTAAGCCTGACTCCCTTCATCCCAGTCTGTGCACCACACAGTCAATCATCTGATTAAGGTTCAGGTAGTTAGGAAATGTTTTCAACAGTTTTTCCCCAAAGTTTTCACACTTCCCACAGATCTACAATGATATCAATGGTGATAATCATTAAAAGTTTGCAAACCTAATACTAATTGGCTTCCATTAATTGCTTTTGTAATCTAAATTCCAAAAATGTGGAAAACACAGTAAGTCAGGGGTGATTTCAGAAGTGCAAAGTTCCCTCAAGTTAATGAACTTTGTCTGTGGTTATCAACCTGGGCCACACCTGAGAATCACCTGGAGCGCCTTTAGAACTCTTGAAGTAAGGGCTACGCTCCAGACCAATCAAGTTAGACTTCGTTAGGAGTGGATCCAGTCTCCAGTATTGTTACAGCTCCAAGATTATCCCACTGAAATTAAAACTCCAAGGAGTTTCGAACCATCGCATAACTGAGTGCTTAGATGAGCAACTCTTAACCTTGACTCACTTTCATTTTGCTTTTTTTTTTTAAACCTTAGTGAGCAAACATTAAGTAGGACATTAGACCCATCACTGCTTCCTAGACTTGGAAATTATAATTCAAGATAGGTTTTGTTTTCAATCAGAAGGAAAGATAATATGATAGACTATATACTTTCAGTAAGGCTTTAGTTTCTTCATGTTTCCTAGTGTATAGTATATATCAACCTAAAAAAATCCCAAAATTGTTTCTTCTAATTTATGGGATAAAAGTCTGCCAATAAATACTCCAATTGTCTAATTTAATTTTTTTAAATGCTTTACTTGCATTCCACAAGGGGAATTTTATCCAAACAATGGAACCACAAATATAAAAGGCAGGACATTCATGATAAGAGAACAAAATTGTGCTTGTAATACTCAAGAGAATTCCTGTAAGTCAGGAATTTCTTCTACCAAACAGAATTTTTAAAACTTCAACAAGTACAATAAGAAAATTTCACTGAAGTAAACATAAGGAATAAAATTTGAGTTAATTTTTACAGATAACTTTGCATTCCCAATGGTCTTCGTCCTTCTTCTTCAAAATGGGGGATATTTTTCCACCCCCAGACCCTTGACTTCTTTCCTTCTTTCTTTCCTTCTTCCCTCTTTCTTTTCTTTCTTTCTTTCACTTTAGCTTTTTATTTTTATTTATTTAGTTTTAATTGAATTTATTGGGGTGACAGTGGTTCACAAAACCATACAGGTTTCAAGTGTACAACTTAACAAAGCATCATCTGCACACTGCTTCATGTGCCAGTCACCCCAAGCAAAGTCTCTGTCGGTCCCCATTTTCTCCCTATTTGCCTACCTCCACCTACCCCAACCCCCCTTTCCCTCTGGCTATCACCACACTGTTGTCTGTGTCATATATATGTTTTATATATATGTAATATATATTAAAAAAACTTTTTTTTGCTTAATCTCTTCACCTTCTTTCATCCTGCCCTCTAAACCCCTCCCCTGTGTCATCTGTCAGTCTGTTCCATGTATCCATGCCTCTATTTCTATATTGTCCATTCGATTTATTTTGTTCATTAGATTCCACATCTAAGTGAAATCATATGGTATTTGTCTTTCTTTGACTGGCTCATTTCACTTAGAAAAATAACCTCCAGGTCCATCCACGCTGTCACAAAAAGTAAGATTGTCATCTTTTTTAAGGGCTGACTAGTATTCCATTGTGTAAATGTATCACAGCTTTTTTATCCACTCATAAACTGATGGGCACTTGGGCCCAGCCACTTGACTTCAAAACCAAAGTAAGCTCTGGCTTGTGGTAGAGAAATGACCACCCTTCCTGCTCCTCCCAAAAATGAAAACAAAAGGTGGGGAGGGGGGACGGGGGGAAAGAGGGGGATAGACATCTGCCAAAAATTAGGCTTTAAAACTTGTTTTTCAGAAGGGTAGGAGCTTTGCTAAGGTTCCCTCTCCCTTTTTTACTTTCTTTTGTTCAGGTTTCATGCAACATCCTTAAGACCTCAACATAGATACATGTGTTATTAAATAATAGCCAATAGAGGGCCAGCTCCTCTGGGCCAACACTGTAGATCTTGTTGGGTATCATCGCAACACTTTTCACAAACAACTTAAAAGCAGTTTTATAAGCTTTTATAGTTTAACAGCATTAATTCCATTTCAAAGCTTTTAGTTAATATAAGAAAAAAGGAAATAGTAACCTAATTAGCACTACTGACTGTACTTCTCCACCCCGCTCACCATGAAATCCGTGGGCCTGGATCTCCCCCAAATAGACCCATAAATGGAGATCTGGGAGAGAGCTCGTACTGCACCCAACATTCTGTTATAGAGGGGCCGTTCCTTCGCCCCTTCCGGCCATTTCCTTCCGGTTCGCCTTTGCTGACATTTTCCTAGGTTTCCTGTGCGGGGCCTTTGCTTCTCCCTCTTGGTCTTGTCCAGAGTCACAAGAGGTCTGCATCACACAAGGCCCAGCCTGAAGCACCTCACTTCCTAATGTTTGTTTCTGTCTCTCTGCTTCCTTCTCTTCCCATTGGTCTGGATGCAGTTGGGGTGTCAAGTCAGGTTTCCTTCCACATCCCACTTGGGTTAATCTGTCTCCCTGTGCTCACCCTCCCAGTCCCAACACCACTGAGAGGCTTTATTTTTCTTGTATCTAGTAAAAGTAACAAACAACAATCGCAATAAAGTGACCCAAAGTATTAAAGAATAATTGGGTTCGAGTCTCAGCAAGTACTGACAATCAGGCTACTCCATAAAATCAATAATATATATTAATTTAAAAATGGGGGGGTGGTTGTAGCCCATAAAGTTAAATATACTTCTCGGAAGACTCTATGATATTTCCCTTTCTTCCTAGAAAAGCAATTCATATTTTGATAGAAAAATGTACTGAATCATTTTAAGCTACTTCCTGAAATGAATCATACTTGTGGTATACAATGTTTAATGAACAAAGTAGGACACAAAATTCTATTGTTTACATGATCACAACAATGTAAACAATAAATGCATAGGAAAAAATACTGGCAGGAAATTTACCAAATTTTAATAGTAGCTGCTTTGGAGTGGGAAAATTATAGGGATATTTTTCTTTTTTTCTTTTCTTTTCTTTTTTTACTTACTCTAAAACTTGTGATTTTTCTACTATGAGCATTTATTACTTCTCTAATTTAAAAAAATTAATTTTTCCCCCAAAAGCTACTGAGCGAGGTATTATGTTTAAAATCTTCTCTGGCACTTGTGACAAGCCCGCTATCTGCCAAAACTGGGACAGCAGATATGGTACTGCCTCATGCCCAGAGCTTCAAGGGACTGGGACTTCCCAAGCAAAAAGGATGATGCCAACCAACATTGTCACCAGCCCCCTCAGTGTCCCTCCCTATCTCCCTTTCACCCACCCCCTATGGGGGAAGTTAAAATATGCTCGCATGCCCTGGTCAGGTAGCTCAGGTGGTTACAGCGTCATCCCAATACACCAGGGTTCCAGGTTCCATTTCCAGTCAGGGCACCAGGGCACATACAAGAATCAACCAATAAATGCCTCGATGAGTGGAACAACAATTCGATGCCTCTCTCCCTCTCTCTCTCTCTCTCTCTCTCTCTCTCTCTCTCTCTCTCTCTCTTTCTCTCTCCCACCCCTTGCTTATCCTTTCTTTTCTCTAAAACCAATCAATAAATTAAGAATTTTTAAAAAAAATGCTCACACGGTCCTTGCTTTAATAAGACAGTTTCACATCCTTTTTCCCTCATGCAAATAGTCATACAATATACTGTTTTAGCCAAGTAAGTTTCAAATAACCTTAGGTCCAATGCAGCCATGGCTGATGAATTATTGCAAGAAAATCAGCCTCAGTATGAGTGTCACTAAATCTGGCTGTCACACAGCCTCGCTCACATGCTTCAAAATCACCTGCTGAGAGACCAGGAGTCACCTGACAGGAACTTCTGTCATTCACCTGAGATACAGGCACTCTTGTTTCACAGTCCTCAGCAAGCACTTAACTTTTAATTGGACATCCTAATTTCTAACAGGCACACGGCTTTATTTTTTCAGATTCAACCCTTTAAAAGTAGAGTTTGCAAGACCGCAACAAATCAAGCCACTCACAGCTTCGCCAATCCGGTGACCATTTCGGCATCTTAGTGTGCACTTGGGATTCCAACAGAGCAGCCGAAGCTCGGCCATCCCACTGCATTCTCACAGGTGTCTACTGGTTCCGGTCAGGTGTTCACTTCCCTTCCCCCGGGCACAGACAGCATTTGCTGCTGCCCACTACTGAGCTTCTATTTTTAAATGATATTTAGTCCCCTCTACCTCTATACTTCTATCAGGGACTAAATGGACCCTTGAGCCAAATGGACCCTTCCTTCCTTCTTAATTTATGCATTGATCCATTTCATCTACCTTCTCTTTTTCCATTTCCTCCAAATGCTTTGCCCTCTCCTCCCATTCTACCTTCAGAGAATATGAAGGAAGCACACACGAAGGAGTCCCATTCTCCACTGTGACAGCAACAGAATCAGATCCCAGCCCTTCAACTGATATTTGCCATTTGAGCAAAACACCAGGCCCTTATAGTGTCCACAGAGAGTGGGGCCATGACTCCTACTCATCATAAATGCATTGTGATCCTATTATCACTACCCGATGAGGTGGCTGGGAGCACTGGCTTGGATGAGCTTACTAAATGTTATCCACCTGAGACATTATCCTTCCAACCGACATTGTTGCTCTATAAACTAATGGCCAGTATGAGTCTTGATGCTTTGATGGGTTAACTACAACAATATAAAATTAACTTTCAGTGCGATAAATTAAGTGAAATTTAAAAGTCAATTCCTCAGTCAAACTAGTCACACATCACATATTCCATAAACATATGTGGCTACTGGAGACCATAGTGAACAGTGCCGATGCAGAACATGTTCATCATCACAGAAAGTTCCATTGAAACAGCACCAGTGTATTTTGAGATCACACCAAACTCACATCACACCATTTTTAATAATACAAGTCAGCAAAGACATACGCCTTGACCCCACAGGTATCAGCCTTTCTCTAGAGACTGAGCAGAATATGAGCACTTATAAAATAGCAAAACAGTTTGGAAATGGCCTCGGGGGCAAGCCGTTATCAGTTTCAGGCTCCAGCTTATCATCTGACTATTACTCACTGCCTGTGGCCCCTTTCTCTGTCTCAGAGGCTCTTTTAAAATTGATTGTCATTGTCTTTGCATAAAGTCAGGTGACTTTCATTAATCCAAAAAAGCCAAGTTAACAAAAAAGCAAATGTTAGCACAAGGAACAATCATTCACAGCTCTTTCATATATCACTGGATAAACATCATACAGGGCTGTCTCTCTCAAATCCTTCATTACAATTCTCCTCAAGACACAATGATGTTACAGACAAAACACTTGGAGCAAGTCAGGCTACTACAATATCCTTATCACCTGTCTTCTTTACCCAGCAAGTATTCAGTTTGAGAATGAAGTGAGTTTTTAAAGCCTAAAATTGAAAGGATCCTGGCATTTCATAGTTTTAACACCCGACACTCCTCCCCCACCAGGAATTTGTCATAATACAACACTCTTCAGAGCCAGCATCCCTGGGAGCACGACGCAAGTTACGGATGAGACATCCTCTCTGCGTGAGCAAGGCCCACCCTCCGAGCTTCGGTGGCCACAGCGCTCGTCCGTGCAGAGATGCTGGCTTTCCCTTCTCCTTCCCCTTCCCCCTTCCAAAGTCAGTTATTCCTCTTCCCTTATATAGGAGAAATATTAAAGGTGTGCGTATTACTGGGTACAGGCTAAGTTTCTGTTCCAGTTTCAGCAGCACCTCGCACAAGGGGCTCCAGCAAATCCCTGCTGGCTTGTGGCCAAGCTACCAGCAGCCCAGCCAACCACCCCTGGGGGTGCTTCCTCCTCACCCAGCTTCATTCGCCACGATTTCCCAATTGTTGAAACTGCACCGTCGAGTGTCTGCCAAATGTTGTCTATAACACGCCACTAGCCTCCAGGGAGCGCCCTGGCCCCTAGGCTCGGCAGGCCCACCCACTGCTGTTGCTTGACACACCCTGGGCATTGTTTTGGCTTTCCCGGATTTCACATCAGCCTGCGCACTGCGCTGCCACTGCCACCACCACCTCATTCTCTGCGACTCCTGAGACTGCTTTGCTCTTGCGCTTTCCAGGTATGTGAACGGCCTCGGTTTTGCTGAGCCTGCAGAAGCCAACTAGGAAAGCCCGTACTTGCCTGCTTTTCACTTAGCCCAGAGGCCTCCGCAGACCCTCCCGGTGCCCAGATGAGCTCAAACCCAACCGCTTCATCAGGCTCTAACTCAAAAGAGGAGTCTGAAGCCCAAATTAGCCCGGAGGAGTGAGAAAACGTCTGGGGAAGAGATCTGGGGAAGTGTCCTCAGGCAGCACGTGAGCAAATGAGAATTTTCAGGCCCATGAGAAGAATTACCTTCACCTCGCCTGGGGAGCTCCTAGTTCTTCTGAAGGTCACTCACACCACTGCCACACCCCAAGACAAACATCTGGTCTTTTCCTGAGGCCAGGGCATAAGATCCTATAGGCTCAGCTCCAGCGGGGCCCCAATGGGTATCGAAACAGGGTAGCGGTAAGCTTGGAGATTCCAGGGCCGGGAGGGAGGGAGTTATGAGTCTCAATTCCACCACTCACTCTCCACCGGCGGAGTCGCGTCACTTGATGCTGGTAGTGCCTACTTCATAGGACTAGCAAGGCAACGCACGACGAGTCCGACGCCAGGCTGACTCAGAGTAAAACTGCTCAGGAAAAGCTTTCATTGCTTGGTTCCGATTGTTTTGCTTTTTAGATTATAAATGGATATTCAGTCCCTGAAGTCATAGTATTATAACTGATGCGGCAAAGAAAATTTATCTGAGTAGCTCTCGAGAAACACACAAGGCTCCCAGAAAGGAATACTTTCTTTTGAAAATATATTTTCTTCTTTTCCTATGGATACCTGGGACTGCGACAGCCCTATGAGTGCAAAGGAAAGCAACGGTTTAGAACCTACCCGACTCTGGACGGTCCTGGTCTTCATGTTCGTTCAGTTGAACCACCAGGCTTTTCTCACACTGGAAAAGATAAAGTCAGGTTGTTTTGTTTTGTTTTTAATTACTATGTGCCACATTAATGTTTTATTATTTTTGTAAACTAGAAAAACCACCTCAGAGAACATCAGGAAAGACATGTTCCTGAACATGTCTCTCTGTTCACACAGGAACAGAAAACCAGTCTTGTCCTTAACTGACATTATTTAACACCTAACAATAAGAGAAGGATCTGTCCCAAGCTGACACGTGACTACAGGCTATCCACAGGTTATTTTCTTCTCAGAGAATCTCTCCCAAGTTTACTCTAGCAATCGCACTCTTGGCAAACATCTGTGGTTATCAACCCTCAAGTACAAATTTGTTTTGGAAAATGTATTAAGTCATCTTGCATATAAAATTTCAACCTAGAAAGATAGCTATGTATGGTCATAAACAGTAGAAATAGAAAATTCAATAAAGAAAGCTGAATTTCAAGTTATTCTGAATGTGACTTGGGGTACATCCTTGGGATATTTTTTTCTTTTTTCTTTCTTTTTCTTCTTTTTTTTTTGGTTTTTAAAAATAATTTACTACCACTAGATCTTCACTTCTACTTCAACTCTGGAGAGAAGTATAGAGAAGAGATGGCGAGGAGGGCAGGGAATCATTACCTTTACATCCTCCCGTTCAGGCGATGATCTGCTGGACACCAAATTCTTAATCTCTGCAAAAGGAATAATTTTCATCAGGATCTGCTGATAAATGTTTTGGGTTTTTTTTTTTTCCTTTAAAGGAGGTGAAAAAAAAGAGAAACTAGGTGATGAATACAAATGAATTGCCCAGAGCCATCTGCATGGGGCTAGGTTTGTAGATTAAGCTTCTTAAAAATCAGCTCTCCACAGAGCACAGTATCTCATAACCTTACTGCCTATGCTCGGTATTATTCGTGTGGACCAAGACGTAAACAAGCCCAGGAGCTCTCACAGGAAATCCTGAGGGGGAAAAAAATGATCATTAAGTAAATAAATGCCCTTGATTCAGAAGGAAGGCCACTCACTAACGGAAGGCTCTTCAACATAGCACAGATTCTGAGGACATGACTTGTACCCACCTGAAGAAATCCCGCACATCTATTCCTCGAATACCAAAGATTTCATGTTTCAAAAGAGCATCATTCATTCTAGCTGAAGTGTGGCCTTCCCTCAGGCATGGGTGAAAGTTGAGAACACTGGCACTGCCCTTAGCCCCCGACCTCGAACAGCGGCAGGCTCAGTGCTGACACGCCGCAGGCCCTCGCTCTGAATAAAGTCTTTCCTGGAAATATCAGTGGTCAGGATGTTCTGGGATGTACAGGAAGGTTCACTTAAGGGATATTTTTCTCTGTGCCTTGATTGGTTCTCTTCCCAAACGCTCAGTTGCCGGTAAACAAGAGCCACTGTTGTTAAATAACCACCGGCAGCGAGCATGGGCCCGGGGGAAATAAAAGGGTCTGACATCCGAGCAAGGGCAGACGGCTAAGGACCTGCGCCCTAAATTTGCATTAACATACGACACTGTGGGCCCCATGGCTCTGCTCTGGCCCCTCAACTCGCCTGCCCCCACGGCCCTGCTTGAGGCCGATGGCCGGGAACCGCACAGGTTTTCCCAGCAGGCACATTAACTTCGCATCCCTTACTCCACGTTGCCGCGCCTGTTAATTTAAGTCACCTGAGGCCTCAAGCCTCCAAGTGGATTGTTTTTCAAGCTCTTCTCACTACCTGGCCACAGTGTCAGGAATTCTCATCCATGTTTCTACTTAGAAAAGGTATAAGAGATTTGTTTATACATTAAGGCAAGGATGGAGCAGCGAAGTCAACTTTCTCACTGGAATGATGTTTTTAAAAAGCTACCTAACAAAAACTTTGAAATTGCTCTATATCAAACAAGTAATAAGATATTTACACTTTACAATAATGTACTGTTATTGAATTTATATTAGCTCTACAAGGAAAGATGCAAAAGAAATAGCCTCAATGTTGTGTGATCATGTCAAGCGACCTCAACAGGGAACAAGGACAAAGCGATAGCCCACGAACAGCCTGGGCAGCTTTCGTTCCCGGCATCCCAGCCTACCTTTAAATGCACACCCCACACAAGGCCTCCAGGTGGCAGCAGAGTACCATCTGCAGGGCAGCATAATCAGCATTAAGTGCCAACTGGGCCAGCTTCACCCTTTGAAAGCCTGCTGTTTAAGCTCCTAAATCCAAAGCTTCTCATGCAACTGCACAGAGGCAGAAAGTTGATGTGAAGCACCTACTACGTTGTTTACCACATTATATTAACATAGGAGGGGTTTTATTAAAAATTGGGTAAGTAGGAAAAACACCTCCATGTTAAAAAAGAAGGGGAGGGTAACCAGAACCAAAGTTTCAACAGACACATTTGCACAGACATCAGGAGTCACACTCTTTTTTATTTTAGCCTTTACAGAATATTCCTTTAAAGCCATTTCAGACCATAAGATCTTAAATTGTGACGATTCTACATTTCTGAAGAATTCTACACCTCCGTTAGTGGTTCAGAAGAACAGTACACATTTCACTCAAGACTGCTAATGAAGAAGGCTCTGCCAAGGCACTCCGGCTTGCAATAACAGAAAATGTGCGCTCTCCTGGGAGTGCGTTCACCCTCCAGCTTCCTGCCCTCCCAAAAATCTCGTCTTTGTACATGGCCAGCCTACAGTTTTCCTTATCGTCTAATGTAATTTTGCTGCATTTTCAAACAAACTATATTAAAATAGACACGTCTTTATAAGATTTGTACTCCATCATTTAAAAGATTAGCTTACAAAGTTATAAAACCTTTGCCCTGAAATCATTAAGATATATTGTGACAGTGTATAAATTCAGGATAATAACGTATCTTTAATTGATCTAGGTTTATACAGAACTACATCTTTGAGCTTTCAAAGAATTTGGCACTCATTCTACTGGGGTTTAATTAAATTGCTCCAGGAAAGTTTCTGCTAAATTACTGGGATCCTTTTACACTCACCCACTGCACCACCCACTGCACAGCGCAATCAAACCACTCATTGCTATAGCAACCTTCAGCAGGTAATGATATCAGTAACTCCAAGCTATTCTGTTTTAAAGACCAATTAATCTTGCCTTCAAGGCCCACCCAGAAGTAAGGATCACCCCCTCTAAATCAGACTTATCGACTTCATAAACATACTTTTTATTGCCAAACTACAACAAAATGGAACAAGAAATACTCTCTAATGATCCTGTTTACCAGTGACACTGCTCCTGTTCTGAAAACAGTGTCACTGTTTTCAGAACAGGGTTAAGTAGCTGTAAGATTAACATCAGTGTCTTAAGAAACAGATTAGTCTAATAGATCTAAACTCTGTGCACAAACCTGTCTCCCAAACAATGAGGCAACAGAGGCCAGACTCCAGCAAAAAAAATAATAAATAAATAAATAAATAAATAAGCTTACATTCAAAATACAGAATGTGCAGTATTCTTTAACTACCATTTGCTGTGCCATCAGACTCCACCCCCAGGAAGGGCGTAAGAAGAGTCATGATCAGAGCCAGCCAGACATCTACTGCCATTTCATCCCTCCCCTCAAGTTCAACTGTCCATGGTCAAGTACACAACCGAGTTAGACTTGCAGGACAGCATCAAAAGCACAACTGGAA
The DNA here is from genome assembly GCA_004026545.1 of Mormoops blainvillei. Taxonomy (NCBI): domain Eukaryota; kingdom Metazoa; phylum Chordata; class Mammalia; order Chiroptera; family Mormoopidae; genus Mormoops; species Mormoops blainvillei. The sequence continues at coordinate 213,476 of PVJD01000411.1, forward strand.
ACAAGGGCCATGCTCTCAGTTTCCTCTAACCACTTCACAAATGCCAACGGAACCCTGAGGGTACCTCATAGTCTTTTGAATCCTTTTCTCCCAATAGACGGTGAGTTTTGGAAAAGCTGGGTCCAAATCGATTTTGGTCCAACACTTGTATTCCCAGTGCCAAGCAGAGTGCCCAGCACATCATAAGTACAGAATAATACTTCCCTCCTCCACCTGGATCCAATGGCCCAAAACAGCTACAGAGATGTGGTAGGTAAATCACTGGGCAGGTTGAGGCTGAGCCGGGGATGGGAAAGTTGAATTACTACCGCAAACACTTCCAATACTCACGCCATTCTATCACAACTTCTGCACTGCCAGATTGATCAGGCAGATGAATGCTTTTCCCCTTCCTCCCACCCCTCCCCCTCTGTGAGACCAAACCCACCCTTCCTCTCCAGTTGTGCATTGGCATTTCACTGATGATAACTTCACTTGCGTGTCTCACTGTAATGTTTTAGCCTAGTGTGCACATCTGATTCACGACTGCCAGGGAATCAAAATGGTGAACGCAACAAATCTGAGAAACTACCTACCATTCTTAAGAGGCTACTACAGCACTTTGACCTTCTGTTTAAGTATCCCAAATTATATTTTTTCCCTAAAAGCAGGATGCTAATAAGAATAAATGTGGACTGGGAGAAACAATGAGGCCCTTATCTACAGAGATATCAGCGCGAGCCCTGCCCGTCCACAAGCCCAGCATCCCATTGGACTCGGCAAGCAGAGCCGGCCCCCGCGGCGGCAGCATCGAGGGTACGGTGAGGTGAGACAAGAAGTCCCTGCCCTCCGGTGGCTCCAGAACGTGTTCCTTCACAATAGAACTTTTATGCTTGTACTCTGCATTCTTTCAGAAAGGATTTAAGATATCTTTTTGGAAATACCATTTTTTAAAATTACTTGTGACATTTTTGAGCCAAAAAAGTAACTGTTTAAGGAAATTTGAAAAGGGCTATGAAAAAGTAATCAATGAAACCACTGTTAATGTTCTAGTATATACTCCTTCCTCCCCATATATATTTTTGTCAGAACTTTACTGAAGTACAATTCAGTCCCATATAATTCACCCACTGAAAGTGTTCAATTCAATGATTTTTAACATACTTGAAGCTGTGCAACCATCAACACAATCAATTCTGGAACATTTTTATCACCCCAACTTGAAACCTCGTACCCATTAGCACTCACTCCCCATTCCTCCCCAGCCGCCCCCACTCTCACTCTCATCCTGGGCAACAACTAGTCTTCATTTTATCTTAAGGGGTTTGCTATTCTGGATATTTTATATAAACGGAAACACACAATCTGTGGTCTTTTGCAACTGGCCCCTTTCACATAGCATAATGCTTTCAAGGGTCATTCATGTTGTAATGTATCAGTACTTCATTTTTTATTGCCAAACACTATTGTTTCATGTATACACCACATTTTACGTATCCATTCCTCAGCTGATGGGCATTTGTGTTGTTTCCACTTTGGGCAGTTATGAATAATGCTTCTATGAACATTTACATACAAGTTTTTATGGAGATGTTTGTTTTCATTTCTCTTGAGTATAAATCTAGGAATGTAATTACCTGGTCATATGCTAACTCTACGTTTAGTATGTTTTTATAACAGGTTTTTTTTTATATCTAGTGTATACACACACACCCTAAAATCTCAAACAGTAAAGAAGTTATTCATGAAGAAAATCAAAAGATATCCTCAGCCCCCAAATTTGTTCTCAGCCATCAACTAAGCAGAAGCCCTAAACCATTGTATTTTGAATTGCGGTCAGGATAAATTTTCCTAATTTACTCAATTGCTTGAATAAAATGAGGTAAGTCATCTTTCAAAGAAAAACAAGATTCAGTTTTGTCTTGAGAAACTTTTATGTCCCTAAGACTTGACACTTAGAGCCTATTTATATTCAGGAAAATAAAAACCCTTTGCTATATTTTCAACTAAAGCATCTTTCAATTGTTTTAGACTCCCTAGTTAATATGGTTACTTAATGCTTGTCCCTCTGCCGAGCCTGCAGCTCCAACGCAGCTGGAACAAAGCGCCCGTAGCAGGTGTGAACAGAATCTGTTGTATCTGAGGGGCTCTGGGGAATCTCCTCAGATTCTTTCCAAATCAAACTATGATTTTTTAAGTTCTGTGATAAACTGGGGGAGACAAGAAGGAGAATTTTTCTTTTTTGTGTGAGAAAATACTAAGGCCATTATAACAACATACAGCTCGACATCCTATTTTTGTCCTTGGTGAAACTTTTTTTTTCCTGTGGGCAGGAAGAGAAAGAGGGTAGCGAAGTCAGTCTCTGGAAAAAGTACAAAGAAGCCTGAGCTGCTTTGAACAATGGAAAAAACAATCACACATCACTTCGGAGCTGGGAAGTACATTCTCTGGGTATGATCTGTAATTATCTTGAAAACATCAAAATTCCTGACTCTTAGGTGAATGACACTGATAAAGTCCTTGGATGGGCATTCCACACTAGGGTTCAGATAAGAGCTGTGCATCCAGCTGAGTAACTCCCCCTGCAGAACAGCCTTCCTAATGCTATTCTAAGACCCCGCCATCCTGGTGTAAAGAATCTACATCTTGATAAGACCTTGCAACCATATTTAACAGCTCTAAAGAGGCACTGAGTTAGCGTATTTAAAATGAAAAATTCTGGAAAGGAAATTCTGCATGGATGAAAGCCCTCTTGTTCTCCCAATAATATCTCACAGGAGATTAAATAACGTGTATCACACAATGTCTCTTCACATTCCACTCAGAGCACAGAGAGGAATGATGCACCCCTGCCTTGAGAATGTTCACATAAACAAGATGCTCTCCTCGTCACTGTGATGCAAAGACCTACGTCCTGCTGTCTTAACGAATACGTGGGCACCACTATGTCCATGCTAGCCACATGGTATAGCCTGCATTCATAATGACAGAGAGCTGACCAGTTGTCAGGTCCCGAGCAAGGTGCTCTAATCTTTATTTTCTCGTTTAAACCTTACTACGAAGGAAATGTTACATGACAGTCCCGCTCTGTCATTTTCTACAAAAGACCACACAAGCAAGTCACTTGCACAACACTCAGAAGCCAGCCTGTGGCAGAGCTGGGGTCTTCAGTAGTCTGCTTGGAGCTGGTGCACGTAGCCGAGACACGTCCATGCCCGTGGGTCAAAAATCTCCCGTCATGAGAACTTTGTGAGACAGGCCAGCCATGAGGAAGACAGCTCATTTCAAGGCAATGATTTCAATATTGCGCTTTTCCATCACACAGACGCTGGAGAGATCCCTAGATTAGCAGTCCGAAGGCTAGGTAGATATTCTGTTATATAAGGGTGATGAGCATTCTATAGCACAGTGAGCTCGGACTGCCTGGGAAAGCTGTGTCACCTCAGACTAGTTACGTGACCTCTCTGTGCTGCTACCTCCTCACACATACAATGGGGAAATCGATTTCTGACTCCCAGAAATCTCTCTCTCCGTGACCACTGGAATGCACACTTCATGAATGTACAAATTTCGTTCAGCTCAAAGCTGAAGCCCCCGCATGTAGAGCAGTGCCTGGCAGTCAACAAATGCTTGGGTGAAATTAAGTGACATTTAACTCCCTGAAATCAGGTTTTTTCTCTTTGCTTTTTCAGATGGGGCTATTCCACCAGCACCTAGCACAAAGTGCCTATCAATAAATGTTTATTGAATGAATAAGTAAAGGAGCGTAGAGGACTCCCATCTGCCTGCCTAGACTGTCCCTTGTGTTTGGACCCACGGCCTCTCCCGCCTTCCACGAGGACCATGGGGAGGAAATCCCTCTGGGCCTGCTTGCAGCTGCTGCCTCCGCCCTGAAGGAAATGACTTGCCTTCTCTGCTTTGTGACTAGAACTCATGCTGCAGTCCCAACTCCCTTTTCTTGTTAATGAAAATGTGGAAGATAATTAACGGGGAGAAACTAACAAAGGAGGAAACCGGTAACACAGAAGTTAAGACATTTATATAGTGGTCAATGGTATTGCAATGGTTCTCTTCGTTTTATGGCCCCGAAAACTCCAGGCAGATAACAGCTCCCCGACAACACACAGAAAAAGTGTGTAGCAAGGCAGGAGAGGTCCGAAAATTCACCAGGACGGTGAGTCATCCTCTGCTTCTGTCCCAGTGTGAGCATTACTGTACTAATGGATGGAGAGAAACCAAGTGACCATGGGAAAGCAGAAACAAGATCTAGAAAGGGCAGGATCAGTAAAAATGAGGAAGAGCAGTATTTCTAAAGTACCTTCCGCAGACCACTTCCATGAGATGCTGAGAACTGTGAAAAACAGTCTTAGACTTCTTGACTGCAAGACTTACTAAAACCTACGAAACATTAAATGTATTCTCCCTCTCCAACGTGGGGGGTTTCACATACAGCCTTTTTCTACTTATCTGGCCAAAGAACCCTTATTTTTCAGAATATCCTCCAGGATTGGCATTCTGTGTAACGCTCATGGGAAATCCTAGAGGAGGGTCACAAGGCCCAAAATAAGGACAAAAGGAGCAGAGGACAACACAGCCTCAGCTGAGGGATTAACAAACAGTAATAATTAGCTTATTCATCTCAGCCTATTAAAAATGAGATGACTTTTGGGCCATTTAATTCATTTGTTATAACTTCCCATCATTCTGGAAGTACAGTTAACAACCATAAAATTATAGGAATATAATTGGTTCATAGACAATAATAAAACCATTTATCACATTAACGAGAACAGCACAGTAAATTTCCAGACTAAAGTTATTAATAGCGTTTTAATCGATGGCAGCTACAGACACAAGCTTAGATAGAGCATCCCCCTCTATCCACTGCTGCAGGAGGAGCAGGAAAACATGAGCTATTAAAGATCTTTTCGTAGATGTCAAGGGGAAAGCTTGCTCTTGGAGCTTAAAGGAAAAGGAAGGCAAGCTCTTACCCTCAGAATGTTTTGTTCTTCCAGTTGAGTCAACTCCAGGGTTATGAATAGACAAAAACTAATGAGTATTTTCACTTTAGTTGAATAGTGCCCTCTGCTGGAATGTGCATACGGTTTCTAATGTCCAACGAGCTTATGCAAATAAAAGCATTGTCTAGAAGATCTATAAAATACACACATTATTTGGAATTAGAGGACTTGAGTTTCTGTCCAAATTATTTTGCTTATTGGTTGAGTGACTTCAGTCCAACTAGTAGCCAGGTGTATTAACTGGTCTGTCCCCCAGGCCCATCAAACTCAACCTGTCTAAAACTGAGTACACTTTTTGTCATGATCCTGCTTTCCATAAGGCCTGTCCCACCCGGGGACACGCCAGGAATCACCTCTTCGCCCACCTGACACACTACCCCTTCAGGAAAGAACCCATCTGTCCCCACCTCTCCCAACTCATCACGCTGCTCTGACGCAGCCTCCTTCCGCATTACTCTCAGCAACTCCCTGGCCCCCGAATCCGTGCTCCACACTCTCACAGTGACCTTCCTAAAAGGATAATCTAACCTTAATTTACTTCAAGCAGCTCCCCAGAGCTGTCAAGGTGGGTTCCAGTTCCTCACCAGCTTGTTTTCCTGCCCTGATCTCAAATTGTTAGCCCTGGAAACGCAAAAGCTTAGAATTTGAGTATAGGTTTAGACTTCACTTTGTTATAAGTTAGTTTGAAGGGGTATTACAGGGGAATAAAAAGATACAGGACAGTAAGTAAAAGTCAGAAGTTGATTTAAAAAATAAACAAAGGAAAAGCAAGAGTGAAGGCTTACAAAATAAAGGCAATACAAAAATGCATTCAGCGGCCCCCTACACATTTGCAGCTGGCCGGCCAGAAATTTAGCTCCAACTTTTTATCAGCCAACCGGAAGCAAGAAACCTGATCGGTTCCCGTTATAGCAGTAAAGCAAGCCAAATGTTCTGAAGAAGCTAGCATTCCTCACATGAGAACAGAAGAGGTTTTCCCTACAGGTCTTCAAAAGAATGTGTGAAGTTGTTCACCACCTCCTTGGGCAGGCAGGACAAGCTGCAGCTCCCTCAGTGCCGCCAGCACATCACTCACAGGAGGAAAGAGGGAGGGTGTTTCCACAGGGGCCCAGAGGGGTGCAGCTCGGGCAGAAAGCTCAGCTGGTCACTTAACCCAGGAGTGTATGCAGTGTGGGTGGGCCACTCAGACTTGGAACAACTCACTACAAATCTTTCTCTGAGATAACTTTTTAACAAACATGGGGGAAAAGAGTTTAAGATTATACTACCTGACAAGTACCTGGAATGCAACTATTCTATGTTGCTAATTATAAGAAGAATCAAAGGTATTAATCAGCTGTCAACAATTGGTGGCATAGGGACAAGGATCTTGTCCTATTTTTTCTTCCTAACCCCAGCATCTAGCATGGTGGCTCTCAGCCCTATCAGACTGTTATCCCTTTACATTAACAGATAATTTGTAATGCCCCCTCCGCTCTCCTGGATTTACACAGATAATGTATCCTACTTCCAAATATGTATAACCCTATCCTCCTATATACTTTCAAAAATAAAAATACTCTAACATATTAAAGCAAAAGGAAAGTGATAAAAGATAGTATGCATCTCAATATATAAAACCTTTCTCTAACTACCCTAGAAGACATAATGATGTCAGATTCTTGGAACTACTGTGTTTTAGAAAATAAAACAAAAACAAACAAAACTCAGAATCCATCCCATACAACAAGTACAGGACTATTCGAGGACAGAGGTGAGAATGCTCCCTCGAATCAAACTTGTGTTTATTACCAGGACTCACTAACACACAACATAGCCTTATTTTTGTCTGTAAAGAGGAAAGAACTGAACTGAAGTAGACATTGCTTGCCCAGGTGCCAGGTAAGCTGCCAAGCTGGGAAAACTAAGAAAGTGCTGTGTCCCCGTAAGTGAGCTGGGTGTTATGTACCAGTGAGGCATCCACGTGATTCCATGTGTTACAACGTGGAACAGGACGGTGACAATGTGTTACAGAAAGTATACCTCCTGTCAGGACTCCCACCTCCAGTAGATTTGTACCTTCAGTCTCTGAAGCTCCCTCAGGATTGGGAGCCACTGTGCAGGACCCGGGGTGGGCGGGGCTGTCTGCACCCTGCAGAATATGTCACAGCCCCACCCCTACCTCTCCATGCCAGGGGTATCCCCCACAACCCTCATGACAACAAAAGCACCCTCACAACCTCCATCATCTTGGGACCCACTAGCCCAGCACAGGGTAGGAGCGCCACAATGGTGAACAAACCAAAGAGAGAGGGAGTGATGAAGGACTGAATGGGATGAAGAAACTGAACTTGAAACTGAGGGGAATGGTCTGCGTCAGGAGAGTGCCCTGGAGGTCAGCAGCCAGGGAGGACCTGGCCCAGGACCTGACCAACAGCACTCAGTAAATGCTAATCGAAAAAAAGAAAGAAAGAAAGTGGAAAACACTCCCACTTGTATATCTCATTTAACGCCGTCAGAGGACCCGTGTTGTGTCCCACGACCCTGATCTTGCCTCTGATCCCCTTTGCTCTAGCTCTGCTTTACCCATGCACTTCGACCCCAGTGGGCTGGTGAGTCCTGTGCCCTGGCCGGGTTCCCCAAGTGCGGAAGGAGCACGCGTACCTTCTTCGGGTTCGGGTTCTGCAGCCCTGGAAGGCATATCTGGTCTTTCCTCTGGTCTGGTTTCTTGTTCTTCAAGAGTCTAAGAAAGCAAGGGAAAAAAAACACTGAATACCATTTGAAGCTTCAAATATGCAACAAAGAGACAAAAACCACATTCAACGATCTCAGAGCTGGGATAGGCCAGAGGCATGGCCTGGGGTGGTCAGGAAAGATAAGCAGTACCCCAGGAAGGTGGTAAGAAATGTTGGGGGAACCTGAAGGCATGGACCGAAACTGTCCCTGAAAGTAATCCTCTAGTACAGGGGCCCCAACCCACTGTTAGGCACTGGGCTATGACTGAAGCTCACCTGAGCTCTGCCTGCTGTCTCCTCCACCCTCTGACCCCCCACCCCTGTCTTCCAGGAAACCCATCTCTGGTGCCAAAAAGGTTGCGGCCCGCTGTCCGCTGCTCTACTGCTTCCCCAGCTCACAACAAGGTTCTCAGGAACGTGATGCATGAACCAAAATGTAAGACAGAGAACAGAAAGTCTTGAAACCAGAAAGAAGAGCCACCGTTTCATGCCTCTGCCCACGTAGACCAACCCCCATCCACACCCTAAGACACAGGGATCTTGGGGACCCAGTCAATGGGGTAGGGCCACCAACACCCAGAGGACCCAGGATTAGCATGTTCCTTGGGCTGTAAGCTGACACACACAAGTGCAGATGATCCCTGGCTGAGGCTCAGTTTGTGAGCCTTGGAGAGAAGCTGCCCACTTTGGAACCCTCTGTGTATTTTCTTTTCAAATGGATTTCCCACAGCCAGTGAAAATATGAAGAAAAACAGAATTATGTGCGAATGAGTCAAATGGTAAAATGGCCCAAGACTACATCAGCACATGTTCCAAACTGAATAAATGGGCAAACTCAGGCGGCAGCCCTACAACTGACATGGACGCCTGAATCCCCCAGGGCGTGTGACTGAGCTCAGCGTATCAGGAACTAAATTCTCAGCATTCTGATTACCAGTAAGCTGCTATAGGGAGAGAACTGAAACATGATTAAAAGAGATAGCTAAGATTTTGCCAGTTTGGATATGTACCACCAACCTGTCACTGTTTAAGGTTTAATAATCATAAATTATCAGTCCACCGGTGTCAGCTATAACGGAATGTTACAATATGACTCCTGTACAGCTCTGAACAAGCGTGGCTCTGATTACGGTCACCCAAACAGCCCTTGGATGTGATAAAGCAAACTTCGGTTTCTGCAGCATGATTTTATTGTTGTTCTAGAAGGCTGCAGATAACTAAGCCATGCCCTAACCCTGGGACTAAGGATGCCTGCTAACACTGAGGATATACTGTGGTCCGCTGAGAATGAACTAGTCCCTCAGACCAAGTCAGATTAAAAAAAAAATAGGCATTGGGACATCGAAGATTTAATAAGCATGAATGCTTTATTACAATAGATAGTCTCATTTTTCTTCCCCCGAATTGTAAAGCTTTAGTGTGGACAACCTATATAACAATAACCACCTGCTTACATTTAAAATAACATCTAACCAAGTAAGAAGTACCACAAATAATTTTAAATTCAATAACACCATCAAAACATTTTGTCAAGAGGGAAGAATTAATGACTTCGGGTGTCCTAAAGACTCTCGGCCTGGCTCCCTTTCGGTCTCCCCGCTCCTCACCCCGCCGAGTTGTGTCACTAGGGGCAGAAAGAAAAAAGAGGCAGGCTGACACCTGGAGCACAAGGCCATTCCATTTTAACTGATTCTTTTATCGATGTTTTACCATAAACGCATTTTCTCAGTGAAAATGAAAATCTCCAACTAACTGGAAAGCAATTTCTATTGGGTCTTTGTTATTATAAAGTCTACTTCAAAACATTATTGACACATTTGCATTTACTCCTTCTAAATCTTCCCCAAGGTGATCAGCGTTCTCTTGAATGTGTTATGAGAAATCACAAATTCAAACTAAGAAGTTGGAGAATTTGATAATAAGTTCAATCATTTTTGCTATACATAGAGCTTGCTCCATGCTTGTCAAGAGTTTTGTCACCAGGTGCTATGCTGCAGTCCAAGAGCCCCTTCTAAGGACACATGTGTGCCTGAGCTCTGCCCTGAAGGGCCTGCACGGAGCCGAGTGCACCTGGAGCAATGCTGCTCCCCAGGCCGAGCCTCTGCCACTGGAACAGCCACACCTGGGGGCCTGGGTGGGAAGCCACAGGCATGGATGAAGGCTTAGTATCTTTTTTTTTTTTTCATTGCTTTTAGAAAAAGAGAAAGGGAGAGAGAGAAACATCAATGGGGGAGAAAGGGAGAGACAGAAACATTGACGGGGGAGAGAGAAGCATCAATCTGTTGCCTCCCACACACGTCCGGACCTGAGATTGTATGCACCTGGACCAGGGACCGAACCTGCAGCCTAGGTATGTGCTCTGACCTGGAATCGAACCCTCAGTCTTTCAGCTACAGGATGACTCTCCAAGCACTGAGCCACACCAGCAGGGAAAGGTTCAGTATCTTTAAATGACAAATACCCTTAGGCAAAATGAGGAAACACCATATATCCAAAAATTACACACTAAATTCCCAAAAGCCCAACAAAGGGAGGTAGTAGTTCATGCTCTGAAGAGCATGTGTCATTCTAGTTGTTTAAATAAAGCCCTATATGGAATAGGCCAACAATAATCTTTATTCGATATATAGTGTTTTGGGCTAAATCTTTAATATTATGAAGCAAACATTTTACAAAAACTGTGATAAATAACAATATCAGTTCCCTGAACTGTGTGCCCTGTAAAATCTACCCAGCCATCAAACCCGTGCCTTATTAATGGGTGTGCTGCAGGACACAGGGGTCACGGGACCTGGGAAGCGAGTCCATTAGGCCCCTGAGCGCTGCCAGCTAGGCTCTCTCAGCCCTTTTACTCAAAATAACATTCCCCTTAATAATAATTAAAAGATGTAAATATTCTTTATATTCTTCTAGATTCCACAAAAAAATAAAAATAATGAAGACAAAACCGTTTAAATCCTGAGATGGGCATGCTAGGACAGCACTCAATGCTAGTGTTTAGGCCCCGGTGGGAAGAGGAGAAGCCTCTTCAAAGAGAAACAGGTTTCAGGTGACCAGTCCGCATTCAAGAAGAATCTGTACCCTAGGACAAATGCTTAACTACATCTAAGCCATAAGAAACACCACAAGTAGGTATTAGATACGTAAAATAATCTTAAATGCAACTGCTTTAGATAAGAATCATAATGTCATCAATAAATTAATAGAAAATATCCAATGTTAGAATTTTAAAACCTAACACTGGCAAGGATGGCTCATAAAAAGTAAAAGAACCAAGAATATTATATAAATTACTATTTCCTACTACCAAAATATTACATAATAATCCTCATTATACAGCGTAACTCAGTTTCCAATTTTGTATCCCCCAAGCTTCTGTTAGAAAAATACTGTCCCCGAAACAAGGAGCGCACTGTCGACACTCGCCAGGCATGTGCTATTGGATGCTAGAATAATGGGTACAAACCTTGATAAGCAAGTCTCTGTCCCAAAAGTACTTCCTGAAGAGTTTAATATCTGCCTCCAACAAATGCTCGGCCGTGTGGTTAAGCGTCAGGGTCAGTGTTTCTGGAGAGTGGATGTACTGGAGGAAGGCGTCTTCGCTGAGCTGCACTCTGGAGAAGCCTGGGGAACGTCTGCCCTGGAAACTGAACCGTCACAAATCAAAACCCACACACAGCTTCGGAAACACCAACCCCCAAATCCCAGTGCCCTCATCACCCCTGATAATCCAACTGACAAAACGATCCTCAAAAGCCGACTCCTGACAATAAGATCATGTAAACAGGTTCTAATAAAGCCATCTTTCTTTTTCCACCCAGAGAAGACAGCAATTGAAAAGCCATTCACACAATTATGTACATTAAAGATTTATATAAATAATGAAACAGCACTGACTTTTAAACCTAGTACTTTACCTCATATTTTGTTCTCCTTTCAATCTGAAAAGATGCCTCTCCTTTTAATGGGGCCACATGGAGCAGAACAAATTAGCCGGCAGCCACCAGTTTATTAGGTGATTACAGTGGAAAACAGAAATGATCTCCAGGGAACATGGTAAGGTTTGGATGTTACAAACAAGTGAGGTATGCAAAACACACTGGCTGACTATTGTAAATCATTTTCTCATGCAAATTAAAACATGCATAAATTTAACTGTGTTGTATTCTCAACAACACTCATAAACAAAGGAGCAATATTCCCAAACTAAATTCTTGAATATCAGCTTATTTCCTGTTCCGTTTTGGCTAAGAACAATCACACATTTATTAGCTATATGTAGGCTTCATGGCTAATATCATAATATTCTGGATGGTTTATAAGGTCATGCAATAAGCACAGTGAAGAGGCCAAAGGAGGAAAATGTGAGTGGTTCCTAGATAACAGCCTGCCTCTCAGCATGTTGTCACATCCCAGTGGCTTGCTCCTGGGTTCCTCACCACTCAGAACTAGCACTCTGCCTCTTTCCTCTTCACCCAAGACTTCATTTTGTTAATGACCATTTGCTTTACAAGAATATAGTGTACTTCCAATCAAATAAATGTTATCTCCATCATATGGAGTGACAAAAAGGAATCTTCATAAAGGGCACTTACACTCTAAGATTTGGGGCATCTTCCTAAACTCTTGACACTGATTATTGGCAGGGACTCCAGAATCTTCCAGGAAACAACATCTTATTTCAATGACAAGCCCCTGAGGCAAATGGACTCTAAACCCGAGCCATCCAATCATTGCTATTCATTGAGCAAATGGAAGTTCTAAATTTCGCTTACAGTCCACTTCTAATCCCAACCATAAATGGATTTATTAGATGTGCAAACTTTTAAAACACATAATATCTCCAGGTCTTGGACTGAGCAGAAACAGAAAAGCTACCAAGGACGAAGAAGTCAGCCTCCCAGGATTTCACTGTAACAACGACTAAGTCACAGGAAGCAGTCCAGCCTTCCTCTTTTAGCCAAGGGAGTGGGGTTATGTTAGAGCAAAAAAAGGGAGGGGGCAACTCTCTGTGGATGGACTCTTTCCTTAGCTGGTGACCAAATGAGGAGAAAAAAAAACACAGAAAGCTCTGACTTCTACTCCAATGTCCACTTATGCATCATATAACCATAAATTAATTGCATTGAATTCTATGAGCCAAACAAGAAAAACCAGTTCATTAATACTATAATAATTCTGAAAACATTTAATATTTATGTGGCACTTTGTAATTTTTAATATACTCTCCCATATATCTGGGTTTTTTTTAACCACATGTCAGGTGAAGAAAATTAACATATATGAATCCTTCTTTCGTAACTTAAGAGTGACAGATCTAAACCATTCTAAATAACAAACAGTACATTCATTTCTCATTAAAACTGTGGATATCATCATGAACATAGATAACTTAATAGTTGACAATTTATTTTTTTTAATTATTTCACTAGATCCTGATAACCATCCATTGGCTTTCTAGTATTTTAGGGTTTGTCTGTTATTCATTGATTCAACAATGAATACAATTTCATATTCTTTCAATAAATATTATGTGCTGAACACTGCAGTACATAAAACAGAAATATTTTCAGCCCTCAGATGATTTAAGAGGGAGACATATAGGAAACAGATAATCACTGATATATAAAATTCTAAATTGTAATTAATGTAGTGAATAATTTTAATCACTTCAATCACAATTACTATTGTGAATTAATAATCATAAAAGACCATAAACACAAAAGGTCCCTCTGAAGAAGTGACATTTAGGGCTGAAACATGAAAGATAAGTAGGGATTGGGGGTTATTATTAATTACAGCTCCCTATAAAGACTTTTGAGACTTTTAACTCCTTCTCCCCCATGAAGTATTAATGCTAAATATATATGAATATCTGTGTGTGCTATACATACACATATATATACATATATACACATATATGTATATGTATACACACACACATATATATATCTGTGCTTTATACATGAGTACTAATGGTAAAACATAAACCAGTATTAGCTTGTGGTTTGCTTATTTCAATTGTTCCACCATGTTTGGCAGACTTTACAGAAACAGAGTAAGAGAGAAACTACCAAGTAGCCAAACTCACTTTGTGATGTCTTCAACCAGCTTGGAGTGTCCACCATTTAAAGCTAAGTCTAATGGCGTGGCACCCTCTTCATTGGGTAAAGCCAAGGCCTGAACTCCCCCCGGGAGACACACAAGGAACTGGGAAAGCTTGGGCAGGCCCCATCTCATAGCCAGGTGTAGAAGAGACTCCCTGTGAAGAGTCACTGAAAAGAAGACAAAAATATATGAGTCGCTCTATTTACAAATTTGTCTCATACATTTTATCAGAGACCATGTATTAGACACAAAAAGAATGGCAGACCTGGAAGGAACCCTAATAAGCATCTAATCCAAACAGCTCATTTTATAGATGTGGAGAGGTCAGTGATTTATCCAAGGTCAGGTAGCCAGCAGGTGCTAAGGTCAGGTCTGCTCATTGCTGGTAAAATATTCTCTCCACACACTGTGGTGCGTGTTAGCATCACCTTTCACTCCCATGCAGTAAAGTCATCCAGGAAAAACAAGTGCTAGGAACAGGCCACCCTCTGGACACAGACACTGTTGAGGGAGATGGTGCTATTCCAGCCAGGCAGTCTCTCAGAGGCAACACTGGGAAGCAGCCTCTGTTTCCATCCTCTGTCCTTGAAGGTGCTCTCCCCTGATGAGAAACTGGGACAGAAATGGGCTTCACATGTCCAGAAAACTGGAGACCGTGGTCCCCCTCAACGTCATCCATCTACTGGCTCTACGGGATTATTTCAATGTTGCCAAGGCCACCCCAGCTCCTGGCTGGTCTGTGTATCTTGGTTTCATTAAGGTGTTTGTTGCTCTATATTATGGTTGTTTCCTAAGTGTATTATCTTACAGATTAAGGGGGTCCTTGAAGTTTTGTATTCCTAACATCATCTGGCATCCTATTTGGCAAACTGAAGTCATCTGGTATTTGTGGAGTTGAGTGGCAACTGTCAAAATCTCAATCATTTGTGTATGTTTACATTACCTGATTTGTATAGAGTTTGTACACCTGTTTTTCTACTGCAATGACCCAGTGCCTGGAACACAGGTGGCCTGTGATAAACATTATGTAGGAAATATATAAAAGAATAAATTTGCCTACATTTTTAAAAAAGCTAGGCCTGGGAACTCCACAGACATGAAGATACACCTTAAAACAAACCTAATCTTAACATACTAAGCATGAAAATTCTGACATTCATGATCTGTTGGAATAAGCATGCTGTAATAATCTGAGTTACACACACCCTGCAAGTAAGTGACATCATTGACTCTGTTTGTAAAACTGAAAGAGACCCAAACAGCATTGCATCACACTGGGTGACAGGCCTGAGAGGCAGGGACTGAACTGTCTTTTCTCCTAGCACCGTGCCTGACACATCTTATGTGCTCTATAAACATTTGCTTATTGAATGAATGAATAAATGAGCAATGGCTCTTTCCCTGGTGAGTACCCACGGGAGCCAGCTTTCAGTAACTATAGCAATTCTGATCCACAGCTGCTGTTTGGAGCATCTCTCATTCTTAGTTCCACCTCTGATATCTCGTGACTAAACTCCGAACACAACATACGTACTCCCACACACAACTCAGGCACCAAGGACAAAAACTATCTATTTCTCCACCTGCTGACTGTCCACATTAATGTGGTTTTACTATCCCGTTGTCTTTGGTTGCATCACTTTACTATTCCATTTACTTACCCAGGCAAATGACTAACTAACTGTCCACTATGGGAACTTCCTTTAAGACCCACTAACTCTTCAACAGTCAGTTTTTAAGCCCTAAAACCAATGTTTATTATATCATGATCCATACCCAATCCTAACCAAACTCCCCTCCCTGCCCATCACCCCCCAATACACCTCTGTTGCATTAAAAGACCCTCATTAAACCAAATATCGAGTTCTCAGTAAATTCCACTTTTGCCTTACCCACCGGAGACACTGCTAAGGGTCTGTGGATGTGGAGACCTCACGTACCATGGCATGTAACAAACTCAGCTTTGTCTTACTAGCAGGTGGTGGGGATGCTGTCTGGGAAGCCGGCATCCAAGAAAGCCTTAGTGCGAAACAACTGGGAAATGCTTCACTGCACGGCGATGCAAAAGAAAACTGCTGAGCTTACCTTTTTAATCCACTTATACTGCTATTTCTTATATCGAGATCAATGAACAAAAGGTCTTCTATTTTAAATATGTAAAGAGCCCTCCCAGTGAAATGACACTGACTTCACTGTGTATTTGCCCCATATCCATCTGTGTGACACAGCTCAGCCTCCCCCAGTAAGGAAACACCTGAAATGACAAAACTTCTAAAAACAGAGAAGGCGGTACACCCCTGCCAGGCATTTTAATATCCTTGATACTTTCAAAAGAGTTATATTCACTATTAATAGCTTACCATTAATTATTTTATCCTTTGAATTTTGAAGGATTTAAACCTATTTTATTAGAAAGTAGGGTTTTTACTCTTAGCAGATTCCCAACAAGGCATGTTTGATAACGCTGCCATTTGTTTCCTTCTTAAATAATAATCAGGATGAGGGTTGTTAGGACCAGGTAACAAAACAAACGCACACATGCACGTACACTCCCCAACGTGGCTGTCAACATGAGGCTGTAACCAGCCACACTAGGACTGAATTTCTGAGTCATCAGTCCCAACCTGATTCTGTTAAGAATGTCCCATGGTTATATTGGAGATAAGCTTCTTCCAAGAAAAATATGACCAAAAGGGAACATTTAAACCTTTTGCATTCCCTTTTAAAACCATACCATTGATAAAGGTAAGTATGATGTCAGCCATGTCAATGGTATTCCCTACAGCGCCTGGGACAATGCCCTAAAGATCCTCACACCTCAGGTACAGTTCAGTATTCAGCCTGACCCACAGGGTGTGAGGAGCTGTTTCCTCTGCGAGAAAGCCTTCCGGGCCTGTTCTGTTAGTCCAGCTCCCTGTCCTCTCCTCTCTGGCTCCGCGCTCACATCTTGTTCAATGGGAGAGAGCAGGACACGTGTAGGACTGAATTGCACTCTTACCCTCTCTCCCCAACCTTCCTTCTTCCAGAGTCGACCCCCTTCCTGGCGAGATGGGAAGGCAGGGGAAGAGAGATCTAACGTTTGAAGAAAAAAATAAAAGTAAAAAGCTGAGCACAATGTTTTAAGAGTGTGCTTTCTCATTCAGTATAAAAGTTCAGAGTGAAGAATCAGGCAAACAGCTTGAAATAGGAAACATCATGACATATATAAATTATTCTGCTTGTTACAGAGTTTCAGATTCTTAACAGCGGTCTGGAAAACAAGCTTTGAAAGGGGTCATTCAATTTGGCAGAGGTGGAGGTGTTCAATTAAATCCTTTTTTCCCCAAATAAATAGGTCTCTTCCTCTTTAGCTGGAGTTATTTGAACTAATTGTAACTACAACAGAATTACTAATAATTTCTCTAATGGAAAACATTAAAAGGTATGACCTACAACATCCTGGGAGCAAAATCACCCAGACACAAAAAGAAAACTGAGCAGGTTGCGTCATTCGGTCAACACTCCCATCAGCGCCTAAAAGGAGGCCCATCTGCCCCATTCAGGAAAGGAGGCTCCGAGTCCATGCCCCCCACTCTGTCGTTCCTTAGGTTTTCTGCCTGGAAAATGAAGCTGTCATATCAAAGACCCAAGGTCCTGAGAGTGTTCATTCCTTCCCTGGATTTTTCAGGACAAAGGTTATGCAAAATACAGCACACACTAAGAGACCTTCCAGAGTGCCTATTGGCCAAGAGCAGATTGGCCAAGCAGTTCAGTTATTACTCAAGAAAAGTGATTGTATTAACTACTCAGTCCAAATTTAGGGTCATTATCATACCTATATGGGGCTTGACTATGCCTTTCAATTAGCAAAAAATTCAGGATGGATGATTTAAAAATAAATTACTGAACCCTCCTGAACTCACATTCATTACTGGAGAAAATGCAAATTAGTACAATCAGTTTGGAAAACACGGTGCCACAGGGAAGGGAGGTGGGGGGAAGTAGAAGAAGGTAGAGGGGGTACGAATCGTGATGACAGAAGAAGGCTTGACTTGGGGTGGTGAACACACAATATACAGAGGTTATATTATAAAACTGTACACCTGAAACCTATGTAATTTTATTAATTAATGTTGACCCAATAAATTCGATTAAAAAATAAAATAAAAAGATAAAAAAGAAAAACTGATGTCTATGACTGAGCAATTCCATTCCTACATATAAAACCTAGTAAGGATTGTACATTTTACACATCAGAAAATATGCCCAAAAATGTAAAATGGTTAAAAATAGAAATGATCTTTAATGTCCACCGACAACAGAATAAATTGAAGTATAATCATATACTAGTGTTCTAACAAAAATAAAAATGAATTACAGACACAGAAGAAACTAAGAAATATAATGTTGAAGAAAAAGTCATAAAAGAATATACGGAATACATTTCAATTAATATGAAGTTTAAAAAAGTGAAAACTAAACCATATTATTTATGGATACGTAAGTAGTAAAACTATAAGGAAAAGCAGGGATATGGTTACTATAGAAGCCAGCATAGCCCTGGCTGGTGTAGCTCAGTGGATTGAGTGTCAGCCTGCAAACCAAAGGGTCGCCGGTTTGATTCCCCAGTCAGGGCACGTGCCTCAGTTGTGGGCCAGGTCCCCAGTAGGGGGTGTGTAAGAGGCAACCACACATTGATGTTTCTCTCTCTCTCTTTCTCCCTCCCTTCCCCTCTGTCTAATAATAAAATATGTTTTTTTTTTTAAGTCAGCATAATACTTCTGAGGGGAAAAAAGGAAATGTGACTAGGAAAAGATGAGGGGAAAAGATGAAGGTGGTGGTACTTCTGGGGTTCAACAGTATCTGCGTATGTCTCCTCCCAACTACTCCACCCCCCTCCCCGCTAAAACACTGTTATGTTCAACATCCTCCCCAGAACAATTAAAACAGAATTTCTGGGGTAGGGTCAAATGTCAATCTTTTCTGAAGCTACCCAAGTGATTCTTATGCAAAGTCGGGGTTGGGATCTCCTACCTTAAATAAATAAGTGGTTAACAAAATACCCATCTATGCTTTCTTTTCATACCTCTGTCTTCCCAATCAACTTGTAAGATCTCTTAGGTAAAAAGTTTCAACAATAAATAAGAACAAAAAATAATAATGTTTATGGCTTTTGTAACTGATTTTTTAGAGATAGAGAGAAGGGTAGGGAGAGAGACATCAATTTGTTGTTCTACTTACTGATGCACTCATTGGTTGCTTCTTGTATGTGCCCTGAACAGGGATGAGACCCACAACCATGGCCTACGGGGATGACGCTCTCACCCACTGAGCTACCCAGCCAGGGCTATTTGTGACTTTTGCAAGTCATTTTAAATTCACATTCCTTGCTGCTAAGCCAAGATACAGCCTCAAATATTGAGTAAAATATTAAAAACTATTAACATATTTAAAAATATTTTTTTAATTAAGGTAAAATATGACAGGGACAATAATCTAGAAGCAAATGATATTTTCAAACACAAGTTAATTCAAAAGTATTTCTATTGTACTTTGCAGGGTTTGGTAATATTTCATAACTTCTGAGTGGAGCCAAATATATTCAACACTGTTGCCCCAACCAGTGTGGCTCAGTTGGTTGGGCACTGTCATGCAAAGCAAGGAGTCACCAGTTTGATTCCCAGTCAGGGTACATGCCTGGGTTGTGGGTTCGGTCCCTGGTCAGGGTGTGCATGAGAGACAACCAATCAATGTTTCTCTCTTACATCTATGTTTCTCTCCCTCTCTTTTTCAATCTTCCCGCACCTCTAAAAATTAATAAATAAAATCTTTTTAAAATGTATTCAACACTAAGTTTATGAAGAATAATTTTTTTTAATTCATGTAAATCCCACTTATTAAATAATAAGTCCCATTCTGGTTTCCAAAGCCACACATATGTAACCATGAAGAAGCTCCATTTTTTAACATGACCCTTTCTCCTTTCTAACCGTCCACTTCTGTCCGTCCATCATTAAGCCCTTAGGACATCCGATTTTGGTTAGTATCAAACTATCTTAAGAACAAAGCCTCAGGTCTGAGGATCACAGAAACAGAGTTTTGGTCAAGCCAAAGATAACATCAGCCCCAGGCCCGTGACCCTACAAACCAACCTCATGAAACCAGACAGAACAATGTCACACCTGACACCTGATGTGATGAAATGATCAACTACTCCCTACCCTGGCCCCAACCAATCTGTAGAGCTCACAACCCCAACTCCTTTAGCCACCATGATTAATGATTCCTCCCCTACATAATCCATCTCCTGGAAGCCATCAGGGAGCCAGATATTTTAACACTAGCTCACCTGAGACTCTGAGCTCGGCACCATTTCTTCAACTAATAAACCTCTACTTTATTTGCTGCAAACTCCTGTTTGCATTTAATTAGGCTTTGGTGCATGTAGGTCCTTAATACTATATGCCAGGCCCTGTGGACACAGAGATGGACATGCTCCTTGTCTTTGAGAAGCACACAGTCAAGCCACTTTTGTTCAGAGTAAAATAAATACCTGGCCCATGAAATCACTGTCTGATGGCTACAGTTCTAGGCTTGACACAATGAGTGTGAACTGAACTAAGGCAACAATGTGACCTACAAGAAAACTGCTCCACCAGTTAATTCAACCTACATCATGTATCATGATTTCAAATATTAAAGATGTTTATAAAATAACAAAATGATGAGTAACAAGTAGAGAGAATGAAAAAAATTACCAAAATGAACATGGAGAGGTGAGCAGAGAATCTGGCATAAGCATCACACACAATCAATCTCACATGTTTTCAGAACTCTCAAAGAGAATGGGAGGAGAGGACATGTCCATGGCATCTTCCATTTTAATAGTCTAGTCGGGGCTTTGGTGTGTGTATAAGCAAACCAGCCTTCCACACAAGATCTGGGGTTGGTGACTCCAGGATAGGAATTACAGATATAGACAAACTTATAGGAAAGATATGGAAACAGGACAGCCCATGGAGCATGACACCAACACAGCAGGCATGACTGGGTCATAAAGCCAAAAGGTAGAAGATAAGTGAAACCAGCATAATGGCAGGTTTCAGTTTCCCGAATCTTCTTTTCTGCATTGGATGCATTTAAGACATTCAGATTACAACCACCCCTGACTGAAAAAAATCTGGCAGGGCACCAGTCACACACACAATTATTCCAGAAAACTTGCATTGTGATCCACAATACTGGAATGTACTTTATGGATTTTACATCTCAGGTAGGTTGGTTACCCTTTATTTTACCTCGTGGAACTAGTGCTAAATCAATTGAAACACTAAAAAGTCTTTATCAGAATTCAAAGATGGCAATCTAATTTCTGACCTTTCGTATTTCCAGGCTGAATTATAAAATATGGGGATCTATACAAGACATTAGCAATCCAGACACAGACACAACACTGCATAATGCAAAGGGGAAGAGACTACAGGGGTGAAATGTCTGGATTTGAACACTTACAGAGATGAAGTTTTGAGCAGACCACTTAATTCTCAAGCTGTAAGTTGCTTGATCTGTAAAAGCGAAGTGAAATCTGCCCAGCCTTCCACCCGGGACTGTCAGGGGGCTGTAATAAAAATACTACATGGGACAGAGTTCTCAAGAATGAGGAAAGCCAGTATTGGGGGACTTACCAGTCACATACATTTGTCTGATCTTTTAATACAGAAATATAATAAACAGTCACTAAATTGATATGTGTTATATTTGAAAACAGATTTCCTCTGGTTATAATTTAAAAGCATAATTTAAGGGAACTAGCTGTCTGCTTAGGAGGCACTGTAATTGCATCAGTGTAAAACACCAGATGTGCCATTAAGACAAATGTGCTTCAGCCCTTGCCTCAGGCGGTTGTTAGGTGTCATCAGCAGCAATTATGTCATACACCCTTTCCAGACTCTGCAATGAGTTTTTTCATTTGTTAATATTTCTTCAAGGCTATGATTTGTATCCTCCATTCACGCCTTCATTAGATATTTGCTGACAGCCTAAATACACCAGGCATTCTCTGCTCTCCCCTCACGCCACTGGCACCCTCCAAGTGACCCACCAGGAACCTTGTTCTGTTTTGGAGACAAATGAAATACAATGCAATCTTATTTTATTATTGACAAGTGGAAAAAGTGTAGACTCCTCATATCTTGGGAATGCTCTTGAAATCTGCCGTGTGAGTCTGATACCAAGCAGCACCAGAAAACTGGCCACTCGCCCACAGCCAGGTAGGGCCCGCCTGCTGCCTTCACATTGAAAGCCACGCTGCAAGTCCAAAGGCTCAGACTGAGAAATACTAGACTCTGTAGAGATGAGCTACAGCTTTAACTGACGGAGGAAAAAAGTATCCTTTTCCTTAAGTTCAGTTCTGTATTGAATTCTTTACTGCCAGAAAAGCCATTCCTTAAAAATGAAAAGCTAGCCCTGGCCGGCAGGGCCCAGCTGGTTGGAGCATCATCCTGTAACTGAAGGGCTGCAGGTTCAATCCCCAGTCTAGGCAACGATCCCCAGTCTGGAAGCATACAGCAGGCAACTGATCAATGCTTCTCTCTCAAACTGATGTTTCTCTCTTTCCCTCCTCTCTCTCTAAAAGCAATGAAAAAAAATGTCCTCGGGGGAGGATAAAAAAAAAAGAAAAACTAAAAAAGGGATGGAAGACAGAGAAAATGTTTTTAAAGATTTAAATTTTCACGAATGATACAGATGTGTGTGCATGTGCATGGCTAAGGTCTGTGAAACAATTGTCCATTGGACCA
The DNA here is from genome assembly GCA_004026545.1 of Mormoops blainvillei. NCBI lineage: Eukaryota > Metazoa > Chordata > Mammalia > Chiroptera > Mormoopidae > Mormoops > Mormoops blainvillei. The sequence goes on from PVJD01000411.1 coordinate 236,075, forward strand.
ATTTTAAAGAACAGTCTGTCCACCACTAGCACTTACCCGGTGGGTTACCTTAGCAACTGAAGGAATATAATACCAGTTTTAAATGTCAGAAAAAAAAGTGTGGGGATATTTATCCCTTTAGATACTATCCAAAGTGATAAGAAGGCTAGAAAGTAATACAGATTATATATACATCTGCTTGAAATATGTCAAGATTTCCAAGAAAAATTAAAAAACCCAGAATCAGTCAATGCCCATAATGTATTAATTTAACACCCTCTGCCCAGGAAAAGTTTTTTAAAACCTGGAAATTTGTATTTTGTAATAAATCTGTCCTTTATGGGTTTCCTACCCACTGGTATTTCAGCTGATGCTATTTTAAACTTGCTGTCTAATACAAAGTTTGAGGGCAGAAAAACAAACATGACATTTCACATAGTCTGTGGGCCAAGTCTTACAACTCAGTGTGCCATCCTCTAACAAGGCCTGGAACACAAAGTCAGGACCAACCGACAGAGCCATGCTCCTGCGCTCTATTTTCTTTCTGTTTCTAGAGCCAGCAAATGGTATTCAAGGATGAAAACGCCAGCCAAGCTCCTTCAAGTGCTAAAAACATCTTGCTTCTTACTAGTTACAGATCTCTTTCCTCTATTCACAGAAAGGTAAACAGATATTTTCCTCTGTCAAACATTGCTGGCCCACACATTCCCTTCTCCTGTTGCCTAGAAGAAGGTGACGGCTTTGGGTGTGTGACTTGAAACAAGATGTAGATGTCACAGAAATTCGGCAGTTCCCACTGAGTCTTTCGTAATGAACTGTTATTTCTCACTTAATGGCTTTTTCTGCAGATAAGAAGAAATATTATGACGGCTCTTAAACTCCTTGAGAAAACACTAAACCATCAAGACACATTTTAACAGTTACTGAATAACCCCTTCTGTTATAAATTTCCTTCCGAAGTCCTTTTGGTCCTCTACATGGCTTTCCTTTCCCCGCCATTAGTTCTGAAGTGTAGAAAAGCAAATGTTCTCCTTCAAAGGGAAATAATTTATGAAGACTCTATTAATAAAACAAAGCATCATGCTACCCACTCTTCTTCTTAGTAACAGCATCATGTTACATAACCTATACATTAAACTGGGGTCCATGACAATGTTTCTACTTTTCCTTTGTATTCACTGTTCATTCCGCCATGGCTTGTTTTTGCATGGATACTCTACTTGGACTTGCCCTTATCACATGGATTCTACAACTAAAAAACCATTTCTCTAATTTCTGGATTCGAGTTTTAATCAGTTGCGGTTGCTATAACTCCTTTGATGTTACTTGCACAGTAAGGACCATACTCTTAATAAGATCTTTGGAATCAATAATTAAAATAATTAATCCTTTAAACCACCTTCAGTAGGTTCTACCAGTTCCAACAATTAATTATCCTTGGGGACAGCTCTCCAACCAACCATACATTTAAACAATGAAAAGTTGGCTTTCTAAATACATCAGCTCTGTTTAACTTTATGCCCAAGACAACCCTGCACAAAAGCTGTAAAAGCTGTGTTAGCACACCCTAAAAACTTCTTCCATTCATAGAATTAATTATAAAGGCAGGAGGAAAGTTTAACTCTTTAAACTTGATAAGGCAATCTAACAAAATTTCCTTTGTTTTACTGGAGATTTTAATGTTTGTCCTGCAGATTTAATTTGTGATATTGCCTTTCTTAAATGTTCTCCGCACAAGAAGAAAATGGTAACTACATGATGGGGGTGGAGGGGTTAGCTGATGCGATGGTGATTAATCATTTTGCAATATCTACATGTATCAAATCAACACACTGTACACCTTGAAATGAGACAATGTTATATGCCAATTTTATCTCAAAAGCTGGAAGAAACAAATCTTGTTATGGTTTTATAATTGGTGTAATGAAGACTTCCGTCTCTTCTACAACAAAGAACTTCAGCCTATCAGGAAACCTGTGAACATATAAAGTACTTTTACCTAAAGAACTGCATAAAGGTCCAAATCAGTTTTTCAAAATAATAGTAATTTACTTTGGCAAAAAAAAAAAAAAGAACTTGAATCTGCAAATCATTGCTATATATTGGTTTGTACACATAAATATTATGAAAAAAGCAAGTGTTTTGTTTTGTTTTTTTCCTTAAATCAGAAAGTATAAACAGGACAAGCTCTACCTCTTCCACTGGGAGAGGAGCTACTATGTTCCCAGAGGCAATGCTATCAGTCCTCCTAGGTGACATCTGCAGTCCCTCTGGGTTCTTTCCTCAAATATCAGCCTCCCCAGTGGAGATGGAAAGCCTGGTGCTTGCCAGCCATGTCAAGCATCTGGGAACACAAGTGAAGGAAAGGAATTCAGTTGAGCTGGAAGGGAAGACTTTAACTCAAAAGTTATCCAAGCACCAATGGACTAAAACAGAATATTTTATTCTAGTTAACCTAATTTTCAAAAGTATGTCAATCTCTGAGAAAAGATTTCTGTCCAAAAAAACATACAAGCAAAAGCCCCAAACAGGAAAAAGATAAATCATGAAGTTTTACTGAATAATTATAAGTATTCAAAGTTTTGCTGCAAATTTGAGGTCCTGGAACCCTGCAAAGCTTTTATTGTGAAAGCTGCTTTACAAAAAAAAAAAAAAATGGGTTTAATTTTACAAAATAGAAATCCAATTTTATTTATGACACAAAATTAAATAAAACCCAGGACATTTCCTTCCCTAGAACACATAACGAAGTTGCGTTGTGAGTAATGATGGGTAAAACACAGAGCCAAGAAAGGCTCTGCTTTTCTTTAAGAGACACACAGTCCATTCTGGCTCTGGGCTTTCTCCAGGATCTCAGGCCTTCCTGATGACTCTCAGTGATTAAAAGTCGGGGAAAAGTACTTATTACAAAATGCAAGGAAATACAGTAATGCTTCATTCAGACTTTTCCCTGACAAAATCATTACAGAAATCAATATTCATTCATTAACATCCATTTATACCCCCCCCAAAAAAAAAGCATAAGTAAATAAACACAAAGATGTTTTAGTAAGTGTGAATAGTGAACCTTTAAATAGTTTTTGGATAAGTATTAAAGCAATAATTACTAGGAAAAACACTTTTTCCATTTATGATGTCCCTTCCACTAACATATGATAAACTCCAGAGGGTCCCATGCCTCAGTTTATTTCTCTTTTTTGTTACAGTAATTCATTTACCTTGAAGGCAAGCAATATTAATGAAGTATGTACACTAGAAAAAAGATGCACTGAGCACATAAGAAATTCTACACTGCTCAAAATAAAGCTCTACTAAATTAAAGAAGGGAGACCAAAATGGTGACATCCCCCCTCCTGTCAAAGCATCAAATGCACAGCTGTACACGGAGCAATTCCCTGAGAGAAATCCAGAAACTACCTAAATGACTCCTATAAGATGAATGAGAAGATACCTACATTGAAATGAGCACAGAAGGCTGAGACACACTTTCATAAACCACTTCCCCAGCACAGAGCCATACAATCGGCAGGGAACCTGCAAGTCCCAGCTTCTCCCTAAGGAGCAAAGGTTTGGATCACACATCTAGTACCCCAGCTTTTAAGGCTCTCACCTGAGGGACAGGTCCCTCAAATCATCTAGCTCTGAAAGCCAAAGGAGCTTGTGCCCATGTGTCCCACAGGACTAGGGCAAACAAAGAAGCAGTTCTTAATGGTCACACAAGCATGCACCATGGTTATCTCCCCAGAGCTCAGAGTAGAGGGAGCAGACAGAAGCACCCATCTTCCAGTCTTTCCCTGGAAAGGATGTGACTGCATACAAACTATTGCCTGAGGGTCTAGTTTCTAATTAGCATGCATCTAGGGGCAGGCTGGACCCTGGAGCCAGTGGGCACTCCTCCCACCCTCACTCCAGCTCACTCCAACAATAAAGCCAGATCACCAGCATCTCTCGTGAAGGATCTTATACACATGTCTGGTGTCACCCAACAGACAGATTCCCAGATCACCTGGCTCTGATAGCCAATGGAGCTTGCATCCTCAAGGACTGTAGTGAATAAAACAGCAGCTAATGGTTATACACATGAATGCCTGCTATAGTTATCCCTCCAAAGTTCAGCACAGAAGGAGCAAGCAAAAAAAAAAAAAAAAAAGGCCTTTCTCCCAGTTTTTCCCTGGAAGGGGTCTGACTGCATACTTTCCCAACTTCTGCCTTCTAATCAGCCCAGATCTATGTGTTGACTAAGATCCTCCCCTTCAGGGCACTGATGGGTCTTGGCACACCCTCGAGTGCCGCAGGCCACTAAAAACAGAGACAGCAACTTGAGTAATCACAAAGGTTTAAGGGAGACCAGGAGCCTGGGCTGCCTGAGGAGGTTCGCCTCCTACGCAAGACCAGTCGGTCAGGCCTGGGAGAGGTGCCGCCTTTCTCTCATGCACAGGAAGCAACAGAAAGTCAAGGAAAATGAAGAAACAGAAGAATATGTTTCAAATAAAAAGATAAATCTCCAGAAACTTATCTTAATGGAATGAAGATAAGTGATTTCTCAGACAGAAAGTTTAAACCAGTGGTCGTAAAGATGCTCACCAAGGTCGGCAGAGCAATGCATAGTATTTCCATGAGGAGACAGAAAATACTGAAAAGCACCAAACAGAAATCACAGAGCTACAGAATATAATCACTGAAATGAAAAATACAATAGAAGGGTGTAACAGTAGACTAGATTAGTGGAAGATGGGGTCACCGAACTTGAAGACCATAGTGAAGTTTACCCATTCAGAGGAGCAAAAAGAAAAAGGAGTGTTAATCCTATCCCTTAACACTGACGGTTCAGAGAAGTTCCATTACAAGTCTAGGCTGCAGGCAATGTTATCTCAAGTACTACGAACTGTCCTGCAGAAAGTCTAAAACAGTTCCTAGAAATCTTCAAGGAACTGTTTACAATAACCAGGATTTTACTCCTTTGCCTGTAGCTTCATCTGTGCAGACCAATTGCAATTTGCTTTCCACATATATAATAAAATATATTCCCTATAAGTGAAAATCCATTTGTATATACACGCACGTCAGCTTATACTGAGAACTTGGTATATTCAGACATTGTTTAGAAGCTTCAATATACGTTATTTAATTTAACCACCACAGAAAACCAATGAAGTGGGTACTATTGTGCCTCATTTTAGAAATTATAACTTGGTGGCATCAGAACTAAACTAACTTACCCATGAGGTCTCAGAGCCAGGAAGCAGCAGGGACAGGATTTGAACCTGGCTCCAGAGCACATATTCTTAATGATTGTGATACTAGAATTGCTCTCCCATAGAATACATCTCACCACAAAAAGTAACTGCTCTGTTTTCCTCTCATAAAAATACATATATCTAAATAAGTATGGCAGAGAGGTCAGAAAGGGCCCCTTGGTGGCATAAGTCACCAAGGATACAGATATACCAAAGGTCATGATAGATGGAGGCTTGGAAAACAAAAATACCTCTCTGAACAGCAAGGAAAATGGCAATAGGATGACCCTTAACTACTTGGGGGTAACCCAGTGTTCTCCAAACTTACTTGACCACATGTCTCTATTGGCAAAAACAATCAAATGTGCACTTCCAACGCCAACTGTGCATGTTACATATGCGGAGTCAGCTCCAGCTCCTGGCAACCCTATGAATGAGTGATGCTCACAATGTCCTGTCTTCCACAGCCCTGCTCGGAAAATTGCATGCATGCACTGTCAATCCCCAGATTAAATATTAGGAAATCTTAATTTATTTCTAAGTTTTGGGATGAAAAATAAATATCATATGTGGATAACATAAGCCCCATCTTGGAGACTTCGGTTAAGCTACTCGTGTCTATGTACAATGTCCCACACGCTCCATAACCTGCCATTTTACAAACCGAGCCGCCGCAGACTCTGAGCTGCTATGCAGACGGGGCTGCTGGTCAGGCAAGGAGCCCTGGACTGGCCGGCCTCTACCTCCCGGTGAGCCTCTGAGGATCTTTACTTATGGCCTGGAGCGCAGCAACTGGTGAGAAATTATGAAAGCTTTAAGTTTTCGTTAAAATGGATTTGCCTTCCAAATACTGAAACACACCTCAATCATTGTTAGAACTCTTTTAAAGTCAGAAAACTTAAGAAAATGAAGCTCCTTAGCCAGAAAATATACACACACACACGTATGTATGTATGTATGTACATACGTGTGTGTATGTGTGTTAGTGTGTGAGTGTGTATCAGTGGAAAACTGTAACAGTGGGCAACTGTAACCCACCCCACCATTCTTTTCACATTGTTTTTGTAAGTACTGACTCTAATATGTAGCTTATACATAAACAGCGTGTTTGTATAAGAATCCTAGGAAATGATTTCAAAAGATACATACTCTGACCTTCAGGCATCCCAGTTCCAGGAAATTTGCTGACCTTTAATCAAGGATCCAGGATGATGTGAAGCCAGGATGACATGAGGCCAGGATGACTAACCCAGGATGACGCACACCAGACGCACTGCCCTTATTGGAATGGACTGTGCTCACCTACATGCAGAGAACTTTTCAACCCCCTCCCTTGATCTCTGTGTTCTGTTCTCCTCTCCCTCCTTATAAAAACCTCTGCCTCCACTCAGGGGTGAAGATGGGATGTGTGACATGTAAGTCCCGCATCTTCCAGGTTGCTGGAACCTGAAAAGAAACCAATTTCCTTCATATCAGAGCCTGCCTCTTTTGTAGTGGCAGGCAGCCGGACCTGCTTTCAGTTACATATATATACAAATGAACATATGGAAGTATACATGTATATAATGAATTAATATATGAACATATCCATGTATATAATCCATGTATGTATATGAGTATACATATGTATGTATAAATATAAATAAAGTTTCTTTGCCAGGAAACATTTTTTTTCTCCTATATACAGGGGTGGGCAAAAGTAGGTTTACAGTTGTAATAGAAATAAATAATACAATAATTAATAAATAATAATACAAGAATGAACACTGTGTTTCATGTACTCACAACTGTAAACCTACTTTTGCCCACCCCTGTATGTATATAGGAGAATTAAAAGAGTGATGTGTGATTCCTTGAAGGTCTAAGGATACAACCGTCATTCATTCAGCAAATACTTCTTGAGCATTTGCTTTGTCCTGAGCCCTTTGCTAGGTCCTTGGGGACAACAGACGGCAGCACAGACACCACCTACTCCCTCAGGGAGCCACCCCTGTATACATATCCATCAGCTACCATACGGTGCTGCACGGAGGAGTCAGACATGGTTTAACACTGAACTAGGTTTGCGGCGCCTCTCATTCAAGGTCTTAAGAAATAATAAACATTCTTAAGTGCCCAGGAGAATTTTAGTATAACCCTGATTAAAGGAAAGAAACAGAGATCCTCTCTGATTATAACTCTGGCTTTATGGTTCTGTTTACAAAAATCATACCCTTTTACCTAGAGTAGTGCATTTAATGTTATCCATGATCAAACTTAAACTAACCTGTAACCAGATTTTATCAGGAAGCAGGAACTCTTGAAAATACCACTACTCAACCACAAAACTAAAGTCATGGAAAGAATACAGAAAAGCAGCAATAGTATATGTTGTGTTCAATAAAATGCTACAGAGCAACATCTCTGTAGTTCCAGTAAAATTATGGAATTTGTATCACCACAAGCATTGACTGAACAACTTAGTCTCATTCCTAGAATGGGCATATATACGGTAACATCTCTGCTCACACTGGCTCCAAATGGTTGGTATTTATAGCCTATTTAGTCCTTTAATAAACAGGGGGCACCCAGAGGTAACTCCAAAAGTTAGTACAAATAATATAACATGAATGCTCGCAGTGACACTGACATTTTTAAAGATGTCAACACAATGATTACATTTCCTTCATGGCCATATTTCTTCTAAATGTTGCCCAGAGTTGGCCACACGCTCTTCATTGCCCGGTGACTCTCCCTATTTGGAAACAGGCCACCGTATCCCCATCTCCCAGCAAGAAAACATGCCAAGGGAAGGTGGGCCACAGCCCACAGAAGCTGGCTCAAGGGCCTTCCGCGAAGACCCATCCTTCGCTCCTGCGGCAGCTCTTCACCTCCTGGAACAGAGGAGCGTCAACCAGCCCCAAGATGAGTGGCACAGGACCTCGGGGAAACCAGCGACATCAGATCAAGGCTTGGGTCAGAAGTGGGCAAGAAAATCCACCCAGGAAAACAAACAATAAATTGTAAGGCATATTCTGAACTTGACACACAGGGGAGACATGCAAATTTTCTGGTGAAGACCCACCTTCAAGTGAAGAACTCCCCAAGACAGTCCACCCAAGAGGCAACTCCAGATGGGTCAGAGCCAGGACAAGCTCCTCGTCCAAGGCAGGCAGTGCCCCCACCGTCAAGGCAAATGGGGTCAGCAAGGTCTGATGGCTACTGGCAGTGAGGCGATCAGCCTGGGTGACCAGCAGACGGGCCAGCCTGCAGGCCATGTTGTCCACGTAGGTCACCAAACCGGAGTCCATGGTCACTGGTGAGTAACCTTCTGAGCAGAGGCACGCAGACACTGTCACCGTCTCCTGAAGCCCATGGCCTGCACAACAAGACAGTGAACAGTTCACCCAGAGTCTACAGGAGATGCCGTCACTGTGTCCCAAGTGCTAGTGGTCACCTGTCTCACTACGCTGCCTAAGCAGACCACACGCGACAAGAGACAAAGACAGAAAGGAAATGCAGGGAGTTATCTTTAAATGCTGCCAACCCTGTGGGGTCAAATGAAACCTGACTCCGTCTGCTTACAGTGACTCCCGATTTTAAAAGTAAGCTTTATGAGCCCTGAGCACTTCAGTGTCCATTCGCTTACGATTACCAGATACTGTTATTCGGTGTATCTTCACCTTTTACATCTAAAGCAACTCCTAAATTCAAGTTTGTCATCTTAAAGATCTTTGCCCTTTTCTGCCCTACCATTCCCCTGAGTCACACATTTTTAAGTAATCTATTTAGATGACAGTTTTATAAAGTAGCACGACAGTTACACAAGTTCATCCTAACGCCACAGAGCTCCTTGAATGTGAACAGCGGTGGTTGAAGACTACTCAACAGAAATATTTACATATTTCTGTGTTCCCCACTTCTGACAATGGCTTCTCTGTCTTGTAGGTATTCTTAATAATTCTGCTGTGCATGGTCACCTAATCCTGTTCTCTATTCCTCCTCCTTACACTTTTCTTCTCTCATCTTGCCAAGGTTGGTGAACTTCTATTTTTATGCTGCCTTTGGCAGAACTTCCAAAAATTAGTACCCCGAAAACTCTGCATTATGATAATCACAGTTGGACAGAAGAAGGGTTAACATTCAGCCACCACTGGCCCCAAGCCTATGGCTAATGAACATAAGTCATTCCTGCCCTCCCTTATTCTCCAAAGCCTTTCCCCAAACGTGATGTGCTTAGGCTTCAAGGAAGAAGAGCATTCTGGTTTACAAAGCAAGAACTGCTGCCACGGTCTTTTAAAATGGTCTAATGTGCAGGCACAGAATGAAGCCTCCACCTACACATGTCCAATATACAACACAGAAATCTCTTCTACATACTTCTGAGAGGTTGTCCTGGTAAAGCTACAACCAGGGAAATTTAAGGTTCAGAGGCTGGGGCTGTCACCTGCCTTAGGAAATCTGTTAAAATAAAGGTAAAAACCCTCACTTCTAAACAGGCCACAATATAATAAAAAATACTGTCTTTAACACACAAGAAGTGGGAAGGAGGTTTACCCGTACATGCAAGTAAAGACAAAACAAAAGCTTTGATATTAGAAATGGCACTTTAGTTATTTTTATTCCTTCTCTAGAAAAGCCTTCATAAAAATATAAACTAAGAAAAGAGGGGAAGCTCAAGACAGGAAAAACAAAAACTGAATTCCAAAGCAAAAGGGTAGAGGCAAGAGAGACCCACACAAAGTGACACTGTCATTGATGAGGTTTGGCTTTTTTTTCTTATAAAGATGGGAGATACTGAGCCAGAGAGAGGAGTGCTTAGAATTGCCCACAGAACAACAGATTGATTCAAGCCCAGGCAGCTGAAAGGTAAAACTTAGCACATTTCTACAGATCTAACTATGCCTGCGTTTGCAGGTTAACTGTTTACCTCCTTCCCTCAAGTAATAGATACACTACAGAAGTACTTAGAAACATTTTTCCTCTAAAGTGAGGCCAATCTCACCTATAAGAAATTTGATGGTTTCCTATATAATACAATTTAAGAGTAACTGAAAGACCCACAGTTAAATAAAATTGATCAATCAACAAGCAAGAACCAGCAAATGTTCCCTTCCTGTAGGTAATGACTGACATCTTAATTAAACCTTTAGGCTAGAGCTTGATGCCTCAATGACAACCCACACTCAGTGAAAACACAAAACACTTGTACCTGAAAGGGCTATTAGCTCATGATGACACATTAACATGATACATTAACTTTTCTGTCACCATGGTGATTGAAGAGCTTATCTGGGAGAATTACAGGTTTTGGAACATGACCATTTTGGTGGTGGAAAGAGAAAGTTCTGGAACCTGAGATCCAGCAAAGAAGTGTCTGGATGGAGAGGGTGCCAGGTAAGGAACCCCAGCCACCAAAAGGAGCAAGCAAGGAGAGGTGGCCCCTGGGCCTGGTGGACTAACCCCCGGGAACGAGGGAGGGAGAATGAAGACAACTGTCAATGTCTCCGCTCTGCCTGAGCCATCCCAGGCAATGGGATCTGGGACTCCAGGAGGTGATCCTAAGATATAGTGTCACCTCCACTGGACTACATCCAAAGCACACCCAACCTTGAGTTTAAGGCTAGGTTGCTCAGACAGCTATAGATACAGCTGGGAGAACCTCACGCACACGCAACACACCCATCACACTCTCACACACCCATCCCTCCCTGAAGTGCTGTTCACTTTCTCCTCCTGGTTTTCTTCCCAGCCCATATCCCTGGTGGGAAGATGCTTACAGACAGATTTCCCAGCTGCACAATAAAGAGGACGCCTCACCTGGAACGCTGGACTGGAGAACGTTATCCTCCGTGCGCTCTGCGATCACGACATGTCTCTGATGAGATCCGTTATAAATAAAGTAAAACTCGGCATCCTTAGGAAGATAGACATTTTTGCCAAACTTCGCATAGACCGTCATCTGCCCCTGAAAAATGAATAAGTTGGGGCATCATCACACTTCCTCATCCTGGCTATAAGAAACCACAATAAAAATGACCTGTGTCCAAAATAGGACAGTTTGTCACGTTCACTTCATGTGAGTGAGCTCAAATGTTACAAATCCTTCTTTCCAACAACATTCTGGGTGACGGGGAAATGTTTTCTGAGACATCAAAGTATGAGTACTGAAGTAAGAGTGTCAGAGCTGCTTTGTTCTGTTTTTAAAGGTGAAGAAGTCTGGGGCATAGGAAAGAATTTTTATTTTTTAAAGAGTTTATTTATTTATTTTAAGAGAGGTGGAAGGGAAGGAGAAACAGAAAGAGAGAAACATTAATCAAGTTGCCTCTCACATGCGCCCCAACCTGGGACCGAACCTGCAACCCAGGCATGAGCCCTTGACCAGGAATCAAACCGACAAACTTTGGCCCTGCGGATCAGTGCCCAACCAACCGAGCCACATGGGTCAGGGCAAAATTTTTCTTTTTCATTAAAAGCTGTGAAAGTATGATAATTTGTCTTTTACTCTGTTTGAATGCCTGCCTGATGAACACCACTGCTTGTATTTTTTTTTCCCCTCTATCTGAGATACCATCACAGTAAAGATTCAGAATAATTATTCTTTAGCTCTGGTCTTACCCTTTCCTACATACATCAGAGCTGGTTGTAGGAACCTTAAATATTCACACATATTGCCAGATAAATAGCACCACATGCCCCCATGCTTGCTGTGCCTTTTCCAACAACTATCCATCTTCTCTGAGGGATTTCCAGGTCCCCTTTCTCACCCGGCCTGGCCTCACACTTTCTCTTGAGAGCTTCTGATTGGAACAGAGTCCTGCTAAGTGCGCTGGTCCCCAGGAGAAGCAGCACTGCCCAAGTCACCGAGGCATACTCTGAGGAAGGAAGGAGTGTGGAGGAAGCAGCGGCAGCAGCCCAGTGCTCCCAGTAGGTCACCATCCAGAGGCTTACAAGGGAGCCCCGGGGTTGGAGCAGCCTGCCAAATGATCCTGGGGCCTTGAAGGATTCGGGACACTCCCTCCCCTCAAACATAAAAAGGGCAATACAAAGGGGACCTCCAGGGAGAGGGTACATTCTGCCCAGCCTGTGGGAGTGGCAGGGAAATGGAAACCAGGAGGTGGAAGGGGTCGCCCACCTTGGAGCGCCTCCAGAGCTAGGCCAGGCCCAGCCTCCAGGAGCATCTGGGCTTTGTGCACTTGCCCAAGAAAAACAAACGCACCCTCCGAGAACGCCTCACCCTGTGACAGTGGAGAAAACTGAGCAGAGAAGTCTGCACAGTCTCTTCAACAGCTGTTTGCTTTTGATGGGTATTAGCATGATATTCTGTAGGATATCAAGAGTTAGGTCAATCGGTATCAAAAACAAAATCAAGGTGGAGCTCCTCTTTGCAGAAACCACCTGCTTATTTCTTCTAAAATTTTAAAAATAAAAGGGCTAGGTTTTTCTAGTGACACACAGGAAACATTACCTTAAATTTTGAATTGGTATAAATACAAATTGTGGAGTCCTAAAACAAGTCTCCAGTTACCTATTTTGAATTGTCCTTTCTCTGCGTGTGAGCTTGCGCCCACATACACAGACATAATCAATAGAAAGTAACATGCCAAGAAAAATCTACCATACAATAGCTTCAAAAAAAATAATAAAGTTCAGGAAGAGGATCTGAGAAAAAAAAAAAAAACAATAACAAATGTCTGACATGACTGAGAGAGGAAACTTAGATGAAATTCCATTTCCTAAAAAAGGAAGAACAGCTTGCTTTAGTCATGTTCCTGGTTGCTAAAGGGACTGTTAATTACTCATGGACAGAATTTGACCTGACCTGTTGATTTTTTTTTAATAGAAAACATATTGTGTATACAGATCAAAGTTTTTCACAGATCACAAGGATATCTGATCTGTATCTATTCAAAACAATGATCATATTACTATTTTACCTGGTTGGGTGAACAAGAACTACAACTTATGAAAGAGTTTAACTGCAACCCTTTCAATGCAATCCAAAACAGTAGTTTTATAATTCAGTTACGCTTCCCTTTCAAGACCATACCATGCTTTACACTGAGAAAAGATAAACAACAGTCAGTCCAGAAATCATATATGTCCATGAAAAAGAGATGCCCAGAAGTCCTAGCATTAAGGATAATATACAACATAAAAGGAGTTTATTAAGTGCTAATCACAAAGAGATGAAAAAGATACAGAGTAATTACAGGAGAAGGAGGGAAGGGGGGTGATAAAGAAACCAACAGGGAGACCCAATGAGACAGAAAGGGATGGAGGAGAGCTGGGGAGAGGGACGGCAAGAGGGAAAGAGGGAGACAGGGAAAGAAAATATGAATACGGAGGAACATTTTCATTCAGAGAAGTTAGACAAATCTCAAAGAAAGTTTAGATAAAGCTACAAAGGAGATCGGCAGGAGGAAACTGTTTTGAGGAACACGGTACAACATCATCAACTGCAGGTGACAATTTTTCGCTAAGATTGGGGGTCTTTCCAATCACCGCGGCCACTGAAAATCTGCTGTTTTACTTAAAAGGCCACTAATTCTATTAATGGGAAAGAAAAATTCGAGTTTACAGAACTCCAATGTGCCTCCCTCATTTCTCCATCTAGATTCGATTGCATACTTTGTTTTAAGCAATTGAGAACTATAAACTTCCCTAAGTGTTTCCCCACTTTGTTGGCATCAATATCAGAATCACTTTGCTTCTATGCAGAAATAGTAGATGTGTTATCACCTCTCTGTCAATTCACTATATCCCAAATTTTTTTAAAAAACACACTTGGCTATTTTACTGAACCTTCTGGAAACAATAAAAGGCATCATAGGCAAGGTTATCTCCCCAAAGTAATCTATAAATTTAATGTTCTCTATCCAAACCCAAACTGAATATTTCAAATGATACTCAACAAGCTTATTCTAAAGTTCATCTGGAAAAATAAATACCCAAGACTAGAAACAAACGTTTTGAGGAAGAATGATGTTTGAGCTGGGAGTGGGGGCAGATTAGAACTTAACCCTCACAGAGCAAAACATACACTAAAACCATGGGAACTGAAATGGTGTGATAGTGGCACAGAGACGGACCACTAAGTACAGAGTCCAGAAACAGGTGCATGGAAATTATGTAATAAAGGCGGCATTTCAAATCAGTGGGGGAATTTTCTACTCAATAAATAGTTTTGACATAATAGCTATCCATTAGGGGCAAAAACAGTCTTCATACCAAATAGTAATATTCCTAACTAATACAAAACTGAACATAATTCATAAGCACATAACATTAGAAGACTTTCTAAATTTTTCATTATTGCACAAAATAATAGCAAGTAAAGATATTTAATTGTCTTCTATACTGATACCACCCTAATGTATCAAGTTTTTCATTTTTCCTATATCCCTCCCATCTTTGTTCAATGCACAGCTAATTATTACATAGTTATACTCAAAGCATAAATGTACAACCCATATGGTTGTGCTTTGCTCTCTTCCATCAAAAATATTTCTCCATGGTGTTACAGTTTTTGGCACCATTTTTAATTGCATTCCATCGAGTGTTTGCTGCTCTGTGATATAATCACTCCTCTATTGTTGTACACTAAGGGTATTTCTAGCTTAACATTACAAAAAATACTACAGTAAACATTTTCATGTGCATTGTTTTTATGCTTTAAATCACTTTTCAGAATGAAATTCCAGCAATGGGCCAAGAATGTGAACAACTGTCACAAGTTGCAAAACTGCTTTCCAAAAATGTTGCATCAACTTTCATCACAACCTGTACTGGGCAAGTATATCATTTTCATCCCAACTTCGCCAAAACTGTCTTTTTTAGTATTTCCTTAATTAACAGGTAACGAACAGTTCCTTGTTGATTTAATTAATATTTTTCCATTGCCACTAAAATTTATTCTTCACTTATATAAAAATCTATTACTAAATGGTGCCATCATTGTTAGTGGTCTGATTAAATTTCAGTTTAAAGAATTCTGGTCTTCCCTCTTCTATTCACCTTTGCCTTAGGCAGGTAAAAATTTCCACTCTTTCAAATGAACCAATTGAGATCAACATCAAAATCATTCCCTTTCCTCTCTGAAGGGTGAAGGTGTACCACCGATTTCCCTTCTCATGCCCAAATAAAAAGTACTCAAATATTCCTGCAAAACCTCTGAAGGCCAGGTAACATGAAAACAGAAATGACAAATGTAAACCACAAATGCTGAACTAAGTATAATCGTACTAAATAATCTTAATATAAGCACACAAAAAAAAACAAATAAATTAAACCAACATCTTTTTACCATCAAGCAGCCCCCTTGAGAAATTCTACTTCCAAAACTCATCAATAACTCTCAAAGACCTAGCCTTCCACATGAGATGCTGCAGCATCTACAAATTTCTTCTCAAAGAAACAAAAAGATACCAAACGTTTTTGCCACTCTCAACTGTTTCATCCAACTTTCCTACTCTTCTGATGGCAGTTAAGACGAAAGTGGTCATGGACACCGATGTGCACATTCTAAGTATTCTTCCCTTAATCTGTAACAGTTCCTAATTCAGGGTCTCTAATACCCTAAATTACTTGCTGGCTGTATTATACTAATCGCTGGGGGGTTTAGTACTAATGTTCTCCCTCCTTTACTCCCTTTCTTCTCTCTCACCTTCTACAGACAATGTATCTGTATATAATTATATTGTTAGTTACAATATTATTTGTAGGACAACAGCCTTAACAGTCTAGCTTCTAAAATGTCTGGCATCACTAGGAAATAAACAAATACTGTAATTTCACGTTGTGACAACTACAACAAAGTACGCATCTTTTCACAGGGGGGAACTCTTAATCTCGGGCTGTAAGGAGAGTCCATAAATGAGTTTCAGGTGGTCTGGGAACCTCTTAAAATTATTAGCAAAATTCTTTTTGAATGTATATGTGTTTCCAATTTTATGAGAAAGGGTTATGGCTTTCATTATATTCCCTAAGGCATCCAAAGATTCAAAGAATGTTATGAACTCTAGGTTTTATAGTAACAAAAAAAGTGGAAACATAAATACTTTGTAATGGTAATCATCACCTTTTTATATGACAGTAAGACTGTTCTACTATTTTCTAAGGTATTCTAGTATTCTACAGCTTTACATGGCACAATTTTTAGGATAGAAGCACAATGAAGGTAAATGTTAATTGACATATTAAATATTATAATTAAAGCTTACTAATACATACCAAGAAAACCATTATCATAAATACAATGCTCTAAGTGATCAATTTTATTCTTTTCTTTTAATATTTGAAACTTGTCCTGTTCACAGTAACAAAAATATAGTAATTCTACCTACAGCCTTCCCCGCAAAGCACAGTGTGTTGAATGTTGTAAGATCCTTGAAAAGAGTAAAAAAAAAAAAAAAAAAAGAAAAGCATCGGCCCATTTTATAGGTAAGTGAATTAGAGTATTGGTACTACTAACTAGCTCAGGGTCCCAGAACCAAATGAACAGTACTGGGTTTCTTGATTTCTGCCCTAACCCCAGGTTAGGTCATCCCCTTTATTATATTCAAGCACAACTCTAAAGAAAGTGCTATGGGCACAAAGTCTTTTATTTCTAATTATTGTATTTAACTGAATTACTTCTTAAAAACAAAGTGTAAAAGTATGAAAATTATTTTTATGTGTACACATCTATTATATGTAGATATATGCATATCTACATACATACATGCATATATTATCTTTTCTGTGTGGAGTACTTCACAGTTTACAAATGCTTTCTGCTGTATTTTCTCAGCTTATCCCCACAATCATACCTGGGAAGTACAACCACAGCTCTTATTTTATAAACGAAGGCACCGACAGTATCAGGTCCAATTAGTGGCAGAGCCACAAACGAAATCTAGATCTTCCTGTCCCAGACTCAGCACATACCTCTCCCCAACATGTCACTGTACAAACAGCAAATGCTCACGTATTTACTGACTTATCTATATCTTTATGTTTACTCAACATTTATTTTACACACTTACTACAAGGATTCTCAGCCTGAAATCCATGTGTAGACATGAGGCGGAGAGAGGAGTTCAAAAAATGTTCCTTAATCCTCTGAAGACATATGCACAGTTTTAAGCCATCATGTGGGGAGAGTGTCTGTCTTTTAATCAGAAATTCTTAGCAAGGTACAAGGAGCATATAATTCAAAAAGGTTAAAAACCACTGATTTAAAGTATGTTTAAAGCATCTTATATAAAATATCAAGTTCATTTGAATTTATTATCCCAAACAAAAACGAAGTAAAAAACTACAGTTGAATACAAATTGTTTAGATCCAGAAGGAAAAGGAAGGTAAACTAAAATGACTTAAAAGACTTCAGACATTTCTTTAGAAATAGCCTTGGGCTAGGAATGGCTTCTATTTCCCAACAGGGTAAAACAGAGCACAGTAGGCCAATATTCTTGTTGAGAGCAACTAGAAAATATACGCTGCTTACAAGAGAGACACTTAAAAATAACACAGAAAGTTTAACAGTAAAAAGATATACTAGGCTACACTAACCAAAACAAAACTAGTATAGCCAAAATAATTATCAAACAAAGCAGTTTTTTTTAATTAAAGATTTTATTTATTTATTTCTGGAGAGAGAGGGAGGGAGGGAGAAGGAGAAGAAAAGAAACATCAATGTGTGGTTGCCTCTCATGCGCCCCCAACTGGGGACCTGGCCTGCAACCCAGGCATGTACCCGGACTGGGAATCAAACTGGCATCCCTTAAGCCACACCAGCCAGGTCTCAGACAGAGTAGTTTTTAAAGCAAAAGACATATTACAAGAGAAAGAGGAACTCTTCATCATAACAAGTGTCAACTGAACAGGATAATATCATAGTATTAAATCTGTATGTACCTAAAAACATAGCTTCAAAATATAAAGGAAATATTAACAAACACAAAAGAGGAAACAGAGAAATCCCTAATCACAATGGGAGACTTTAGCTTGCCCCTCACAATAGCTGATAGAACAGACAGACAAAAACTGACAAGGACACACAATCAACAAGATTACTCATAAAAAGGAATAATTACCACAAATTAAATGTATACAGCAATATTTATTTTAAAAGGTATCCATTATTCAAAACTCTGTATTAAACTCAGCTAAGCAAACACAAAAATTCCCGATGACTTTCAGACTTCAGGCAATGATTCACCACTACAGAACTGAAATAGCCATTGTCTCTGCAACACAGCTGAACTGAGCAAAAAGCAATTCGTGACAGAGGTCGGTAAATGACTCCAGATTCCTCACAAGACAGACGCAGACTAAAAACCCCTTTAGCTTGCTTCCTTTTTAAATCACTAACTTATAGATTCCAAAAAAACACAAAACTCCTAGAAATTAAAAACAAACATCTGACATTTTAAGCAGATAAGAGGAAATATAGTGGGTTGGGTATAAGAGTACTTAAATTATAAACTCTACTCTTACGTTATCTGAATATTTCTTGGAGGGATAAAGGTCCTGCACTTGGTTTCAAAATAATCAAATACAAAAATAAAGAATGAAACAAAATGCAGTTTAATAGATGGCCACCAGCAAGGATTTTAGTCAAAAATCAATTACGCATGAGTCATCACTGAGAGTAAAAGGCTAATTCTGCTCAACCCTACACTGATGAAAATCTAGTAATTCCAGTAAGAATGAGTATGGACAGCTCTTTTCTATACCTATCAGACATACCTTTGCCATGGAATACTTTAATATAAATACAAACTAAAATGACAACACGTTCAGAGGACAATGACAAGGATACCATAGGGACTCAAAAACTATGTTGTCATATGAGGAACAATTGAAGGAACTGGGACTGTTTTGCCAAAGAAGACAAGACTCATGGGTAAACAGCCATAGTTGCAAATATCTGAGGTTCTGTCCTGCAGACCAGGGATTAAACATGTCCCGCAGGCCCCAAGGGGAAAGCACAAAACAATGGAGGGAAGGACAGGACACAGTTCAGTCTTCCAGTGAGAGCCTTGTAAGGGATCAGAGATGTCTAAGGATGACAAGGATTGCTTCAGCTTAGGAGGAATGAGCACAGCCAGGAAATGGTGGCTTTGTTTCTGCTTTACTTATTTGTTTGTTCTCAGAGAGAATGGGACTAAATATCTCGCCTTTAAAGGACAGAATCTATGATACCTGGTATATACATTAGTAGTTTCCATATTTTTTTTAAAAACAAGAGGTTCTAAATAATGATGTTTTGTTTTGTTTTTTAATTTCTCTCTCATTCTTTTGAATTTGGTTTACTTCCTAGCTCCTTGGATTAATCCTTAGTTTATCTCAATTCTCAGCATTCGTGGTTTTCAAACTGAGATAAGGGAAACTCTAGGTTCTAATGGAAGAATGTTAAGAGCTCAAATATCCCATTTAAACTTCATTTTGAGAAATATGTTCCTGATTATTTTAAATCTAAAAATAATGCATTTACTTAAATGTATTATTTTCCAAGTTTTAATATACTAGAGAAGACCCCAACTGCCAGGCTAAGTAACTGATCATTGACTTAATTAATTAATTAATGTAATAAATTTAAATTTGAAGAATATATTTATAATAAAGTTTTTATCAAGTGTATATATTAAAGTTCTCCATAATACTTTGTTTTGAAAAAAAGATTTGTCCTTCCAAAAAAGTGTTAAAACTTTTTTGCCTAGGGTCCTCGAGGACACGTTCTGCCCCTCTGGTACTTTATATTGGAAGATAAAGAGCTGTTAACTCATTTTATATTTCATATCTCAAACAAGCTTTACATTTGCAACACAGTAAAGATTGCAATTCATCAATTTCAGACTCAGGTTGGACCCATGCAGATACTAATTGTACATGATTATTACTTAACACTTGAAGTCTACAGATTTATGTCATACCAAGTGTTGTCTGAAGATCAGTGTGGATCAGCTAGCTGATAGCATTGAACGTGCCAAACCAAGACTATTGGAAATACAAAGAACCCTAAGTTTCCGTGAACTGATCTCTCCCGGGCAAAGAACAGTGACACAACTACCAGTAATCTTATGTCAGGGTAGACCACATAGTCCCTGTATTGCATAGGATGTCCTTCTTTTGAAGATACAAAAGAAGGGAGTCCCTGGAGAAGGAGGAGGGACTCCCTTGGGGGTCAGAGGCTGCAGTTCTTCCCAATAGCTTCAAGCAGTGGAAAGACTACTGACCCTTTGCCCCTCTCATCTGATCAGCTTCTATGCCAGGACACCCCTTTCACCCTCTATCCCCAGTGTGCACACGCACCCACATAGCAGGTCATTCTTAAACAAGAGCACTTAAGATCCTGCCAAGTAAAGCCCCATGCAAAATAAAAGTGTCAGGGAATCCTCACTAAGAGAAGCATAGATTCAGAAATTTATACAATAAAATATAGAGCTGAAAGAAAGCGTAGAGTGTATCTGGATCAAAACTCTTACAAAATCTTTACCTTACAGCAGAGACACTGAAGGTAACCTGTTCTGGGTCTCATTATACAGTGGACCTTGGGCCAGAACCGGGTCTTTGCCCTCCGTCCAACGTTCTTCCCACTGCTCGAAGCTACTAGTCAGAAGAGCTGCAGCCTCTGACCCCCCAGAGTGCTCCTCCTCCTCCTCTAATACTAGAAAGAACCTTTATGGGAACAAGTCAGATTCAGAAGTCAACCAATTCTCCCAGGTTCCCCAACACCCACCCCCACAACATCAATAGCCCTCCACTCTCTTTTCTCTTCCTAGACTCCCATCACCTTGGTTAAACTACAGAGCACTTCAGGGCCTGCTGCTCTTCTCTTCACCCTTTTTCTTCTCAAATCAGGACAAGCAGGAAAAAGCCAGCTCAGTCACAGCATGGACACCATAAAGCCACAGAAACAAGAGAAGCAGGGCAATAAAGAAAAGGCATCCCCATATACCAAGACTGTGGGCTAGATCCCCAGTCAGGGCACATACAAGAATCAACCAATGAATGCATAAATAAGTGGAACAACAAATTAATGTTCTCTCTCTCTCTCTCTCTCTCTCTCTCTCTCTCTCTCCACCCCACCCCCCCCATTCCTCTCTCTCGAAAAATCAATTTAAGAAAGAAATTACAGGACTTCCTGCCAAGATGGAGGCATAGGTAGATACACTTTCCCTCCTCAAACAACCAAAAGAAGGACAAAAAGAAATAAAAACAGAAACAAAAACAAAAAACACAACCAGAACTGCCAGAAAACCAGACTGTATGGAAGTCCAACAACCAAGGAGTTAAAGAAGAAACATTCATCCAGGCTGGTAGGAGGAGCGGAGACGGGCAATCAGGGCAGTGGCTAATGGACTGGGTATGTGAGACAGCAGCTGGTGGTCCCACATTTGAGTGGGGATAAACTGGGAGAAACAACTAGAGTGTGAGGCAGACCATGCAACCCAGGGTTCCAGTATGGGAAAAGAAAGCCTCAAAACCTCTGGTTGTAAAAACCTGTGGGGGTTGCAGTAGTGAGAGAAACGCCCAGACTCACAGGAGAGTTCATTGCAGAGACTCACCGGGTCCTAGAATGTACACAAACCCACCCACTGGGGAATCAGCACCAGAAGGGCCCAGTTTGCTTATGGGTAGGGGGAAAAGTGACTGAAAGCAGGCCGAGAGCCAAGCAAGCGACATCATTCCCCCACTGTCCTCTCCGCCACATACAGCGCCATAAGGCAGTGACGTGGGTTGCCCCAACCTGGCGAATACCTAAGGCTCCATCCCTTACAATGTTTAATAGGTGTGCTGAGACAAAGAAATATAACCAAATGAAAGAACAGATCAAAACTCAAAAAAGTACAAATAATCCATGAAAAGATAACCAATCTATCAGATGTGGAGTTCAAAATCCTGGTAATCAGGGTGCTCACAGAAATGATTGCGTATGGTCGCAAAATAGAGGAAAAAAATGAAGACTGTGCAAAGTGAAAGAAAAATATACAGGGAACCAACAGTGAAGGGAAGGAAACTGGGACTCAAATCAATGATCTGGAACAGAAGAAAGAAATAAACATTCAACCAGAACAGAATGAAGAAATATGAGTTCAAAAACTGAGGAGAGGCTGAGGAACCTCCAGGACAACTTTAAATGTTCCAACATCCAAATCATAGGGATGTCAAAAGGAGAAGAGGAAAAGCAGGAAATTGAAAACTTATTTGAAAAAATAATGATGCAGAACTTCCCCAATCTGGCACAGAAAATAGACTTCCAGGAAGTCCAGGAAGTTCAGTGTCCCGAAGAAGGGGGACCCAAGGAAGCACACACAAAGGCACATCATAATATAATTATGATTAAAGAGAAGGAGAAAATCTTAAAAGCATCAAGAGAAAAGGAGACAGTTACCTGCAAAGGAGTTCCCATAAGACTCAGCTGATTTCTCAAAAGAAACCTTACAGGCAAGAAGGGGCTGGAAAGAAGTATTCAAAGTCACGAAAGGCAAGGACCTACATTCAAGATTACTCTATCCAGCAAAACTATCATTTAGAATGGAAGGGCAGATAAAGTGCTTCCAGATAAGGTTAAGTTAGAGGAGTTCATCATCACCAAGCCCTTTCTATAGGAAATGTTAAAGGGACTTACCTAAGAAAAAGAAGATCAAAACTATGAACAGTAAAATGACAACAAACTCACAACTATCAACACCTGAACTTAAAAACAAAAACAAAAACAAAGCAAACAAGTAGAACAGGAACAGAATCACAGAAATGGAGATCACATGGAGAGTTATCAGAGGGGTGGGAGAGGGGGGAAATGGGGGAAAAGATACAGGGAATAAGAAGCATAAATGTAAGGTACAAAATAGACAGGGGGAGGTTAAGAATGGTATAGGAAATGGAGAAGCCAAAGAATTTACATGTACGACCCATGGACATAACTAAGGTGCGGGGGATGCTGGTGGGAATGGGGTTGCAGGGCAGAAGGGAATAAAGGAGAGGAAAAAAAGGGACAACTGTAATCGCATAATCAATAAAATATACTTTTAAAAAAAGATATTACAAAAAGAGAGAAAGCGCAGCCAGAAGCTCAGTGCAGCCCCAGAAGACTGCCTGAAAAGAAAGACAAACATAGGAGAGTGAGGACTTGGGGAGGAGAGAAAGAAAAAAACAGCAGCAGCAGCAGGCTGGAGAGCGATGACAATGACAAGAGGAGAGAGGACTGAAAAAACAAACAAAGCAATGTGGAATTTAATTGAAACAGGAAAAGGGCAAAAATAATGGAAAATAAATAGATAAATGAAAATAAGCAGAAGAGAAAAATACACACCCTACCAAAAATCTCAATCTGGAAACACTTTTGTCAATTGGGGGCAGGGGAGGGGACATGGAGAGGAAAAGGGGCTAAATTTTGAAGCTAACCAAGAACACTTCATTTAATCAAAAGCATGAACTAAGGGCAAAAGAAGCACTATGGAATGCATATTTTTGTGACATATCATAACAGGGAGAGGGTGTTTTTTCAAACTACTGGCATCCAGCTAATTGTCACGCCCCCATTCTGATAAGTCCGTCTTTCCTATGTCATATACAACAGTGTAGGGACAAGGGGAGGGCACACTCAATTCCTTTCTCATTCTCACCCCAACTTTAGAATCAACAATGGCTTTAGAATGCAGGATCCTATTTTTCTGGTCTTGTCCTTTTTGGTTCCTGGCTTAGGACTGAATCTTCAGATCAACTGGATGGTTCTCTCGAACAGCGGAAAACAGGACCTACATACAGAACTGCCAAGGTTGGTTCAACCAAAGGCACCATTTAACCGAATTTCAATTGGAGTCACTCTCCTCATCCTAATTCAGTACAAAGCCCAGAAGTACAGGAACAACACTGGTAGCAACAAACACAGAGAACAATTTTAAAAGCCTGAGCATGCCATTAATCTTGTAAAGAATAATACCTTCCTCGGTAGTTACAAAATAAGCATGGGGATATGAGGTAAAGCATAAACAATATAGTTAATGATACCATAACAGCTATCTATGGTACCGGGTGGGCACTTGAATTATCAGAGGGAGCACTTTGTAAGCTCCATGAATGCCTAGCCACTATGTTGTACACCTGAAACTAATATAAAAAAGTGTTGAATGCAAACTATAATAACAATAAAATTTTTTAAAGAATAATACCATCCATTTCTTAGTGTTTCACTGTTCACAAGATGCTTCTGCATATGCTATCCTATTTGCATCTCACAACCCCCAGAGACACAAACAGGTGAGGGGCTGGGCCACAGTGCCCCAGGTGGCTGGAATCAGCCCTTAAGTCTCCTCATTCATTCATTCATTCATTCACTCCAGATAGGTACTGAGTGCCTACTAGGTGCTATGGTTAAATTACCTGCCCTTATAAAACTATTGTAGTGGGAAGACACAGGCAATAAGCAAAAGAGTTAAGTGCCTGTTATATGAGGGATTCATGCGAACTGATACAAATAAGGTGGGGTAAGGAGAGGGATGTTTTTAGATAGGAGAGTTGGAAAAGCCTTCTAATGAGGTGACATTCCAACAGAGACCTGAATACGGTAAGGGAGTGAGCCATGTGGGTATGAAAAAGCACTTCCGTTTGGGGGTCCAGCAAACGCAAAGGACCTGAAGTGACATGTGCCAGGAGTGTTTGTGAAATAGCTGGGAAACCTGTTGGCTGAAGCGGAAGAGGAGAGAAAGGAAGGCAAGGTCAGGGACAAGCAAAGGACATGGTAAGGACATGGGTGTTAACTCTGCAATGGGAAGCCTAGTTTTGGATAGAAAAGTAACAAGACCTGGACTTTGTTTTCAAAGAATCACTCCAGCTGCTTTGAGGCTAGACAATGACGGTATAATGGTGAAAGCAGGCAGCCTCACTGCAGAAATCCAGGCAAGAAGGACAGGGCATTTTCTGCCATAGCATGGAGGCTCTTCATGTAATGTTCTCTCTGCCAAGTGGGGGCAAATCCACGGGTCTCCTAGGAGACCACATCTTTATTCCTTCAGCTCTGCTTATCATTGACTGCAGTAGCTCCGGCAACCCTGTGCCAGTGACACCAGAAAGGATGCTATGGAGGTTGGTCTTTTTTCGAGTATAGTCTTTTTCACAGTACCTACTGCTCTGTAGTTTTTAAAGCACTGAAAATAATACCAGAAGTTTGAAAAATGATCTGGATTATCATGATTAAACGTGCAGACAACAGACACTGCTCTGGGTGGCCGGTCACATCCTAATGCTTTAGTAGAAGAAGGTACAGGTTGAATGTGAAGCCTCTAGAATTAAATTAGACCTGGGTTCCAATCCCAGACGCCTCCACTAACTAAACTGTAAAATTTTAAAAACCAGGTCATTGAGAAATCTAAAGAAAGTCAGGGATATTAACACTTCCACAGCGCCTAACACTTAATAAGTGTTTAATAATTTAATAAATACTAAATTAGCTACTGCTAAGATATTAGTACTAAAATCAACATCATTACTATTAGTGTTCATTGAAGAAACATTTATTGAAAACCTACTGTATATACTTTCCTCCATTTTTCTTCAAATAACACAGAGCCTGGTGGTATACTATCATCATCCTCATTTTACAGATGAAGACAGTGTGCTCAGAAGGCTGAATTATTTGACTAAAGTTACAATGATCCCCAAATCCTCTGGGAGCCAGCAACAAAGAAAAAAAAAGGTAAACAGTATACACCCATTAAAAAGACTTTACATTTTATTACTAAAAACCCTCTCTACCTCAAAAACATTCTTCCCTCCAAACTGCATAAACCATAACTTAAAAAAAAAAAACTTGAGGGATTTATATCTGAAAGACAGTTCACTATAACAGAGTTTGTAATGATAACATCAGTTATCACAGTCTTCTGGACCTGGATGCTACTACCATCTGTTCAGAGGATCAACAGAGGGCTCATTTTTTCAGTATCTTAAGCTGTCTCAGTTGCACATCTGATTGTTTTCTGGAGTAGGAAGTGATGTAAGCAACAGGCCAGAAGAGCACTGAGAACAGCTACCAGTGCTATATACTAAATCACCACCCTGGCTGTACCTAAAGTAAGCGTTTCAAGGACACACAATAATCCTCATTCCTCTTTTACGCACAAGTGCTAATAGCAGTTTGTCTAGAAGCATATCCTGCTCCTCTGTCTTTCTGAAGACCCTAAAGTGAAGCGCCCCCCTCATCATCAGTGAGCATTCCACCCCATTCCTTTTGTGGCCCAATTCCATATACTCATGAAGGCCATCTTTTCCAGACTGGCCTCCATGATACCCGCTCCAAACTCCAGGTGACCTAATTTCAACCTCTCTTATAGTATTTAGCTCTTCCTACTTTATAGTCTTACTTTTCCCTCTGCCCAAACTATGAGCCTCCATTTTCATTTATTTACTAATTTATTTTCCTTTCATCCTTATTTTTATCTGGTCACATAATGAGGGCAGACAGGACTCTGGTATGGAGTCAGACGGCCTGGATCCCAATCCTGCCTCCACCTCTTATTGTTATTTAGCTTTAAACAAGAGCTTTAATGTCTCCGCGCCTTAATTTCCTTTCCTCATCTGCAAAATGGGATTAACAGTGATATTCTTTCTTTAGATTTTTAGTAAGGGCCAAATGAGGTAATAAAAGCCTGTGCCTGGCGTAAGGTAAGAGTTCAGTAAGTGTTAGGAATTCTTTATTTTTTTATTTATAAACTACCTTTTTTTTTCAATAGTCAAGGTGTTAATGAATTATTTCATCCCAAATGTCCCTCAACATCTAGCAGACTCTAGTTCCCATGGGACCTCGACTGCACCCAGGCATGTGCCCTGACTGGTAATCGAATGGGCATCCTTTTGCTTTGCAGTCCAGAGCTCGATCCACTGAGCCACACCAGCCAGGGCGAACCCTATATAATCTTCGTAACCAGTGTCACCCCAATAAATTTAATTAATAAAATAAAGTAAAATAAAAAAAAAACCACCAAAGATCTTCCTGACCATTCAATCTACATAGCTTCCTGGGTATATCTGACACTAATATAATATTATTGTATGTCAATTGTAACTGGAAGATAAAAAAATTTTAAAAATTAAGATAGCTCCCTGGGCACTTGGCATCCTATTTTAAATTCTCTGTATAGCGCTCATCATTATCTGATATTTTCTTATTTATTGTGTCTTCCAAGCAAAAGACTCTAGACCGTGAGAGTAGGGATTCGCTCATTTCACTGCAGCATTTGTTATTCTCAGAACACTGTGTAGAACTGACAAAGACTTAATAAATATTTGTTGAATATATGAAAGTGCATTTTATTTTGAAATAAGGAAAAAGTGGTATGTGAAAGATCATAGTGGAAACACACAAACAGTAGGAAGCTTTTTTTTTTTTTTGGTTTACAAAATGTTCTTTTAATTTCACTTTTTGAGTCCTTTCTGTGCATAAGATGCTGTCGAGGTCCCATGGGAACTAGAGTCTGCTAGATACTGAGGAACATTTGGAATGAAATAATTCATTAACACCTTGACTACTGAAAAAAAAAAAGGTAGTTTATAAATAAAAAATAAAGAATTCCTAACACTTACTGAACTCTTACCTTACGCCAGGCACAGGCATTTATTACCTCATTTGACCCTCACTAAAAATCTAAAGAAAGAATATCACTGTTAATCCCATTTTGCAGATGAGGAAAGGAAATTAAGGCACGGAGACATTAAAGCTCTTGTTTAAAGCTAAATAACAATAAGAGGTGGAGGCAGGATTGGGATCCAGGCTGTATGGGATCCAGTAGGGGGCGCTTGAGAGGCAACCAACACATTGATGTTTCCCTCCCTCCCTTCCTCTCTCTAAAAATAAAGAAATAAAATAGTTTTTAGAAAAGATTATATAGATTTCAAGTGTACATTTCTATGCGAGATCGTTGAGAGGCAGAGTGTGGAGACTAAGGTCTGAATTACAAGGTTCACAAGTTTATTTGTTTCTTAAATAGTTTTTTATTTTTCAATTACAGTTGAGATCCAATATTATGTTAGTTTAACGTGTATAACCTAAGAGAAGAGAAAGAAATGAGAATGGAGTGAATGGGAACAAAACAAAAAATGACAGATCAGTGAAGAATCCAGTAAATCTGCTGGAAAAAACCAATGAGGGCTATGTCCCAAGGCCCAGACACGGGCATGAGGCGAAGGGAGCCGCTCCAGTGCCTTAAACTGAGCAAAGAGGGGACACAGGAAGGCAGCCTGGCTACTGTAACAGAGCAACCCTGAAAGCTGGCTGGCACACCACAATAAAAGCTTGTTTTCTGCTCATGTGATAACCCCAACGCACTTACTGACACTTGGGTGACTCTCCTCCAAGTGGCCTTCCAGAGACCAAGGTTCCTGCCACGTTGTAGCTCTCCCACCTGCAACACTGGGATCCCAAGTTATCCTGTTCTATTCCCGTCAAAAGGAGTAAAGCATATGGACACTCATAATTGTCCAGGCCTGAACATGGCACCCGCCTCCTCTGCTCCCATTCCATTGGCAAGAGCTCACCTACAAAGAGGAAACATTTCATAACCGTGCCCCACAGAAGGCAAGAATGGTTTAGTTATTGGCTCAATCTCTGCCATAAGCTCAGGCACAATGAGTGACTCCAGAAAACATCTAAGAGCTAAAAATGTCACTACTAAATTTTTTAAATCGGTTTTTAAAAACTTTTTGTTCATGCCCTGGCTGGTGTGGCTCAGTGAATTGAGCACCACCTGTGAATCGAAAGGTCACTGGTTTGATTCCCAGTCAAAGCACATGCCTGGGTTTTGGGCCAGGTCTCTTACTGGAGACTGCGAGAGGCAGCTGATGTTTTTCTCTCACATTGATGTTTCCCTCCCTCTCTTTCTTCTTCTCTCCCACTTTCTCTGAAAATAAATGAATAAAATTTTTAATTTTTTTTTTTATTGATTGAAGAGAAAGAGAAAAGGAGGAAGGGAAAGAGAGAGAGAGGAAGGGAGAGGGAAAGAGATTGAGAGAGAGGGAAGGGGAGGTGGGGAGAGAGAAAGAGATTTGCTGTTCCACTTATTTATGCATTCATGGGTTGATTCCTGTGTGTGTCCTGACTGGGGAAGGAACCTGCAACCTTGGAGTATCAGGACAACATTCTAACCAAATGAGCCACCAGGCCAGGGCCTAAAAAGTCACTAAATCTCAACTTTAGTTTAATAAAAATTGAATATTTCTACAGTTCAAAAAAATGAGAAGGGAGCCAAGAGTTAGTGGATTGTTCTAGAAATGATGGTGCAGTGCACTTGTGCACTCCCTTGTACTCGCTCACGCTCTTGTGTTCTCTTTCTCTCTCTCTCACACACACACTTACACACACCCCCCCTCTCACTCGCACTCTCTCCACACTTTCACCCCAAACATAGTGCCAGAAGCCATGCTCCTGCAAGTGTCCCTTAATTCAAAAAAGAGAGGAGCTGGGAGAGAACAGCTTCATCAGTAAAGAACTATCTACACAATAAAGAAAAACTGCATTAATTTAAATGTCATTCCTAATGATAAAAGATATTTTTGACACTGTAGACTAAATTATGCCACTTACCCTGGGCTCTTGAAATTACCCAAAAGTACAGCACAACTAATGGATACTGGAAGTTTTCCACAGGTATATATGACTTAGAATTTGCTGATCAGAGAGGCACCTTAATTCTCATTCCATAACTACCCTATCCCTTCAAAATCAACAAATCTAAAAGGAGTTTGCTGGCCACATGGTAACCATAGGTCTTCTAAAGTAAATGACAACACAGAAACCTGTCAGCTACTCTGCTAACTGTGCCATTGTCCTATTTCCTTAAACTTGAATGAGCACTTAATATTACACAAGACCCATTCTTTTTTAAAAAAATTCTTTAGCAGCCAAACAAAAGCATGCCTCAAGGCTTATAATAATCTGTGTTTTTAAAGACATCTAACTGAAAAAAATCCTTGAATTATAGGAAGCCCTGAAGTTATCCCATTCCTAACAGGATAGATACAGACTCGTATTTCATTTTTAACTAGTTATACTCTCCTTTCAGACTACATACCTCCAAGATGTTTTGACCATATGACAGCACATGTAACTCCACCCCAAGTCAATATAAACATGTTACCGATAAGTACAGAAATTAAAGCATTCCCACTGAAACCAATATGCTAAATTTTGAACATATGGAGCACACAGTTGCTAAAAATTTCTTATCACAGGGAACATCAAGAGCCTTCTACGTTCTTGGATAGGAGACTTGAGGTGTTTTGTTTTATTTTGCTTTAAAGCTTAAAGGTAGAGAAAGGGGGAAATTTTAAAGAATTTCAACTGATGATTACAATAAAAATAACCTAGTTCAATGATTCAAACTGTCCCAAACACATTCAAGAGGCTGGTCTTCAACTATTTGATTAAACACGTAACACAGATTAGGTAAAAAGAACAAAAGATTCTAAATAGGTGGGTAATTTTTAGGGTAACCTCAAGAATAACTTTTTCTTTTTCAACACCAAAGTTTTGAACCACTAAAGACATCAATCTTTAAAGAAATTCCTCTTCATAGCAGATAGTTTTAACCTATATTGACTTCAGGCTGCATCCAAGAACCACCCTCCCTCTCAGCCTTGTTTGCATGCCTTGTTAACAGGGTAAGAAGCATTTTTATTCTAACTACTACTCTGTGAGAACATAGAACACGTCTACCTGAGCACTTTACTGTTTTAATAATTCTGGATTTAAGGAAAAATGGGGTAGATTTCATTAAATTTTATGTTATAAACAGAATTATAAGCTATAAATTTATATTTTAGAAATTACAAATAGCCATAAACTACAAATAATGTGTATGGAATATGTATTAATGCTCTCATTTAAACTTTAAACCTTAGTAAAAAATGATTTTTATCCAGGATTATAGTAGTGATTCTTTTAAAGCTACTTTTCATTTAATACCACTGTATAACACTGTTAGGTAATACATTTAATCCTTACGATAACACTGCAAGGTGAGTTTTATAATCCCCATTTATATATTAAGAAAATGGTACACAGTACATGTTAGAAGGCCATGACTAGGATTTTAGTTGAGATCTATCTACTGCTTGCTACTATTTTAGGATCAAAATAATCATTAATGTGGGGCATAGTTATTGGTAGGTCCCTAAAAGATAAGCCCCAACTTGTGAAGTTCCGCTTTAACTAAAAATATACCCCACAGAATTTTGGTAAAACTGGCTACTTACTATAATTTGGACACCTATTGAGGAAAAGGAAGAACTTGCCTCCATAATGTCAGAACGCATACCTAAAAGTGATCAAGGATTAAATGAGAAATTTAATATATCTTGACTGTACATTGAAATAAAGGACAATACGATCATGAAAAATACAAATTAAAGGATGATGATCTAAATGATTTTTAGAAATAGAAAACCCAGAGTGAGAATTTTTCTACCCTTATTCACAGTGTTGTCCTAGAGACAAGAAGATGCAACTAACTTATTTGAATATTTCAGTCAGTTTGACAGTAGAAACTTAAGAGTGGATACTGCAGTTCCCGAAAGCAGCATTTGCAACAAACCTCCCTTATATCCCAGAGGTCATCCTCGTTATTAGAGCACAGGCAGTATTACTATTACCATTTACCAATGTGCCAAGCCCAGTTCTAACTGCTTTCAATGTATTAACTCTTTTAATCTCACAGCAACCTTTCGAGGTAGGGATTCAAGTATAACCCCCTACCCCAAGTATAATTTGACAAATTAGGAAACTGAGAAAAAGGGGTGCTTAAATAATGTACCCGCAGTCACACAGCCAGTGAGGAGGCTGAGCCAAGCAGTCTCCTAACTTCTCATAGCCAAGTCCTATAGACATGCAGTTATGCACACTGACAATCCCTATAGGCTCTTCAAACCCCTTGACACCAAGACGTGTCTCTACCTCTATATACATAATTGTGAGTCAATATTTCCAGGTTCCAGTGATAATACAAGGCCCTTCATAATGCCCAGGGCTTTCTACCATTTCCTAATTTTCTGCTCATCTTTATTATCTGTTTCCCTTGAGCTGTAAAACTCAGATTTTAAAGCCCAGTTTACAAACCTTTGGTCAACATCCTGCATCAAAACTGCTTTTTTAGAATGCAAGATAAAAGGTGGAAAGGGCAGCCACAGGAAACAACATGATTTGCAGAGCACACCTAACCCAGGGTCACTTGACAGCTCACTCATTGACTGATGTCATCAGAATTCTCCAGTGGGAACCTTCTCCTTGGCCAGAGCATTGGGTACCATGTGTCCACTGTAGGGTTTATATTAGCTCTTTGTGTCTGAGAATATTCTTTAGCATTCTGAACAAGAGGAAAAAATACTAAACTTTGCATTTGTCTTAACTCTACATGATAAGTTTAAAGAGGGTTTTGTTGTATTGTTTTCTGCACTGTTTTCTATATTTCTAATACTTTATAATTTAAAAACTTCTTTAAAAGCAGTTTTCGGTATCATATCTGACTTGAAAAATACTGAATTTTCAGACTTGCAAAGCTAACGAGTTAATCCAAGATCTAGAGAGGGACCAAAAAGGGAAGACATCATCTGTGACCCATGATTAGATCCACCACTAGCCCAATCACGTCTTTACTATTTTGGGATAAAACAAAGAAATAATTGTTTTAAGAATGAGAAGCTGCCCTGACCAGGTAGCTCAGTTGCTTAGAGCATTGTCCCGATATGCCGAGGTTGCGGGTTTGATCCCCAGTCAGGGCACATACAAGCAGCAACCAATGAATGCATACATAAGTGAAACAACAAATCAATGCTCTCTCTCTCTCTCTCTCTCTCTCTTTTTCACACTCTCTCTCTCCCCACCCCCTCTAAAATCAATTAAAAAGTAAAAGAATGAGAAGCCTTTCTTTAAAAAGGCAGGGCTCTCCTGTTCTACATGTTTACTAATGATTTCAATAGGCGTCCTTATCAAACTTACAAATGGCAGGAGCAAAATTGGGAGAGTCAGTTATTGTAAATCAAGATTCACAAAGAACAGGGCCAACACTAACAAGATGACCTTCCCAACTATCAATGAAACTATTGTACTTAAAAAAAACTCAGCAGCTCAATAGAGGATGGAAGAGGACCAAATAAACACGACTGATGTGGAAAGGAACTAGAGATTCAAACAGCAGTAACCTTGGGCTGGTCGACAGTATAACACATCTGTCCAAAACAAGCTAAGACCAACCTGAGGCTGTAGGACAGTGTCCAGGACAAGGGAATAGCTCCACCACCCTTTGCATTGGTCAGGGTTTTCATCACATTTTAACTGGATGGTGAGGGTCACCAGCCAGGTTAATGACAGTTCTCAAACCCATCATGTGATGAAAGGCTTGCTATCAGGGGTTTACTCTGGCAAAAAGAACACTTAATAAGGCGACATGAAAGTTGTTCTCCAGCTTTCGAAGGATTATGTACAAGAAAGAGCAGAATTCCCATACAATGTCTCAGGCGCAAAGCTTGAACCAATCAAGAGAATTCCCAGAAAAAGATTTTAGATTTTAGATCACAATTCACCTAAAATTATTTGTAATAAATAAAACTACCCAAATATGGATGCTCTCCCTTACTGGGTAAAGAGGTTTCTCACCACCAATAGGGGTGTTTAACGAGAGCAGATGGCCATCTGTTCCTGTGGTCGGATGGAATTGACACATAAGATTCCATGATGAAAATGATTCAGACTCACACTGGACACACAGGCCTTTCCCCCTTTGCTTACATTTAAGAGAATTACAAAAGCATGAAGTAGAAATGGTCACAAAAGATCATTTCATGCCCACCCCCTAATTCTAAGCAAAGACACAGCCAAACTTCCTCACAAAGATCACTGTATAGTGTTCTCTTTATATGTCTCCAAAAGGTTATTTCCCCATGCTCTTAGTATTCCCATAGTCTTGGCTTTTCAGGAAGTTCTTCCTGACGTATAATCTCAATTTCTCTTGCTCCAGTTATTGTTCCAATTATTTCGGTAACCAATTCACATGGATACCGAAATGCTATATAATGATAATGACAGGAGAACTGACATTATAACATATAATAAAAATATTTGCAAAGAAAAAATATTAAGCAATACATTTTTAAATGTTTCCAATCTCTAAATGCCAATGTTATTCAGAACAATTCTTAAAACCACTACGAGGCTAGTTTACATACTTTCTTCTGTGAGTGCAAACACTGGCCTTCTTGTATTAGAGCTCTGCTATTCTTTTCAGACCCAGCTTTCTATCTCTATGCAGAAAGAACAAGACTGAAATTTAATGTGTTTAGATTAACATCACTCAAAACTGAGGGGAAACTACAGCTGGGCAGCAGGAATACAGG
The DNA here is from genome assembly GCA_004026545.1 of Mormoops blainvillei. Taxonomy (NCBI): domain Eukaryota; kingdom Metazoa; phylum Chordata; class Mammalia; order Chiroptera; family Mormoopidae; genus Mormoops; species Mormoops blainvillei. The sequence continues at coordinate 270,638 of PVJD01000411.1, forward strand.
AGAGCTTTCAAAGGTTAGTGACAACATTAGGTACTTAAAAATGCCTCGTTTGCTTAAAAGGTACCCAAATACAAATTAAATAAAACATGTTGTTCTCTTATTTCCTTAGGAATTAGATAAGTTGCCCGAATACAAAGCCGCCTTGAAATACTACTTAGCACAGAGTCCTGGCCGGCCTTATTCCTAGCAACTTACACTGTGCTTAGTAAATTGATCACATGCTGTGTTGATACACCCCTGCACCAAACTAATTTGCCTACTTGTGAACCAACCAATTTCCCATTAAAACTCCTTACTTCCCAATTAACTCAAAAGTATACCCTAGATTCTTTTGAAATGTTTCCCTCACTGAAATGAAACAAAACCAAGCTCCAAATCAACTCTGTTTAAAGAAACTATTTTTTGTTACTGCTACATCTGGGTTTTAGACATGTCCATAAGCAAGGCAACAAACTAGTGTCTACGCACCTTGAACTGTGTTTAGAGGTTGGCTAGCCACACTTAGCAGACAAGGAGTTCAGAGTCCAGGCGTCCCAAAGAACTTCTTTTCATTCTCAAGACTGAACACTGGGCTCCTCTATTGTGGGCTGACAGAGAATTTTCTACTCTCTCGAGAGGTGCACACACACACACTATCTCCCAGGTTTAAACTTTGAAGCAGTTGGTCTTTGCAGCCAAGCTCAGTCCAAGGGAGGCAGAAGCTCACATTGCCCAAGTCAGAGGCATTCTAGTAATTGATTCTGAGAGTCATTTTACTGTTAATGCTTTCTTAAGAAATTTGTATCTTGAGGTTGAGGTCTGGTAGCAGAAAGGGTTGGTCTTCGGCAAAGAAAGCGTTGCCAGGCATCCAAGTAAGGATCCTCTCAGATCTTTTTCTACTCTTGTTTGTTGCTCAGCCAAATGTTGTTAGTCTGTTCCTCAGAGAACCAGGAAACTATACCCAGGGCTTGTACAGCCCAGGGCTTTACAAGCCAGGCACGTGAATGAATGTGCTTCTCCCCCTAAGAACATCCCTAGTTTTCTTAAATATTGACAAAAATAGCAAGCTTGCTATCTCAGTACAGACACCTCACTTCAATCAGTAACGCAGGTAGTATGTAAAAAAGAAAAAGATCTTAAGTTATTATTTATTTAATACATGACAGTCTCTAATCTTAATTTCACTTAAGAAAGTGAAATAGATAAGATAGTGCAAATTCTTTTACACAAGTGAAGAACAACAATATCCTTACAGTCACCATTTAAAGCACTGTTAATAGTTAGAGTTTACCCGAGGGAAAACAATAACAATGCTGAGCAGAGCAGAATTCTATTCATATCCATAAGCCTTAAGCCTAATAGGCATATTCACACAGAGGTAATCGGCCATAACAGCTCTGACTGTCCCTGAATAAACTCACGGAATATAGGGCTGTGCAAACAGGACTAGGCAAGTGCAAGCAGCTACAACCGAGGACTTCCATGTTCCCTTGTACCGAAGTGTCTCCGGTATTAGTCTAGCATGATTCACGATACTCTTTTCAGCAACTTTCCTTCTTGGATATTATGAAGTCATTAAAAGTTATGATAAATAATATTTAATGATAAAGAAAAATATTTGGGAAGTGAAAAATAGGTCAGAAAGCAATAGGTAAATATCAACCATTTTTGTTAATGTAAATATGAACATACCCAGATGAAAATGAAAGATCTATGCGATAAAAAGGTTTTTTTTACCTTCTAGGTTAGTTTTCTATATTTTTAAAGTTTTCTACAATAAACATGTATCACTTTCATTATTAAAAAATAATAAAATTTTAAATAAATTTAACAATCACCCTTAGATAAACATAAACTTACCAATCACCCAGCAATCCCACTCCTAGGTATTTATCTAGGTATTGCATGAACTCATACAGGGTGAGGCAAAGTAGGTTTACAGTTCTGGGTACGTGAGACACAGAGTTTATTCTCATATTGTTTATTAATTATTGTATTATTTTCCATATGAACAACTGTAAACGTACTTTGCCCCGCCGTGTATTCACACAAAGCCTATGTACCAATGGTTATAGCAGGTCTATTCATAATCGCTGAAAATTGGGAACACCTCAAATATCCTTCAGTGGATCAATAGGTGGACTATAGGCCCTCCCCACAATGGAATACGACTCAGCAATACAAAGGAATGAACTACTGAGACATGTAACAAAAGGAAGAATCTCAAATGCATTTTGCTGAATGATGAAAAACAGACTCGAATGGCTACATAATGTACGATTCCACTTATGTGACATTCTGAAAAAAGGTAGAACTACAGAGAGGAGGACAGATCAGCAGTTGTTAAAGGCCTGGGGTTAGGGGAGGCATTGGCTACAAAAAAAGGTCACAGAGAATTTGGGGGGCAATGGAAACGTTCTGTATCTCAATTGTGGTGTTGGTTACAGAACTATATATGCATTGGTCAAAACTCAGAAAAGTACTTAAAAAGGTAAATTTTAGTATATGCACTCTAATCCTTAATAAACTTGCCTTTAAAAAACACCCTTTGGAACTGAAAGTTTATTCATGTCCAGAATACATTATGTTCTGCACAATTCTTTTTCAAAAATATATAAATGTTTCCAAAAAAAGGGTGATTTCTTTTAGGATTACATAATCATCAGCTAGTAGACACAAAATTCTAAAGGAATGTGAAACAGAATGAGAATTTTTAATAAAGGTGAGTGGATTAAATAAGGTTCTGATCCATCCTAATTTAACGCCACTCAGACCTGCCTGTGATGCCCCACAGACCCCGCCACCGGCACCTTTGTGAGCCACCAGACAACAACCACGGGATTCAACACAGCGCTAGAGAGGACACTCAAAAGGGAGTGGGGCTGAAGGTTATGTTTTCCAGCCTAATACTTTGAGGAAGGCGGCCTGCCCAAACGCAAACTCAGGAATCCACTCCAGAGAGCCAGGGCTTTGGCTGTAGCTGAGCACTTTTACTTTCCCTCATGCTTAGGCTAGAACCATTTCTAGACCAATCAATGCATGACTCAGCAGTTGCCAGGCCAATTTCTTTGCTCAATTTAGGGCTTAAAATTCCCTCCACACCTCTGTGAGATTAGGAAAGTTCTTCAGAGAGGTGTAGGAGGAGATTTAGAATGGCTTATCCTCCTAAACGGATTTGGGAACAAGAACTTTTCTCTTGAACTTAATGAGGGAACTTGTTTTTGGTTTGGTTTTGTTCTTTTTTCTTTTTTCACTTAGAAGAGCATACAACTAAGCCTTAACTGATCCTCATCAAGAGCTTAAAAGAGTATAATTAGATCAGAGAGGTAAAAACTGGTTTTTATAAAGTAGGAAATATTATTCCTAAGAAGCATTCCTTCTCCCCAAAGGAAGAGAGCGACACTCATTTGTCTTGTGGATGAAGAAGAGAGGAAACTGGCCTAGGACAGATAAAGGAATAATTAATGGGCGACACTTAACATTAATCTCATTCTCGGACACTTTAAAAATGTAAAATTTTCTTAAATTGAAATGTGGATTGAAATATATTTTATATTATATAATAAAGGGTGACCAGCACACTAATGTTGTTAAAAGAGAATGATGTGGCTAATTATGAGATTAAATTATTTTAAGGTCTTAAAGGGACTGTCCACATCAAAAAAGAGAGATTATCCTAATCTGTTTATTCAACCAGGTCACCAAAGAATGATCGCTTTCAAACTTGATTAGCCTTCTTTTCACACTCATAGAGACACATACATAAACATGCTCACACTCATCTTCTTGGTCTTCATTGCCTATGAAATTCTGAATTAATAAGGATTTATCATAAAATAGATAACCATGTGTCTGTCTGACTGCTTCTCCTCAGGGCTTTTCTGGACACTGAACTCGCATAAGGAGTAGCACTATGGGGTTGAAATCAGCATCTAAAAATCCAACAACAAATGTAAACAAGAAAATTCATACCCATTATTTGAATGTCCTACTCAAAGCAAACTGGGTCTTCCTAAAAGAGTAAACAAAACATTACCTATTTTGAAAAATACTTGATTAAATGACAGACTAAAGGGTTACGTGGACACTAGCTTCAGTTGCCGATCAAGAAAGCTGGGCCACTCTGCTTCACTCGCCCACTCCACAAACATTTATGGAGTTCTCCCAGTCTGACAGTTCCCGAGTATCTGTTAAACAGCTGCACAGCCTTGGACATATTCATAATCTCTGAGACTAGGAGAGGGGAAAACGCTGGGGAGCTGAGTAATTCGTAGGATTTTTTTTTTTACTTTTAAAGCCAGCACAGTGTCTGGTATGTAGTGGATGTTCAAGAATATGTATTATCTCTCTCCCTGTCTCCCTTCCTTTTGAAAAGCTTTTCTTACATGTTCACAATGAATCTTTTTGCTTAGTCTACTGAACGGTTTAGCATAGAAACAAGCTTTTCTATCTCTAAGCCCGCATATGTCAGCTGTATTTGTGTGCTACTGCTTAATTACTTTTCAACGAGCAGTGACTAGCAGCAACAGAACATAACTGACCAGCTCCCAGGTATGATCATTAGACATTGTGCGCCCAGGTCTGCAGAGAATTTTCCAGGTTAGGGTGGGACCAGCACCAGGCTCATGTCAGAGCCGCTGCTGAGCCCTATACACCAAGGGCATCTTGGACAAAGGGAGCACAGTCGGATGACAGCAAGATTCCTCAACAGTTCTAGGCAAAAGGCACAGAACTGACAATCATTAACTCCAAGGTTAAATTAAAAAAAATAAAAAATGCCCACCAATAAATAAATAATTTAAGTAGAATAATTTTAAATCAAAAGCAATTAGCCTGATATGCCAAATTCAAGCTCACTGTAGACAAAAGCCCCCATAGCACTCAAGCAGAGGCAGGTTCTGGAAGGAAAGATACCTAAAGTCTTTGACCAAGAGACCACACCACAGCTACTACAGACCCTTTGAATTTCTCCCTCTGGACCCATTCAACAGGATCCACTGCTTTCACTTTACATCTCAAAGATTTCATCAACTAGTCTTTTTCCTAGTTTCTACAGGATGAATTGGTAAAAGCAATGACTCAAGAAGACAATCGAAGTGAGAAGAAAGTCTTTTACCAATGGGTGTCCACAAAGCCCTGAAGCAGAAATTCACGCTGGAGGGAGGCCCCTCAGATGCCAAGGCAAAAGAATGCGCCTCATCTTCTTGCTCCAGGACTCCCCATCTTCTCTGGCATACCACCTGCTGAGGGGAACAGCCTCATGGCTTCCCTTGCCCTTCATAGCCAAAGGGGAACAGAAAAAGAGAGAGGAAAGAATTCCAGATTCAAGAGTTTCCTGTTCGCGAGGTTCTTAAAAACAAAGACCTTGGAGAGAGTTTAAATGATGAAATGCTCTAATCTCCAATTTAAAACTAATGATTAATGGTATGAGTTTGAATTTGTTATGAGGAAATTTGAGAATCAGCACGTTTTGTATACAGCTGCTATTTTTAACCAGCAAATGCCTTTCAAATTGCCCCAAAGTTTCTTCAAATCTTAAGGGAGTCAGCTAAAATGCCCTGATCCCCCTTCTCTGGGTTTTGGCCCCCCACAATGGAAAAGGGTATCAGATAAGTAGTTACGGGGCACTCCAAGAACGAGTGGCATTTGACCCACTGTAATTGGAGGAGGCTGCTCTTCCATCAGCTTAGGAGACGGTTACAGCAGGTTAGAGCAGAGTAAACACAGCCCTGTGAAGTGGCCAGACAGAGGCGGGCACAGCATTTAGTCTTCCCCAGCTAATTTGAGTTCTGGTGTGGTATGGATGGGACAGGAAGTTCCCATGGCCCCCCGAGGAGGATGCAAACAGAGGTAAGTTGGGAGGCAGCAGGCCTGGCTAGAAGAAAGATGTCCCCACAGCAAGGGTTACAGGAATGATGACGTAGTCCATGGGCAGGATGATGTGACTGAGACATGAAGGGGTCCAAGAAGAGTGCCGGCAAAGCTGAGAGGAGGTAGAGTCAAGGTCGGCTCAGAAGCACCACTGGACCTTGACAGTTGAAAGGGACCAAGTCATGAACTACACAGCTGCAGGCTCCATCAGCAGATCCCAGCTGGACACCCAAGGATGGACAAGTCCATCAAACACAGGGAACCCCCAATCCCCACTCCCTCCCTATACATGCAGAAACCACTCTAGAAAGGAGAAGAGGAAGCCAAATATCTAGAGACTGAGTATTTTATCTAAATAAGTGAGCATGCAAAATCTAAAGAAACTCTTTCTATCACTGCATCAGATGGCACGTACTAGAGTGGGTTCATTTTGTTATCTCCTGCTGCCTAGTGGACAGGGGATCAGGAGGACAAGCCTTTCTTACAAAGAAATGAAAAAAACTACATTTCTTATGCATGCTTGAATATAGCTCGAGGAGATCTAAACTCTTCTTAACTAATATATAGAAGAATTCCATTTTAATAAATACATTTTCAGTATAACAGTATAATTTCCATGACTAATAGTAACAGTTCTTGGCTGCTTCAATTGACACAAAAATAAACTTACAAACAAGACTCACTATAATTACGATTTATCTTTCTCCTACCCCATCTAGGCCCAGAAAACTAAGAGCTGTTTTCTTTCTGTATTTCCAGCACCTAAGGTGATACCAGTACCTAGGGTGATACCTGACATGCAGGTGGCACTCAAACTTTTAGTGGATTAAATGAAAGCAGTAATGATTGAAAGGACATTCAGTAATAAATAAAAACACAACCACTTTCTACATTATTGGTGTCGCGTTTATATTGCATGCAGTCTAAGCTAATGTCATCATTCCAGCTTTCCCAAACGTCATGTTGACATTCTATAACGAGATTTCCCAGACAGGACTAGTGACTGGAAGCTACAGGGAAGAGGGCAGAGAGGCTGACCACAATACAAAGAGGACAAGATTAAAGATGAGAAACAACTGACAGGAGCCATTTAATAGGCAGATTTCCAGGAAAACACTTGTGACCAAGAAAGGAGGGCAGGAAGAGGGACAAAATGCCTCAGGCTGCAGTCTGCATGAGGGCACACCAAACACAGTAAATAATCTATCATGTTAGTGTTGCAACAGGACTGCATTTGCAAAGTTGAGTATAACGACACAATATAGCCATGGCAGTATTACGTCCCATTTATTATTAATATGAACTAACTGAGCTTTAGCTTAGATGGATTTTTTCAGGATGTTTTTTACTTCATTCTGGACCTTCTGTCTCAATAAATGCTCTAGGTTCACCAACTATTCAAATAAAGAATATACTTTATTCCAAGTGTGTAAACAGGTCACTGGTAACAGCAGCAGTGTGTTTTTTATAGAGGAAATTCTGAGCACAGGAAGCATAAAGCATCTTTCTGTAATGAGATTTATATCCTCAATGTGAACTTTATAATATTCAAAAAGCCTCGGAATGCACAGGTATTTTCCTAGTATTAGAAAACATTCAATATTAATAAAATATTTTTAAGCTGCATTCGTTTAGCTTGAACAAACATTTTCTCCAACTTATCAAATAGTCCTTCAAATGACCTTCATCATGGTGTGGTGATGTGACTATGGATAATGCTGAAAAACACACACTCGGAGAAAGTCTAAGAAAGGTCACTAAGAACCTGTGGTTGGTCAGTTAGAAGAAAAGTATATTTCCACAACAAAGCAAACTGAAACAAACACAGGCCTACTTGCTTTATGTTTTGCCCAGATCAGAGTAGTATAGCTTACAAGTAAGTGCTCTGACTCATGTAATGGGAGAAATGGTTTCACATAAGTAGTAAGAGATGAGTTAACCTCATAAATTAGCATTCGCTTTGTATAAGGAGTGATAAGAGTTGTTGGTAAAGATAACATAATCAGAGATCTCACTTTATATTTTTCTAGCTAAGCTAAATATTTTTGTGTCTTGCTGAAGTTGTATTTTCTCAATACTAATGTGTTACAAAGATAAACATTCAGTTCAAACCTCTTATTGCATGAAACTAATTTGTGACAACAGAAGTACAGTGTTTACCTTTGGGGAGGGCAAGAATTAAGAGGGGGCACAAGAGTATGCAACATATGTTCTTCGTCCTGATCTGGCTGATGGTGACCCAGGTATATATTTGTAAAAATTTACCATGTATACTCTTAAGATTTGTAAACATGATTGCAAGTAAGTTTATTTAAATAAATAATATATACAGAGACATATAGACATGTGGTCTAGAAATTGCACTGATGTAGATATCATCACACTGATGATTAAAAAAACACAAAGAATGTCCTCAAAATAAATTTACACACTATCTCCTTTGACTTTGAACTCTCCTGGGCATTCTAGTCTGATGAAAGAAGACTTACACATTTCAATGAGTCCTGAAGTTAGACACATTCAGTTCTAGTTTCACTTCCCTTCACACGTCCAACTCAACCTTTTAAGTAAAATTTTCAGCAGGATTTCGACCCTCAGAGTTTAAGTCCTGCATGCCCTACCTTACTGTACCTCAACTCCCAAATCTAGACACCCAATTCTTTCTTCTTTAAGTCCTGCCCTCATGCATTATTTTCTTACCAAATGACCCGGATCACTCGCTGCCTGGTCCCAGAGACTATACTTAACTATGTGCCAGACACTGGTGCTGGCATTTTACACGGCCAAGTACTATTACTCACACCACTTGACATATGAGGAAACGGGCACATGGAAGTTAAATAACTTCCTTGAGGTTATAGTGTTAACACAGGAGGACTGACTCGACCTGTGTCTCTCAGCTCACCCCTTTTACTCAGATCTAAAATCCAGGATATGCTCAGCCTCTTCCTCTACCTCATTTTCCCTGATGAGGAACTAATAATTTCTCTTTAAAGACAATCATTTGCCATTTCGAATTCTGCATACACACACAGAAGCAAAGCTAATCAAGCCAAATAAGAGAGGAAGGTATACATCAACCTCAAAGCTGTATATATTATTACTCTGTATTCCTTCAAAGTGAGAACCAAAAAATTTAATGTGCCATGAAAATCTTTATGACCATTCCTATCTTATAAAAGTCTATCTTACAAACATACTACACATTCAGATTGATCAAACCTTCCCCTCTCCTCCAAAAACACCATCGTGTTTCCCTCTCCAAACTTCTGAGTAGTGATGTTCACAAATATGTTAGGATCATATCTCAAATAGCTCTGCCAGAAACTTCCATTTGCTACGACCTGAAGTCAACACGCCTGGAAAGATACTAGTCACTAGCAGCCCAAGTTCCTCCTCCTATGCCCTTACCCTTCTGCTCCCTCAATCTGAGTCAACCCTAACCCTAACCCGTCCCAAGAGGCAGAGGTAAAGTTGTACTAGTCAGACAACTACTGCATCTAGGATTTGACACTTAGCCCTGGTTCCTCGACTCAACACCAGGTGAACAGCCGAGTAGGAGTGGGAGTGCGAGTGGGGGAGGGGAGGAGAGTCAAAATGAATGAAAACAAAGGAGAGTTTTACAAAGCAATTAGCAATTATGAAGAAAGCAAGAAAGACGAAGAGGTCCTCGGAGAATGGCTGGATGCATTTGAGAATATATGTTGGTCCTTAGGGTTTGCCTGGGTAATGGATTTCACTAGCCTGGCCTCCGGGAACTAGAGTTTCCATACTGGCTTAAAGAAAGCCCTTTATAGGCAGGGACTGAGCAAAAAGGAAAAAGGACTCATGAACATGGACAACAGTGTGGTGATTGCCCAGGTGGCGGGGGGGCGGGGGATAAGAGGACTAATAGCAATAGAAAAAAATATAGTAAAGATTAAAGTTAAAAAGAATTTTTTCATAATAGTAACTGCCTCATCAAATACATTTTCATAAAAATTTGGTTTTCACATAGTAATTTTATTTCATTTTCTTAGGGCTGTTGCACTTCCTCCACCTGCAAGTAAAAGAGGAAGGGGATATAATTTTACTGGGAAGCCACAATAAAAAGTAAATAAAGAAACCTCATCCAACAAATGTTCATTGTGTTGATATTTAAATAATTACACTCCATAGATCAATAAACTAAGTAATGATCTTCAATCCCAGAGCAAAGTGTATATTATCATACAACTTATTACCTTCCATTTTTCCTCCACAAGAAACTGAAAGAAGGCAGTTTATGAACCGGGTTAAGAGCCTGGAATGCAAGTAGTGGAAATACGCCTCAGTTCTGCTAGTTTAATTAGGACTTTCCTATTGTTCTATGTATAATAGAAGTATACTGATCATTTCAAGGGAAAAGTTCACTGAACTTTGTGCCTGTTGCAAATATTTATTTCCCATTCCTCCCCACTGGTTAACATGCATGCGAAATGCTGTGCAGGCCGGGCCCTGGCTTGCTGGGACTTTCAGGCACTGCCCCATGGAGAGGCCTGGCACAGCTTCCGCAGCAAGAGGCGCGCGCCTGCGCCGGCCCCGGAGCGCACTGCGGGCACCGGGCCCCTTACGGAGAAGAGTTCGTCTCACCAAGAGGCAGAGAAACTTGAACAGGGATCAAGAAGAGATCTATACTTTCACTTAAGTTGAAAAGGTGGACCACCTATAGTGTCATAGTATTATTTATAATTTTTCCCTTAAATTTCATACAAAGAATTCCTAGCCTACGTATATGGAATCTAGTTCTTCAAATGAAAATGGAATTACACTAGTACTAAAACCTAAAAATGACATTTCAAGAGAAGAAAACTACAGACCAGTGATCCTCATGAATGCAGAAACAAAACTCCAAATATTAACCATTTAAATCCAGCAATACATAAAAAGGGTAATTACATCACAATTAAGTGGGATTTATACCACAAGTGCAATACTGGTTCAGTATTCAAATATCAAGGTAATTCACCAAAATAACAGACTAAAGAAGTAAAATCATATCATCTCAATAGATGCAGAAAAAGTACTCCACAAAATTCACCACCCGCTAATAATAAAAACTACTTGGAGATATAAAAAGAAACTACCAATTCATACAAAAAACATAAACAAATCTTAAATGCATTTTGCTAATTATAAGAAGCCAGACCCAAAAGCTACATATTATGTGACTCTATGTATATGACATTCTAAAAGAGGCAAAACCGAAAGAAAGAAGAACAGAAAAGTGGTTGCCAGGAATGGGGGGTGAGGAGAGGGTTTGACTACAAAGGGGTAACACAGAGAAATTTGAGGATGATGGAACTGTTCTGTACAGTTCTAGGGTGCTGGATACAAGACTATATAATTTCAAAAACTCACAGAACTGTACAGCGCAATAAATAAATTTTATTACATGTAGATTTTTTTAAAATCAAGCAGGACTATGATGGATGGAATACAGACTATGTCAGTGAATCTAACTGTATTACAAATGTATAACATAAGCATACTTAAGGGGATTTGAAAGAACAGAAGCAATCTAAATAACTTTATAAAACTGTTTGGACTATGAATCTAAAGACAAAAAAACTACACAAAGACTGTACTCTAGTTGGTAAATCTCTAGTCCTACAGGGGTATAGATTAAAAATACTAAAAAACTACTTTACAAGTACACTAAGTGGAACAAATAACTAATATATGTACTTACAAGAACCAAGTTTCCCATTGTCAAACAAAAGAGTTATAAGCAAAGGATGACTACTGAAATAAACTTCGGGGTGCCGGATTGGAGTTGAAGATCAGTATGAACTCACGCTCATTTTAATATATACAGACAGGTAGATACAGAAACATGGATGTATTTGTACACATAGGTTAGCGTATATACATTTCCAAGCTCTGCGCACTGAGAGGGTCTAGAAGTGACACCTGTGGCAATGAGCACACCTAATACTCGGGTCTTGGTTTCTAAATGCCACTCTTCAATAAAAAGGAACCAGGACTCCTTAGAGGAATGGCTGAATCTAAGGCTGCATCGCAGAAAACATGAGATGAGCATGGAGTACCTTACGGTGCCAAAAATTAAGCAATTTATCAACAACAAAAACAGATGGGAGGATTTCAAAAAGACACAAGAGCTAATCTAAAAAAGCTCCAATGTCCAAAGCTGGAATAACTTGAACAATAAATAACAACAATAGTATTTGATTATAATCCACAGAATATGTAAACATCCTTAAGTCCATACTGATCTAGACTACCTTACAGAAGAACTCCAATTAATAGGTACAGAAGAAATGAAGGAAAAAGAAAGTTGTCACTGGAAAACCATAGTTTGAACTGCTGCAGAAAGATTCACAAATGAACCCTAAAATTGGTGGGCAAAACCTTAAGGAAAAACAAGTGTTCGAATAGCCTCAAAAAAACATTTGGAACAGCCTCAGGGCCGGCCTTATCGGTGGGCAAGCTGTGCAGATGCGCAGGGTCCCACACTCCTGTTTCCTGCTCTACTCCTATCATCTTGAAATTCTTACGTTTGAACGTGGAGCCCCACGTTTTCATTTTGTTCTGGCCCCAAAAATCATGTAGTTGGTCCTGCCATCACTTCAAATTCTCTCTCATAAAATATTAATTACTATGACTGTAACTTATGTCCATAAATTCTGCACTTAATTCCATTCCCTTTGAATATGGGCTCATCTTAGTAACTTACTTCGAACAAATAAAATATGGAACAGAAAAAGGTATTAACTTTACTGTGGAGAATCCTGGAAGACACCACCTTAACCAAGTGATTGACATTAATATTACCTGTAATAAGATATTGATATTAGGTAACTTCTGACAGCATGCAATGAGATGGGTACTTCGCCTCTGTGGTACCCTTCTCAAAGATCGATAACTCTAACCATGAGGAAACATCAAACAAACCTACACTGAGGGACATTCTACAATATACCTAACAACTACTCTTTAATACCTTCAAGGGCATGAAAAACAAAATAGACTGTAAAACTTCATGGATTGTGGAGACTAAGAAAACATGATAACTAAATGTAATGTAGTATCCTGGGTGGGACCCTGAAACATAAAACGGACATTAGTGGGAAAACTGATGACATCCATGCAAAGTCTGCAGTTTAGTTAATACTATTGCACCAATAATTCTTAGTTTTTAAGAATTAAGAAGTTCTTAATTTCTTAGTTTTGATCATTGTACTATGTTTATATAATACATTAATATCAGGGGAACCTTGGTAAAGTTTTTATAAGCACTCAGTTCTTCTGCCTAAAGATATTTAAAAATAAAAGTTCTAAAGAAAACAAAAATGGAAAAGATATTTTCTGGGATTCTATTTGACCTCCATAAACAATCCACCATATGGAAACAGCATTTCTAACTGGTAAAATAACCAGGACTTTGTGATAATTTTCTAATATGTTTCTGGAGTGTTAGCTTCTAAGCGGAGGAAAATACCAGTCTGTTCAGTACAGCAGAGTAATAAGAGGAAATGATTGATTGGAAGTTCATACTTCAATGATTAGCAGTGATTTAATAGGGAAAAATGAGTGATTTTCATAGAAAACTCAGCTTTCATGAATGATGTGGGAGATTAAATAGTAATATATGATAAACATAGGCACTGCAGCATGATTCACAATAACCACGATGTGGAAACAACCTAAGCGTCAGTCACTGGACGAGTGGATAAAGAAAAAGTGGTATGAATACTAGTGGAATAGTATTCAGTCATGAGAAAGAAGGAAACCCTATCATTTGCAAAAACAAGGATGGACCTTGAGGGCACTATGTAAGGCAGGCAGAGGAAGACGAATACTGTATGATCTCATTTATATGTGGAATCTAAAACAAATACTGTATGATCGCATTTATATGTGGAATCTAAAAAAGCCAAACTCATAGAAACAGAGAGTAGAATGGTGGAAAGCACAGGACAGAGAATCAGGGCACACTAGTGTGGCCCCTCACTCCAAGACTCATTCCCTGCTAGATAAGGAAGCACTACCTACATCAGGTGGCTGGGCTAGATGTTTGTTAGAACTTAAGAAATAGCGGGGTCTCAATACATATCTAAAAGACAATGCTCATGCCTATTGTCGCAGATGATCTTAAGCAAAGCTTGAGCCAGCATTATTGTTCTTTGAAGTAAAAAACAAATATATTTTTTTAAAAGCAGCAGGAGGGATAGATGAAATAATGACACAAGGAAAAGGTGAGGGAGGATGATGTCCCTCATAAAATCGGCAAGTTGAACAAAAAGGAAATGTGAGTGAGAGAACAGATGAGGGAGGAAAATTATTGTAGAATCATGGAATATCAGAGTTGAAAAATCCTAGAAGTTCTCTAGTATGAATCTCTCATTTACAAGTAGTGAAACTGAGATCAGAAAGTTTAAGAAACTTTATAAATGTTAAATAGGACAAGGATCTCATGGTCTGGGCAGTCCTAAATGCTAGTTCTTGCTAAATGTAGCGTAGCATTTTGTGTATAGAGCTGTAAATAGGATGAGCTGACAGGAACTCAACCAGATGAAAGTAGTCAACTGCAAAAAAAAAAAAAGTAATTGATCAAGCCTTGTGTGTATGTGTGTAGCCATGTGTGTATGTGTGTGCGTGTGTGTAAGCAATGGTTAAGCCTACCTTGGGAAGGCAGGGCTTTGGATATTAATCCCCTGTCTCCTTTACTTGGTGGAAGTAAATAAAACTACTTACAGACCAAAAAAAAAAGAAAGAAAGAAATAAACCTATTTTAAACATTAATTAACCAACCCAGACAATGGAAGCTGCAATAGAAACTCCTACCTCCTCATGACCTATCAGGCAGAATTTTCATTTGCAGGGTATTAGGACAGCTATTCCCACAAATGCAATAGGTTCTTCATAATTACAGAGTGCAGAAGGTAGATTTCGAGTCTCTCAATTTTTCTCCCAAGTGTATTATTCTAGGATTTTAAATTACTCCCAGCCAGTAGAAGATTACTCAACAACTTCTATCTTTCCAGAAACACACATACCTGTTCTTACTAGAAAGTACAAAAATACCTCATACATGACTTTAATACAGGTATGTCTTTAATACACGGTTTGTTTTGTTTGCAAATTTTTTTAATTAGAATAGAATCAATGAAATTTCTTTGATTAATGGAAAGTCACTACCAGGAGACATAATGAAAATTTATACAAGTTTGTTTTAAAACTTTATGAATGAAGAAAACTTATAGATATGTATGAGCTTGTCTCTGCATACTGCTCAGGGATATTTAAATTAAATTGAGCTTTGAGCAGTGTGGCTCAGTTGGCTGGGCATGGTCCCACAATGCAAAAGGTCACTAGTTCTATTCCCAGTCTGGGCACATGCCTGGATTGTGGATTCGGTCCCCAATTGGGGCACAAAAGAGAAGCAACAGATCGATGCTTCTCTCTCACATCCATGTTTATCTCCCTCTCTTTCTCCTTCCCTTCCTCTCTCTCTAAAAAGAGGTAATTAGTTAATTAAGTTGAACATATGGCTCTATTTAAGACATATATGATAGTAATTTATATCTACATTATCTGGGCATCACCCAATTTCTGCTCAGATTCAGTACTAAAAGATAATCTGTAAGTCTGCTCTTTGGAACTCCCAAGCCGGCCCACTCTGTCAAGCCCTTCTCCTTAACCCAGGACTGAGATAGGAATATCTCAGTCATATGAGAGACAGAGCTAATATCCACACCAACTCAGGGTGGACAAAGCATAGCCACCCTCTTATTACCAACTACTGCTTCCTTACACATTTTACATATATACTCTCATCTCAAAAGTAAGTCACCCTCTAGACATTCAACCTTCTGAATTTGCCTCTCTGTTCTTATCATAGGCAACTACAAGATGAGATCAGCCAAGAACGGCCAGGGCCTAGGTGGACACAAACTATAAGGTCCAACCCTGGCCAGGTGCCCATGTGAGGTAGGGCATATGATGCTGCCCCACTGGGGGACGAGGTAGGTAGCCAAACATTTCGGTGTGTGTTGGGGGGAGGAGGCCTGGAGTCAATGTAGGAGTCAGCTTCAGGTAAAGTAGAAAGCAGCAGATTTCAGGTGACCAGGTCACAATCCTAAGTCCAGCACCCCTAGCTCTGCAGAGACCAAGCATGACAGGGTCGGGGCTGCCAACCTGAAAACACCCCTACTAACAGTTCTTTCATCAGCAGATAATCATATTTGCTGAACGTAAAGCAAGAGCAGGGAGAAAAGAGAAAGAAGAGGGAGAAGATGAGAAGAGGACACCTACCAAGGAAGTTGTTTGGGAAGTTGTCCCCTAGGCCACCTTGACTTCCTGTAAGTAACCACGTGTTGTCTTATCCAGGGCCTTTATACAAATGTCTCCTTCTACGAGTGAAAGTCAGTCACACGCTGGAATTTTTTCTCCAACCGTCTTAGTTGACCTAGAGTTTCCTTATAAGTCATGATTTATAAATATAAGACTACATGTCATTTTCCTTCATGTAAGTATCATTCATTCAGTGTTTATTGAGCACAGTACCTGAGACTGAGCAGTGAAAAGCAGAGGCAGTCTCTGCTCTCACAGTTCACATTCCAGTGAGAAAATAGACCAATTGTGATATATGAACTTTAACGGAATCTTTTTTAAATGTTGTATGTTTCCCCATGCTACATGAACTTTCAGACGGAGAAATGAAAATCACTGTCAATGCTGTTTTGTTGGCTGGCTGATTTTTAATGGCCTTCCTTTGAACAGTCTACCTTAAAGAATAAGAACAAGACTTCACTGGCTTCCTCTCTAGACAATGTCTGTCACTCTGACCAAGGAGCCCTTCTGAGGACAGCCTCAGTTCCACTCAGAGCTTTGATGGTTGCTGGACCTTCTTTCTGCCTAAACATTCGAGGACTAATAGGGTTTTATTTTTCCTACCCAAGTTAACCACCACAAAAAGCAGCCATCCTGGGAACATCACCCAGCATTCCTGAAACCTGGGTCTAAGCAGGCTGTGGACAGCCGGGCACTGGTATGCACTCACATGCCTCAATAACTAGTAATAAATCACTTTATTCACTGCCAATGTCCTTCCTATTATCAGAGGTCAACATCTGAGGTGACAACATGGTCTATAAAAACAGAGTCTTCAAATATCTACAAGGGACCAGGAAACCACAGCCTCTGGGAACTCTGGCCAGACACTAGACTTCCCCTGGAGCACAGCAGCCACACTAAAACCTGGTTTCCTTCCACAGGCTGCCCTGCACCCTCTTCCTTTCTCTTCCCCCTACATCAACACAAGTCAAATGGCCAACTCTCCGTTCAGAGGCATGCACACTCACGATTTGGAGACAGAGGTTAATCTAGCTAAGACAGTGGCCACTAGGTGGTTTTCATTCATAGAAAAACGGGGAAGGGTTATGTTGATCACAAGTCCAATCAATAAACATTTCCTGAGTGCTTATTCTGTGCCAGGTGCTACATGGTGCTCACCACAAAGGTCACAGAGTTAACCAAAGGCTGGAAGGAGGGAGATATCAGGCAGGAAGTGCGAAGTGGGTCAACAAAGAAGGTGGAGGCACTGATTGAGTAGAGAAGACTGATAACTGAGTCAGAATAGAATGAAGAATGGTGTGTCTTTAAAGTTTGTTTTGTTTTGTTTTTCAATAAGCCTGACTCAATGATTGCTTGCCTTGGTTGCTTCTGTCCCCATATGTCACTGGCTTTCAATAGATAGGAGATCCTCCACCTCTCTTTTACATGCTTTATGAAGACAAAGCAATTCATAGGGTTAAATGCCACCTAAGCAAAGAGGTCACAAGCCATAAGTAGAAGTATCTCAGTTATAGGATGTTTAAGTACCCAATTCCTAAAACATTAAATCCTTTAACACACCCATGACAGTGTTTTACCTATTCTACCCAAATTGTGTCTGTGAACCTTCTATCTCCTCTGTCCTGCCTCTATTGAATACAGTGGAACTTTGGCTGTCAAACTTAATTCATTCCAGAAAACTATTCAAGAAGCGATTTGATCAAAAACCAAATCTCCGTTGTCACATGAGAGACACGTGACTGATCATACAAATATCAGCCTGAAAGAGCTGTGGGGTAGAGAATCGAGACCCAAAGTTTTGTTAGACAACGGAGACATTTTTTCCATTAACAACTTGGTTGAGAATGGAATTGTTTAGGAACCAAGACATTTGAGGTTTGACTGTATTAACAAACAGTAGGGAAGAAACCTCGAGAAACCACAATACATCAAGATGAGACCCAGTGAACCGTAGTCTGCTGACACGTTGCTGGAGGGACTGAGCTAATCTGGGAGTTCTTCTGCCAGACACGGTGGCACTGTGGTTGTCACGGAACCTGCTGGCCAGTCACAAATCCCAACCCAAATGATTAAACAGCTTTGTAGTGGGGTGAAACATGGTCTTCCTGAGGATGCTGAAGAGTGGTCTTCACTTTGGGGTATCATGTCCTAAAAGCACACTTACTGAGCATGTCAGATAGGAACAAAGGAAAACTCAAAGGAAAAAGGAAGCCAAAATACCTCACCCAATCAATCTCCTCTCTAATTCGGGCCAAAAATCATGGCAAGGAAAGGTAATCAAATGGCCAGGATAAAAGGCTACAACCTTCTTAAAGGAAAACAGAGGGCCTGAGGTAAAAATGAAAAAGTCGAAACCACTTGCACCACTGGAATTAAGGTAGGCTGACTAGCCAAAGCCAGTCTTGGCAGAAGTCAAGGTCAATGTGCAGAATGTCCTTTAAGAGAATCCTCCCTCCTCTCAGAACTCAGAGAGTTCTTAAATCATTGCTTAAAAATAACCTGGAATTTCTGGTTTTCTAACTATCAGAAGCTCTTGAGATCCTACAGCTTTAGTAATCTGTGTGCTTGCCGATTGTCGGGATTTGAAATTTGTTGTTATACCATAATATGCTTCTGTTTGCCCTCATAGTTTCTAAGTTATTTTCACATCCAATTTTTTTCCTTTTTTTTTTTTCCCCTCACTCGAGGACATTTCTACTGTTTTTAGAAATCGGGGAAGGGAAAGAGGGAGAGAGAAGACAAACATCGACGTGAAAAACAGTGATGGGTGCCTCTTGCATGCGCCCCTAACTGGGGACCAAACCTGCAACCCACGCATGTGCCCTGACCGGAAATTGAACCCATGACCTTCCAGTTTACAGGATAACATTCCAACCAACTGAGCCATACAAGCCAGGGCTTTCCTTTTTTAAAAAAAATATATTTTATTAAATATATTAATATTTATATATATTTATATGCTCCTATAGTTGTCCCAATTTTTCCCCCTTTGCCTCTGTACATATATGAGTAATATTTACAATACACACACACTTTTGCAAATAGATAGGTAACAATGTTAAAACAGTTTCAAATCTTTGAATAAAAGAATGGAAATAAAAGAGGCAAGATCCATAATGCTACTTCCACCAGTCCCCTGAAGCTAAACACATGAGCACAATGGACATTGTTTAATTAGTGACTATCGTGGGCCACCTGCCCTCTCTCCATCCCTGTAGCTGGCCAGGCCCAGGGTCTGAGAACACCCTGAATGCCATGCCTCTCCCTCAGGAAGTCCTGTTCCCACAGAAAACTCCCAAGCGGAACTGGACTCTTTCCTACTTCTTCATACTTCCTAAGGGCTTGCCTTCTAGGAATCAAAGTAAAGAATCACTAGTGGGAGGATCAAACCAAAAAAATCTCTATATTTGAATTTACAAGGCACTATAGAAATTATTGTTCTCTGAAGCACCATTCAGGCAATTTGACTAAATGTCACTAATTTAACGTAAAGCATGTAGTTGCATAAACTGACCAAATGATCTTTCCTCGCTATACTGTCCATGTAACAGTTAACTTTAAATTTAGATAATCTCCGCTCTCTAAACTCACTTTCTGAATTCTGGCTTTCTACCTGGATTCACACAATGTTTGAGACGAATCTATTGCTATCTGAACTCTCACTTTTCCTACCCAAGCAGATTTAGATGGAGTATTCTTCACTATCTGAGCTCACCATATAAACTGTTGCTGTCTCAATTCAGTATCCAAGTGCATTTGGGTAATGAGGATTGCCTATAATTGCGGAGTGATGCATAAGTTAACTTTAATCTCACCCTGAAGTAGAGTGAAGACTGGTTCCACACTGAAAGATCTGAAAAACCCTAGTCAGTAATCCATACTACAGGAACGGCCAGATAAACGTTTCAAATATCTTTATTAAACTCTACACCAGATGACTTCACACCCTCAGGATGACCATTACCAAAAACAGAAAGGAAAAATGTTGGTGAGGATCGGGAGAATTGAAATCCTTGTGCTCTGCTTGTAGGAATGTAAAATGGTGCAGCCAGTGTAGAAAAATTAAACAGTTGCTCAAAAAGTTAAACATAGAATTATCATATGATCCAGCAATTGCGCTTCTTGATATACTCAAAAGAGCTAAAACTGAGACTCAGATACTTGTACACCAATATTCAGAGCAGCTTTATTCACAATAGCAAAAGGTGAAAACCACCCAAATGTCCATTAACAAATGAATGGGTAAACAAAAGGTAATGCACATAGACAATGGAACCTTATTCAGCTTTAAAAGGGAATAAAATTCTGACACATGCCACAACATTGATGAACCTTGAAAAGATTATACTAAGTGAAATAAGCCAGACACAAAAGGACTAATATTTTATGAGTCCACTTTTATGCTATACCTAGAGTATTGATTCATAAAAACAAAATAGAATGATGGTTGCCTGGGATGAGGGAGCAGAGAGGAATGGGGAGTTTCAGAGGAGTGGGCACAGAGTTTCAGCTGGGGAAGTTCTGGAGATCAATGGTGGTAATAGTTGCCTAATGTAAATGTACTTAATGTCACTAAACTGTATACTTACAAATAGTTACAGTGTTAGAATTTGTTATACATATTTTACCAGAATAAAGGAAAAAATCTATACCAGAGACTAGATATGACTACGCACCTATTAGAATGGCTAAAATTTAAAAATACTGACAGTGTGAAATGTTGACAAGGATGCAAAGAACTTAGATCTTTCATAAATTGTTGGTGCAAACACAATACGGTACAGCCACTCTAAAAATTAGTTTGGCAGTTTCTTTAAAAACTAAACATATACTTTCCATACAATCCAACAACTGCATTCCTGGACATTTATCTCATAAAAATGAAAATTCTGTCCACACAAAAACCTGTCCACAATTGTTAATAGAAGCTTTATTTATAATAGCCAGCACCTGGAAGCAACCAATAGGTGAATGGTTAAACTATGGTTCCATACCACAGATACTACTTGTCCACAAAAATGGACAAGCTACTAATGCACACAACATGGATAAATCTTCAGGACATTATGCTGAGAGAAAAAAAGCCAACCTCAAAAGACCATGAGCTGTATGAATTAATTCACATAACTTCTGAAATAAAAAAATTATAGAAGTGGAGAAGGGACTAGTGATTGCCAGGGGTTAGGGAGGGGCGAGGGAGGAAGGAGTTGAGTATATGAATAGACCATCGTTTATCTACTCATTGGTGGAAGCTGAAAGTTCTTTCAATTCTCTGCCATCAAAAATACTTCAAAATTATTGTGTACCCATTCTGTAATCAAAGACTGCACACAATTTAATGGCTAATTGTCCTTCCCAGTTATCCCAGCATCCACTGAAAGCACAATGGCAGCTACCCACAGAAATTCCACTGACAACTTGTCATCCGGCAACTGATACCCACCACAATTTGGCCTATTTTCTTCCCAGTTTCATTGGGGGTTGGGGGAGGGGAGCTTACTGTTGAATTCAGTCAGTGGTTTTGACAAAATATTAATCTATTCTCAAGTCAAATCCTCTACCACCCATGTATAAATATCCCTTTTTTAAATTCAAGAACACACAAAGAAATCCAGTGTATAAAAATCTGAATGCAACATTTTAGTGTAATTATCAAAGTGTCCACCACTGAGCTTTATTAAAGAGAGCACTCCCCTGCCAAAATATGATTTTATTCATATGTAACTTTTCCAAACCATCTTTATTACTCATAAAGAATATAGTAAAGGTGTAAAGAACCATAAAGGTCACAATTCAAAATAAAAGGAGACATCCATATTATTATGAAAGCTAATCTTAGACAAAAAAAAAGTCATTCACTTTGTATTTGATTCATTAATCCTTGGGATATTTTTATATTCAGATTCATGCAAAATGTTTTCAGTTTCTTGCCAAAATACGCAGAATTCCATTTACACAACATTTTATGAGTTTAAATGGTAAAATATGTGATTCCTGTTTGACCTACAAATATTTTTAACCTAATTTATGGGTGGCCAAAGACATTTACATGGATTAATGCTTTAATAATGCAGCTTTATTAAATAAGCTGCTGAAAATAAATACTTCTATAATCATTTTATTTCTTTTCCTGTGGATTTATCTGTTCTCAAAGGAATACAAGCTATGTTTCCTCTTTCTAGAAAGACGTTTTAAATAACTAAGACCATATTCTAAGCAGTAAACAATTATGTCAATATTTAAATGAATTATTCAGTTTCCATGACCTAGATTTTCAAATTCCCCGCCATGCTCACCAATTCCCACATCCCAGCTCACCCACAGAAACCACCCCTCTTCCATGTGCTGCTCCACATCCTGGTCAATTCAAACTCCAAGCTGACACAAAAGGCTTTAGGGGTGTCACAGAAGTAAACTTAGTCTTTATCATGGTCTACATCAGCAACCATTTCTAAATTACTTTGAGTTTTCCCCCTAAATCTCTCTCTCTCTCTCTCTCTCTCTCTCTCTCTCTCGCCCAAATGAAAGAACAGGTTAAAGCTCCAAAAATAGAACTAAGCAATAAAGGGATAGCCAACCTATCAGGTGCAGAGTTCAAAACACTGGTAATCAGGACGCTCACAGAAATGGTTGAGTATGGTTGCAAAATAGAGGAAAAAGTGAAGGTTATGCAAAGTGAAATAAAGAAAAATATATAGGAAACCAACAGTGAAGGGAAAGATACTGGGACTCAAATCAATGATTTGGAACAGAAGGAAGAAATAACCATTCAACTGGGACAGAATAAAGAAACAAGAATTCAAAAAAAAAATGAGGAAAGGTTTAGGAACCTCCAGGACAACTTTAACTGCTCAAACATCTGAATCACAGGGGTGCCAGAGGAGAAGAGGAAGAGCAAGAAATTGAAAACTTATTTGAAAAAATAATGAAGCAGAACTTCCCCAATCTGGCACAGGAAATAGACTTCCAGGAAGTCCAGGAAGCTCCACGTCCTGAAGAAGCTGGACCTAAGGAAGCATACACCAAAGCACATCATCATTACATTAGCCAAGATTAAAGATAAGGAGAGAATCTTAAAAGCATCAAGAGAAAAGGAGACAGTTACCTGCAAAGGAGTGCCCATAAGACTCTCAGTTGATTTCTCAAAAGAAACCTTACAGGCAAGAAGGGGCTGGAAAGAAGTATTCAAAGTCACAGAAGGCAAGGACCTACATTCAAGATTACTCTATCCAGCAAAACTATCATTTAGAATGGAAGGGCAGATAAAGTGCTTCCAGATACGGTTAAGTTAGAGGAGTTCATCATCACCAAGCCCTTTTTATAGGAAATGTTAAAGGGACTTACCTAAGAAAAAGAAGATCAAAACAATGAACAGTAAAATACAACAAACTCACAACTATCAACACCTGAACCTAAAAACAAAAACAAAAACAAAAACAAACTAAGTAAACAACTAGAACAGGAACAAAATCACAGAAATGGAGATCACATGGAGAGTTATCAGAGGGGAGGAGGAAGGGGAAAAGTGGGGGAAAAGATATAGGGAATAAGAAGCATAAATGTATGGTACAAAATAGACAGGGGGAAGTTAAGAATAGTATAAGAAATGGAGAAGCCAAAGAACTTATATGTACGACCCATGGACGTGAACTAAGGGGGGAAATGCTGGTGGGGGGCAGTATAGGGTGGAGGGCAATAAATGGGAGAAAAAAACGGGACAACTGTAATAGCATAATCAATAAAATATACTTTAAAAAAAACTTCCTTAATTTTTATTGCAAAATTTTGATATATTCTATATAGTACCCTCAAAATTTAGTTAAGATTTAAACTCAGGAACATGCTCCTCCAAAACTTCCCAATGTCCTGACCTTCGTGATGATAGCCACCTCCTGCTTGACCTTCCCTGTGACACTGTGCCCCCTTAGAGCACAAAAAACAGGACTGTCCCCCTCCCAACATAGAGATGGTCACATACCTTCTGGGAAAACATACACAACAGAAGAGAAATGAGCAAATAACAAAACTAAAATGTGCTCTGTGTTGAACCTGGAACACTGTTTATTTAATGGAACTAAATCAGAAGAGTGTATTTATTCAACAAGTAGTCATTGATCATGGTACTGAACTGGTATTGGAAAGTCAATGAACAGAAAAAATTTAAATCTCTGCTGGCCTGGTGTTCACAAGCTTAAGAGAAGAGCCATTAAACCCCCTCAAAAACGTAAAATGTAAAGCATCTAGAGGACTTTGAGAGGAAATAAGTATGACATTTATGAAGAACTGAGAGGAGGAGGGTATGGATAGAGCTTACGGTGTGAGGAGTTTATGCAGTGTCACAGCTGTGCCCAAGTTCCATCTTTAATTATCATCAACCATTTTGCCAATTGGCCCCTCCCCCACAATGATCACAACCACCATTCGGAATGCTTCCATAAAGGGTCAGAGAGGGAGGTTGTCTCTCCATCAATGATTCTGCAGAAATTCAATTGGGAAACATTAACTGGAAGTTTAGAGTGCACAGAACACTACGCTAAGTACTTTGATACAACAATGGGGAACAGTCTGTGTCCATGGGACAGATGTGGTATAATTGAGAACGGCCTGGTTTGAGAATTGGATCTGAGATTCAAATCCAAATTCCATAGTAATTTAGCTGGATGGCCAAAGCTCACTCAGTTCTGCGTCAATCACAGTTCCTGGCCCAGATAAATGCTGATGAAGGAATACAACCCTCATTCTCTGAAACTCAATTTTATTATCTATAAATGGATGATAATTCCTACCTCGCAGGGTTTTTGTAAAAAATTAAATGAGCACTCATTAATGAGTATACTGTACTGTACCAGAACATAAACAGATTTATTAGAAATGTTTGGATTTTAAGCTGTTTCATTGGACCCAAGTGCGTACTTTGCTCCAAATGATTTGTCCTACTAAAATGTGAGTGCTAGTATTCTTAAATGGCATTTTAATTTTTAAATTATAATTTATTTTTCTAAAGCAGGAAGCTGTTACTCTCTTTGAATTAGCCTTGGCTTGGGAAAGCTCAGCCCTCAGGACACAGGCTGTCCCCAAGGCACCTGGGATAGCATTACATCCTGATTGTCGCTAAAGTACCCAGGAACAGGAAGCAGCTTCCAAAATTGTGAACTAACCCAAGAATATACCAAATGTACAGCCTTCTTGTAGCATAACCAGTATCCCTATGCCATTCCTACCTTAGCCGTGGCCCCAGCCATGCAACTGAAGCAGCTTGGGCGAAGTCCCGTAAACAAGAGAGAAAAGGCCGCCGAGGTAGAGAGGGGACATGGCTGCAAGGCAGGGGATGAATACAGGGGGCCGACCAATTTGGGGGGGGTGGGATAAAGTGTTCCCAAAGTCTGAGGGTGCGGCAACTCTGAGGAAGCTAAAGGAAGCAGTCCAAAGATAAATTAGGACACTGGCAGAGGAGAGAAAAGAAATAGCCATCAGCACATCTTGATGACTGATCAACTATAAGGAAGAAAGGAACAGAGCCACTAGAAAAGCACATATTTAAAGCTGGGTTGCCTGGGAGAATGATGGTATGGTAACAGGCATCAGGAAGATGGAAAGAGGGTTGCTTTAGAAGAGAACTCGGAAAAAAATTGTTTTAATTTAACAGTCTAGATTTGAAGCGAAGGCCACATAATTGGGTAGAAAGGACAAACAGGTCAGAAGATGTGGCATGGGCAGAGGTCAGGAGGAGAGCCTTCATGGAGGAGCATGGTTGAACCAGGAGAGATGAGCACCTGTAGAAAGAGAGGAGAAAGGAGTGGACCTTGGGGAACACCCGCATAAGCAGAGAAGAAAGCTCAATAGGCAAAGAAAGAGAGAACTTAAAAGAGAACCAGCAGAGCTGGAGGACACCAAGAGTACATTTTTAAACTATAAATCAGATCAGACAACTTCCCCAGCCAGACTCCCTACCGACTTCTCATTTCATTACTTGGCCAACAAAGTTTTCCATGACCTAGACTTGCCCATCTCTCTGACCTGTCTCCTCTCTCACGATGCACTGGCCACACTGGCCTTCTGCTGTCCCTCAAATACGTTAAGTTCATTCCTACTTTAGGGCCTTTGTTTCTGACCCTTCTTCTAGAAGGCTCTCCAGGGATCCTGGCTCCCACCCTATCTAATCACTCTCTCCCACACCATTCTCTACCATATCACACTGTTGGATTATCCTAACACATGCCATTATCTAAAGTCCTTATGTTTTTATTTGTGTACCTACTTACTGTCCATCTCTCCACTCCAAACTGGGTTCTGGGAAAACAGGTCCTGGGGCCTTGTCTGTTTCCATCTCTGCTATATCCCCAGTGCCTGGAATAGTACATTGTACTAGCTGACATAAAAAGACACCTTAGATTAAGCAAGAGCAAAATTACTGACCTTCATGAAATCAGTTTTGATAAAAATAACAGGAGCCGGGCTTGTGAAATTATGGAGAAGAAAAGAAGGCCGGAATTAGTAACAAATTACTTCACACACACACACACACACACACACACACACACACACACACACACACAGCCTTAGGGATAAGAGGAAGAAATTGTTGATAATATACCACTATATATCACACCTTCTGTAAGAGCTTCCTTTCCAGAATGTGTAAATAAAACATTTTCACTGGATCACATCTTATTTCTACAGTTCTCCCAGAGAACAGTCTGACCTATACCCATCATGCCTAAAATTCTTGCTTAAGATGGTAATAATTTTAAAAATCAAATAGAACGAATGCCAGTTACTTCAAGTTCTGTGTTAAAAACATACAAGACTACATATTACCCAAAATTGTGGGGGTTGTTGCTGAAATCTGGGAAGTGAGACAATAAGACTAAAGAACACTTGGTACTTATTTACTCACAGCCCCAGCCACAAAGGAATTCCTTCAGAGTCGGGTGTTGGGGCTAATTCTGCCTGCAGTTTCCTGCAGTTGTACATTTTACCTTCAGGCCTTTTGTCAGATGTCTGCCGCCTCACTGGGGACTACAGCAGGAGAGAGCATAAAGCGCCATTGTGTTTGGAGGAAAAGGTGTTGTTTCTTCAAGACTCTGGACAGGGATGAAGCTAATGGAGGACTTATATAACATCCCTAAGTCGCAGGCTTTGCTAAAGTCTGAAAAGAGCTTTTTCCCTCTGTTCCGGCCAGAACCATCAGGCTATCTCCTGCAACAGGAGCTCAAGGCCTCACAGAACTGACATCTTGCGGCTGCTTTCTGGCTAGAATACGCTGTTTTGGAGCCTGTTTGCCCCCTCATCAGAAAAGCAGAAGAAAAGGCAAAGAGGTAAGAGCACGACCAGGCAGAGATGGTAGAAAAAGGTCAAGTTAAGCTACTGGAAAGCAAGAGCCACCAAGGAGAGCGACTTAAACCAGCCCAGGTCAAACAAGGGAAACTACCCGGCAATCAGTTGAGATGCACGTGCTGCTGTTTTTAAGTCAAGACACAGATAATGTTATTATATAATTTGCTAAAAACAAATTTGCACAAAGTAAATTTGTGATTTAGAAGTTGACTTCAGGCAAACGCCCCTTCTGATGCCATTCTCAAAACCAGAATTATCTACAATGACGTGCTGGGGGGAGAAAAAACCCAAAATCCTCCACCCACACCCTCTGACACCTGAGCTAATGAAATAAATTTCTATTAACTTGAGCTGGAGAACCTGATGGGGCAACGGACCACTCAATCATTGGGCCCAGGTTTTTGTGAGCAAATGAGCTTGAGCGGGTCAGGGCTTGCCTAGACTTAGTGACAGGCAGCATCCTCTAACAGGGCAAATGCTGTGAGACAAATGAGCTACGTTAAGGTCCACGACGGCACCACTTTTCATGTTGTAAAGTTCAAGGGAGAGTGCAGAGCAGGAAAGGACAGAACAGTACCATTGAATACCTGGCCAATGGAGAAACTGAATTGTGCTGACAGCACAATGGGGAAAGTCATTGTCATTAACCACTGAAGGTGGGAAAGCCCAGGGCTTATTATTGGATCTACTTTCTGGGAAAAAGAAATGTATGGCTTCTAACACTGCATTTAAAAATCCAGAGCGTCACACTAGCTGAGTTAACTTGGTCAATAAGCACTGCTTCCAGAAACCTTAATTTCCTCATCTGCAAAGCAAATGCAAGTCTCAAACGTGTTATCACATATTAGCATTCTGAGTTGACGGTCACGAGAGGCCAGCCACAGGCGGCCCTTCAGGAGGCAGAGCCACAAGCAGAGAAGGGGCAGCATCTGGAAGACAGGATTTCCCTCAACAGGAACCAGAAGCCAGAGGGATCTGCAGGAGTCAGGAAGGAGGCGTCTGCCAGGTGAGCAGAGAACAAAGCCACCAAGTCACTTACCCCGGCAATAGGAAGCGGTCTTCCTGGGCTCAGAAACAGGCCCTGGAACCTGTCCTCAGGTCCTCCCCCAAGAAGGCTGGGACCAAGAAGAGCTCACTTGGCCAAGGATTCCAGAAAACTACACCACGCTCCAGAAATGGAAGAGGTTGAAAGGGGGAGGTTTAGCTCAGCTACTTAAAGTGTTAATCAGATCTCTAAACAGCAGACTGAATTTTCAATGAATATATACAATGAGCCCAGCAGCAACCAATATTCTTGGGAGCAAACAGCAGGAGACTGTGACTCAGAATAAAACAATAATATAAACATAAAATGCTAAGGGAATAGGGAAGCTGCTTGGATCCAGCTGGCAACAAGCTACTGAAATGCAAACTCCACTGCCCAAACAGTTACACAATTTGCAACCTCCGGGGAAAGAAATGAAGATACTCTTCTCAGTCAGTTGCTACGTTTAACACTTTTGAAGGGTGTAAGAGAATGGGAGCCCACACGCAAAGTCCACAGACATGCCCTCTGTAGATGTTATAAAAATCTCCATGGATTAAAAGCTTATTATTAACCAGGATTTGGGAAAGAGCAGAAATGAAGCACCATGGCTGGGGCTGGGGGGAGAAGGGGTAGGATTAAATCAAGCAAGACACTTTTTTTGAAACTATCATGAATAACAAAATTTTAAGGAGCCACCCTTCTTTGCACAATGAAAATGAGAACATAGCGCCCAATTTCATAATTATCAGTTATTAAAGCTAAAGCACTAGATATTAAGTATTTTCTCATAGTCACCGAATAAAACGTGAACTATTACAGCTCATTTGCAAAGCAATCCATTAAAATTTGATATGTTACACCCTTCATCCAGGAATTCCATTCCTGGGAATCTATTTCATCAAGACAAAAGTATCAATATATAAGGACATATGGACAAGGGTGTCTAGTGTCCACACTCATTCATTTAAAAGAATAAATTTGAGCTACACCTGATGACTCGGAGAGGTTTCCACCAAGTACTGCTGAGCTGGAAAAGACAGAGAAGCCTACATAATGATCCAGATTTGTTCATGATTTTATTACAGCTTGTATCTGTATTATGTATGCATAGGATTGTATGAGCACAGAAAAGTGTAGAAACCTGCACTGTCAGTGGTTCTCAAACCTTAGGGCACTCCATCAGAATGACCTGAAGGCTGGGTTAAAACACAGGTTGCTGGGCCCCACCCCTAGAGTGTCTGATTCAGGACGGGTGGGGTAAGGTCTGAGAATGTGTATTTCTAACAAGTTTCCAGGGGATGCTGCTGCTCCCGAAAGCAAGAGTTCTATGTGGAAGACAGGGAAGTGTTAAGTGGGGGGAAAGAGGAATTAATGAGATCTGTCCAAGATAATACAAAGCTTTTCTGTACGCTTCCTTCTGTGGAGTGTGTGTGTGTGTGTGTGTGTGTGTGTACACGCATAAGGAAAGTTCTTTCAAACATAGAATTTCAGGTGATCTTTACTTTCTTCTTCATAATTTTATTTATTTTTATAATGAGCAAGTGGTATTTAAATAATCATTAAACATAAAATTATTTCTATTGAGAAACATGGGAGGAAAGCCTTTGGAGCTAACGATTTCCCAACAGAGAGCTCTTCTGTTTTAGTCACAGCACTGAACTGATATTTTGGGAAGATTACTGCTAATTGCACTTTATATAAAAATAAAAAGATAATTAATGTGAAAAGTGTGAATAGTTAAATAAGTATAACATGTATTTGTTTTATAACCTTCCTTAACAAAAATCTAGAGACAACTCAATTTATAAAGTAATCAGAAAACATTCACCAGCAAAAAGACACAATTTAGCTTGTGAATGCAAAATCTCTTCCTCTTTCAAAATTCAATCAAACACCCAGTCAGCAAAAGTCTCTCCTTTCCAGCTCTATTTGCATCACTTCCTATCTTGTCCCATGTACAAACTAGAAAATGGCCAATATAAGACTAAAAGCAACAAACTAAAACAAACAAAATAAAAATAGCATATAGGACTTTCAAACTCCCAAGTGATGTCAAAGAGTTTAATGTTATAAACATCTTAGATTGGTTATACTAATTCTAACTTACACTGTTCCAGGCTTTCACACTTCTCATTAGTTTCATCACTACAACTTTTCACTAGCTTAAGTCACCATTCAATCTAAAAAGTAAGCCTATACTTTTTACCCAGCCCCCAAGGTTACCCTCAGTCTGTTCTCTGTATCTATGAGTCTATTAAGCAAAGCAAAGAAAAAAAAAATTCATAGACACAGACAACAGCATGGTGATTACCAGAGGGAAAGGGGAGCGGGGGTCAGTAGACGAGGTTAAAGGCAGGGTATAAGCAGTGAGGGGAGGAGACTTGACTTGGGGTGCCAAACACACAGTACAATATACAGATGATGTATTTATACACTTGCATACCTGAAACCTATATACTTTTATTAACCAAAGTCACCCCAGTGAATTCAATAAAATGAAAATAAAAAGCCAACATCTCAAACCAGACTGTATCTTTTCTATTGTGAATAAATAGCCTGGCCTTCCAGAACTGCTCCTTCAGGACCCCCTTAAGTACAGATGCAGGAAGCTGTTCAGGGGCTGAAAATTGGATTTGCATTGCTCACATCCCTGGGATTTGCAAGTCAATACTATAAAACTCTTGGCCACCAGTCCTGCCAATCCCTGCTTCTTCTCTAATTTTATCATAGAGCAGTGTTTCTCTTTTCCAGCAACAGCAACTCAGTGGATCTCCATGGTTCATTTTCAAAATTCAAGTGAGTCTGTGGCTGAGTTCAGGAATATCCCTGCATCCTCAGTGCTAAGACAGAGTCTCCTTCCTGAAGATGAGCAAACAGAAATATCTGCCCGAAATAATGAGAAAAAAAATTTTGCCAAAAAATTCAGTAGCACAATGACAGAATCAGAGACTGAACCTCTGTCTGAAACAGATTCCTGGTAGATAGAGGAAAAATATTTTACGCTCTTGCTTTGTGCTCACAATAAAATGTAGAAGATTCTCTCTCTAAAACTATATAGGCATAAGAAGAAACATGCCAAGATTTGAAAATACTACATAGAAACTAAAAACAACGTAATGGAATCTAAAAATTTGCTGGCAGGCAGAAAAGGAAAAAATAAAATAAAACTTGACACTATAGAAAACTTAAGTAAAAAATAAAGAAAGCATGCTTCCAGAATTCAGCCACCCTCTCCCAAAAATAGAAAGAGCAAAACAGTCCAACCCTGGAATATGGATTGTTCTAGGAGGGGTAAAAAAAAGAAGTAAAAGATATAAAAGAATAAAACTTTAAAAAGAAAGTTGAAAATTTTCTTCATAGATCCAAACACAGAAGCATGGGAAGGAAAAAAGGACTTAGAGCCACAGAGTTTTCTACAGGTATTAATCAACTCTCTATCATCCTCAGAAAGGATTCTCTATCGTGACCCAAAAAGAGAAACAGAAAGACATTTTGACTGTAAGAATGATAACAAGAGTTCAATCAAAACAATTTGTGATTAAACAAAACATCACCTATAGGATCCGCCTGAATGAGGTGCTTTTTAAAAAATGTTTATTGATTTTAGAGAAAAACAGAAACATCGACATGAGAGAGAAACATCAAGCAGTTGCCTCCCCTACACAGCCTGACCAGGGATCAAACCTACAACCTAGGTATGTGCCCTCACTGGGAATCGAACCCCCAACCTTTTGGTGTATGGGACAACGCTCCAACCAACTGTGCTACACAGGCAAGGGCAGAGGTGCTCTTTTTTTGAAAGGTGGGTGAGTGAGTGGGTAGAAGTTGGGAAATAATTTCTATCAATTTTTTTACTTCATCATCATTGCTCTATTTATGTGATCTAATTCTCCTTTAGATAAAGCTTGTAATTTATATTTTTAAAGCCTATCTTAATGAGATTTTTCTAGTGTATTTGCATGCTTAATATGCTTTACTATTATTATGCTTAGTATTTTTATAATTTCAATGTTATGGATTCTTCACAATTTCTTGTTTTGTTTGGGTTCTATCTAAATTATGTACTTACCAGAGTTATCTTAATTTGTTTTTCCAAAAGAACCAGTTATAACAACTAAATAGGATTGGTAGAGTATTTGAAAGCATCAAAATTAAGAGATCCAATATATCACAGTCAGTCAATTAAAAACACACATTATCTAAATAAATGCCAAACGAACCTTTGATGAAATTCCACACAAATACAGACAAAATTCCATACAAATATAGATAAAATTTATTTATTTGGCTTGAGGTAGGGAAGCAGTGTAGAATGAATAGAGATGGGGAGGAATAAAGTACAAAAAAATAAATAAATAAAACTTGGGGGTACTTTACAATTTTAGCCTTGGACCGGTCATTTTTTAATCTTCAATTATGGCTGGGCCAAGCCTAACTGTCTACAGGCACGTTTTATGACCCTCAAAGCCCAACCTAAAGAGAGCACTACGGACCACTGGGTAACCCAGAAGGCACTTTTTAAAACTCTGATACCATTTACTTGATCATTTCTTGCTTCTTCAGAGAATACAGTGGGACACATGTAAGGGGGAGAGGAGTGGGAGGACTATGTGGGTAGTGAAGTGTGGTAAGAGGAAGTGAATTAATATCTTTAAACTGACTGAGGACTCTGATTAAACTTGTTCCAATTTCTTGATATTATTCTATTAAGGATTAATCTGAATTGAGGTCATATCCTTTATTCTAGATCCCGTACTCCTGCTGTATTCCATGAGTGGATAACTCAAAGTCCACCTGAAACAGCAGTCCTCCTGCACACATCCATACTCCCAGCCCCCATCAACACAGGTTCCAAGAAAAGAGGTTTTTCTGAAATAAGATGGGAAGTGGAAGCCATTTTCCCTTTTATGAGAGGAGATAATCAGTTCACTCCTATTACCCCCAATTCTGTCCTTAAGAGCAAAATCCTCCCTCAAACCAGAACGCATATAGATTGGGAATCTCAATGAGCTTCTCTGTCACCCACTCCCCCACTTACTCTCTATCTATACCCCAGCACTTTTCCCTTTGAATTTCTATTTCATGCTTTTAACCAACATGATTATCACTGAAAGTTCCCCTCAAAAGACACACACAGAACATGTTCTTGGCTATTATCAGGATATTATCATAAAATAATATACTTAAAAGCATATATGTGAATATATGAATTAGTTCTGAGTCCAGAACTTACAGTTGTTTTTTTTTAACGTTACTCAGGGAAATATAATTAAAACCCAGGCTTTGGGACCAGGAGCCAACTAGTTTTAAAAGGCTTCTTGCAAATACTTCAACTAGACAGTAGCACTGTGTGCTGCTTTTCAAAAGCCTCAATTCAATAATGAGCAAAGCCTTTCTCCCCACTTTACTCACATGGGTTTGAGTCTAAGAAAGGGCCACTTAAACCTGAAGCCCAATGTGCTTAGGAACTTACGTAAAGAGGTACTTCACTGCAGCTCAGCTCCATCGCTTCTGCATCTGCAAATAATAAGAAGAGCATTTATTGCAGGAGTCCCCATGCAACCGACCAACAGAGCTATGTCCTGTCCTTCAGCTATCAACATTGTCCAGGGAGGAGTCGTAACTCATTAGACAGGAAAATTGCAGAGACAAAATTATAAGAGAATGCAGAAATGAGATGCTACCTGCATAAAATACCCGCCCCCTTTCTTATTTCATGTTAATTTACACACACAGGGAAAACCTGTTACCCCAGACATCCCACTAACTACTCCCAGAATAGAAATCGTATTTCAGAACAGCAAGAAAAGTCAACATAAGCATGTTGGAAGTTTCACCTTAGTAACTAACTTGGATCACAAGCTTCTCTCAGGTCAGAATCCACTTCGGCTAAACGAGGCAGGAGCCAATGGTGACAAGATCATTCTATTGTAGACCTCAGACAGGGCCAGGCATTTCAGTCTGGGGGAATGCAGGCCGGCCGCTATCATGCTAACCAACTTCCTCACCAGCTGCGTGCATCCCATCAGCCTCTGGGTGTGCCTGGCCCTTTTAAATCCACACCCAGAAACTGGCTTCCAGCTTCAGAGCAAAGAAGCTAGCATCATTCAAAAGGGATTCACTGAAGGTTGTCAATTAGGTACAAACTCCCAGTTATAAAATAAGTTATAAGGATGTAACGTACAAACTAGTGACTAAAGTTAATAATACTGTATTGCATACTTTAAAGTTGCTAAGAAAATAGATTATAAAGGTTCCCATTACAAAGAAAAATCCTGTCGCTATGTATGATGGCAAATATTAGCTAGCCTTATTGTGGTGATCATGTTGCAACATATACAAACATCAAATAATTATATTGCCCACCTGAAGATAAGATAATCTTATCTGCTAATAAGATGTTGTATGTCAGTTATACCTCAACAAAAAAATTGGGGAGGAGGGTTCACCGAACACTAACTACAATGAGGTCCTGCCCTCAAATAGCTCATCGCTGAACAAAAGAGACCTACAGATTGAGAGCAAGCGAAGAGTGGGCAGCAGGAGAATTCTGAATGGGGCAGACGGGGGACTCACCCCCCCCCCCACAGAGGACAGAAGTGGGACAGGCTGAGCCTGGCTCTGGTTCCTGGGCCACAGCCCAGCAGCAGTAGTTTGGGGCCTTCCCTTAAGAAGGCAGGCACACGGCAATCCAGACGGAGACATTTAGTATAGTAATCCCCAGAGGACAAGCTTGGCCAGGAGGAAAATATAAAAAGTCCTGTATTTATTTTTTATACAATCTTTTAAATTTAGTTTTATTAATAACTTACATATATGCTGGTACTGGCACCCTTCTAGGTCACAAGTTACATTTCATCAATCATCCTGAGAGAAGATGGAGGGTCCCACAAGCCCAAGGGGTTGATATCGGAGCCCTTCCTTGGCCCTCATTTTCAACACACTGTGCCCTCTGCACACCCACTTAAATGACCTTATGGATTATAATCATCAATTTTTAATGAAACTAACCTCACATATTAGATGAATGGCTTTAGAAGTCTAGGAAAGAAATTTCAAATTAAAGATAATACTGATAAGAATATGACAAAACTGAGACTCCCATTTCTAATGTTAATTGCTTATCATTATGAAATAAAAATAAAGACTCATCCAAGAGCAATGACAAGTAGATACCCCCCAAATTAAAAATTATTAAGAAGGCACTTAAAATATTAATGTAAATCCACTAGCATACACCATGACTCCTTATACTTTGTCCCAAGATATTAACAATATTTTCACTTAACGTTTATAGTCAGGTCATGCGCAATTCCAAACCTTTATACTTCACTCAACTTGATAAAATTATAAGATCATTCAATATTTCTACTTCATAGCATAAGAAATGCATTCTATAGTAAATGCATTTCTTATGCTATGAAGTAGAAGTAGAAGCAGTTTTTAAAAGACTGAAATAATAAACAGAAAATAATAAAGCAACAAACTAAAGTGCATTCCTTTGTGAACAAAACTCTGAAGACTTGAAGTTTTTAAGAAGTATATTAAAACAAATTAGGCGGTGTAGGGGACTTACCATACATTTATTTATGTGGCAGTACAGATGTTTTCCACAAAGAAGCATGTGATATTTGTTAGAGTTTGTCTGATAACAAAGTACTTCAAAAAAAAGCACTTTTGATGAGAATATTAAGATGTATTCTGAAGAGTGAAACCCCTGTCAAAATTTCCTAGTTGAGATGTGGAGAAAATTATTTAGAGCAAATTACATATATACTTGATAAAATAAACTTCAAGCTGAAAGATATACTCTCATTTGGACTTTCCCAAAATTAACTCCTCTTTTGTGGTAAAGAGCAGTAAGTTCTGTGCTCACCTGCCAAGCTGCATGGCTAAACCATTCTGAGCTTCCTTTTACAACAACTTTAATAATTAAACCAGTTGTATTTGCGAAGCAAGTTACAACTGTCTGAATTCTTCACACTGTAGCTTTTCCCTACATAAATCTCATGTTCTTCCCTTCATTTTGTTTCCTAATGTTTGAGTTCTCCAGTTGTAATTTCAAAATTTCAGATTCAAATACTTTTTTTTTTTTTTTTTTTTTTTTTGCTTTAAGCATACTGCATTTTTCAAAAATGTTTCTTAGGGAGGTAAAAGTCAAAATATTTCCAGTTTTGCTGGCAAACACCAGGGGAAGGTTTGGGGTCTTGGTACACAGGCACCATTTTTAAGTTTGCTCCAAAAAGGGGAAAAAAATCTTATGAAAAGAACATCAACATACAATGTTTTAGACATTTTGAGAACTAAATATCCCAATATCCTTGATTGCTAGTTAACTCAAAAGAAAAATAGACAATTTTCAACAGGTAAAGATATTTTAAGTTAAAGAGAAAAGAAAATATAACATTCAACTTACACAGAAAAAAAATCAATTCTTGGGTTTATGAAATTGTGTTTCTTAAGTTTTTGCATCTAAACGAAGTATTCAAAGATTGATTCAATATTAAACCCATAACTTAAACCTTGTCTTTGAACACACAATAACCATTGGGTTGTATGCCTTTTACAAAACCTATTAACAGATAATGTTCAAAGAATATTTATCAAGAATATTAGTAACAACATTTGGAAGAATAATGACATGGCAGGCACCATGCTAAGTAGTTTACAAATTTCATCTTGGAGAATTCACACAACAGCCTTAAGAGGAACATGTAGGAAGTTCTAGTTACCTGAATCTTCATTTACAAGTTCATGCGATTACAGGTTACACTGAGAAGTAAAAATTACCTAAACATAAATTTTTAAAAAATAAACTGACCACTTATAAGATTACCAGCAACAGCCTCCCCCATTTGTTTTCCACCCTCCCTCAATGTTAGCATCCATTCTCTAGCCACTCCATTTTGTACATCAACAGATTTTTTTTGTAGCTATTTGTTTTGATCATTTTTTGGTTATCAGATGTTGTAAATAAAATACAAATCAATTTGAAGCAAACTTGGAGATCTTTTTTAAAAGTATGAAGTAAAGTTAAAGTTGAGAAAGTATTCTTGAGTATTGGGGAACTTCTCAAAGCCTGAAGCTATTGATCAATGAGAATGTGTCAGAAATCCATTAACAAGTAAAAAAGAAAAATCATAATGAGAAAAGCATTTAAATATAATAATTTCAGTATTACAGGGATAAGAGCACCTTCTCCCTACGCTAGGAGAAAATGAAAGGAGTTCTCGGTGCTTCCAATAAAAATGACCCCCATAATAGTTCTTTGAAAATCAAATAGCAGGAATGTCCTACTGTGTAATTAATTTTGTCAGTAAAATTCATGACCCCCTCCCCCACCAATCATACACACACACACAATCCATTTCATGTTCCTGCTAAGAATCAGTAGCGTTCGAAACCAAATTTGCATTAGGTCACACACGACATGGCAGGTGTTCCAGTAGCCTGATCCCACAGCCTCCACTCCTAACCATGATGCTATGTTGCCTGTTAGCCAAAGAAATAAAACAAGTTTTCTAAAACAAATATGATGCTTATTTCCAACATTTTTAGTTTCCTTTTCAAAAACTAGAACCCCAGGTAAATTCTTTTTCTATCACTCTTTCCTATGAAATCTTGGTCCCACTTTAAGGAGCTTCCCTCTGCAAGGTTTTTCCGATACCAGCTCTCAGATAAGAGGACCTCCCCGTGTGGCCTCCACTTCACACATGAGGAAAGACAAGCACAGCAAAGCTTTGCCACTTGGCTGAGGTTGAGGAGCTAGAAGTGGTCAAACTGGCATGTGATTCCAGCCCCTCTGACCCCAGAGCCCAAGTTCCCCTTAACTTCAGCACAAAGTCCTTTGTAACACGTAGATGGTCTGAAAGACAGCAATATGCTTGGTTGAAAGGAAGCAAATGCCTGACAGTACAGGCTTGAGAACAGGCTGCACTTGAACACCAGCTCTGCCATGTTGTAACTGTGTGACGCTGGGGCGGTTATTGCACCACCCTAAGCCAATTTAGAATTAGTAATGGTACCTACCTCATAAGATTTTTGTGGGCATTAAGAGATCTCAAAGTGCCATGGCCAGGTGGCTCATCTGGTTGGAGCCTCATCCTGTGCACCAAAAGGCTGAGGGTTCGATTCCCACTCAGGGTACATGCCTAGGTTGCAGATTCGATCCCAGGTCAGGGTACATACCGGAGACAACCAATCAATGTTTCTCTCCCCCTCCCTCAAAATCAATAAACGTATCATGGGGTGAGGATTGTAAAAAGAGATAGATTTGATAGTGTAAAAAAAAAATTGCCTATTATAAGCACTCAATACTAGCTATAATTATTGCATATTTATTATTATTGTACATTAAACATACACAAAGGATTTTTTAAAGCAATTGAGTCTATTTCAAATGAAATCACTCAGAGCCTCTCAGTTTTTGACTGATTAAAACGATTCAGCAGTAATTGGGGCCAGGCAGGTCTGCAGCGAACCTATACAGCTCAGCCCCGCCCTGACAGCCCAGAGGAATCTCTAGTCCTCAGGAATTCTGAAGAACACTGGACCAGATACATACAATCGTGTAAAGCTCTCCAGAATCGTATTTGATTTTATAGAGCTAAATATTCCCTCTATAGTTCGTAAATTCAAAGGGCAGAGCAATTACTGTTGGGGTAACTCTATTACAACCTCAGTTTGAAACCTCTGCACTTAGAGGAAAATGTTGATTCACAGCTCCATATACAAACCTGGGAGTGTAGAATTATAACTGTATTTCACAACTGTTGTATTAACTGGAGAAAAGGAAAAACAGTTAAACAACTAGGAGGTAAGGCCAAGTCTAAGTAAAAACCTTCAATGCTAACACAATGGAAATGGGTAAGAAGAGAGCATTTTAGAAATAAACCTACTGTTGAATACACAACAGTGCCTATGGAGCTGCTTCAGGATAGAGTTCTCTACCTGAGTTATGCACGTCTAAGCAGCATTATTTGGTGAACTCAGAGTGTGGGGAGATGTCTGAAGATTAGAAAGGAAACAGCAGAACTATTCAACAGGATCTCATTAATTCAAATTACTGGGGGTGGTAAGGAGGAAGAAGGGGAGCCAGTCGGTCTGAAATGGTGCAGCCTAAATTAGAGAATGTTTATAAAGTACAAAGAGAAGCGTGAGCTAACTGCTAACAAAATGTTCCGCCAGAGCTGTCACACTCACTTTTTCACAGAATTATTTGCACACAAGCTGATTAAGTCCTTAAGAAGCTTTTTATAAATCAATTGAACATCCCCCTTTATAATCTCATTTATGCTATTAATCCATTTAGTTTATCCTTCATGGTTAATACAAATCTCAAGATACAATCTATCAAAGCATCAATTTCCTCAGGAGCAATAGGTCTCTAAAGTACTGTGTGTCCGAAAGTCAATTCACTGTTGCTATATGCACAACACACTGTGCAGCCTGTCATGGGAAAGATAATATATATGAAACACTGCCCCATCATCAATGAACTCACAGTCTGGTTGGGATAACATTTATACCCCTGAAAAGCTAAAGGTTGTAAGAAGTAATAATACCATTGACCTGGCAGCACATGATAGTATAAGGTAAGCATGAAGTGATAAATGAGTTATATAATAGGATTTAGAAGATAAACATGAAGAAAAACACAGACACATACTATTTTTAGGAAACACTAAGGAGTTCAATAGTTTGGAGTAAAACAAGGGAGTATAGGTCATCAACCTCCTATTTTTATATGTAATCCATCCCTAAAATACACACACTAAATCTGTGATAAAAGTGAACAACAGACATATAGGTGCCCAGAGTCCTTTCCCAGACACTTGGCAATAACATTCCTAATTGCAGTTGACCCTCAAACAACATGAGGGTTGGGGCACCAACCCTCTGCACAGTCAAAAATACATGTATAAATTTTGACTCCCCAAAAACTAAACTAAAAGCCTACTGTTGACCTGAAGCCTTACCAATAAGAGTCAATTAACACATATTTAGTATGTTACATGAGGTCTGCCAGGAAAAAGTCCAGCGATTGTTAATATAACAAGAACAGTTTGCAGTCCAGCGATTGTTAATATAACAAGAACAGTTTGCGCAACATTGTGTAACCTGGCGGCCAAGGAGAGTGGACTGGAATGTACATGCATGAACAATGACGACTTCACTGTACTAGTCAGTGCAGGTAGTAGATGCCATTGAGTGAGCATGTGTACTGTGTGGTCACCGCATTCAAAATGACTGAACAAGTAGAGCAACAAGTCTGCATCAAATTTTGCATTAAGCTTGAACATTCCTCCGCAGAAGCTACTGGGATGATTCAGAAATCTGCAGCTATGGGCAACTGCTGACTGGCAGCTTCATCACAACGTGCCCACTCATGCCTAACGTCTCATGCAGAATTTTTTGGTGAAACATCAAATCGCTCAGGGGACTGAGCCACCTTACAGCCCAGATTTGGTGCTCTGTGATTTCTGACTTTTCCCAAAACTAAAATCACTGTTGAAAGGGGAAGAGATTTCAGACCATTGATGAGATTCCAGAAAATATGACAGAGCAGCTAATGGTTATTGGGAGGATTGTGTGAGGTCCCAAGGTGCCTACTTTGAAGGGGACTGGGGCGTCATTGTCCCATATACAATGTTTCCTGTATCTTATATCCTCTTCAATAAATGTCTCCATTTTTCATATTATGGCTTGATATCTTCTGGACAGACTTCATATATGTATTACATACTGTATTCTTACAATAAAGTAACTAGAGAAAATGTTATTAAAGAACATCATAAGGAAAATACATTTGCAGTACTTATTTTTAAAAATCCACATGTAAGTAGGCCCACATAGTTCAAACCCATGTTTTGTTTTGTTTTTTCATTGATTTTAGAGTAAAAGAGGAAGGGAGGGAGGGAGGGAAGGAGAGAGAGAAAGCAACATCGATTTTTTGTTCCACTTATCCATTCATTGGTTGATTCTGATATGTGCCCTGACTGGGGATCAAACCCACAACCTTGGCGTATTGAGATGACACCAACTGAGCTACCCTGCAAGGGCCCAAACACATGTTTTTCAAGCATCAGCTGTATATGTTACCTTTTAATCAAATTTTTCAACAAAATATCTTCCAGCTTTTTCTACAATGTGCTAACTTTATGCATTTCATTCAGGGGGGAACAAATCAAGTTCAATGATGGCCCAACTGATACACACAATTCTCTACAAGGGCACAGATAATGACCATATCAAATTTATCAGACCCTTACTTCTTCACCAGCATCTCATTTCTCTTATTTTCCACTCATTTTTATAAAGGAGATAGAGTAAGAAAAACAAGTTACACAAAGACAAGAGAGTCTTGCGGCTAAAACTGAACTGACAGGTGTGAAATCCCAAAAGTTCATTCATTGCTGATGCCTTAAAGTCTGAATTCAATATAAGAAAGATTGCTTTTTTACAGTGTAGCTGTTCAACCTACAAAAGTTAAAGTAGCAATCTGGCAGCATCTCCCAGAGTCAAGAAATGTATTGCTGAGACAGGGGCATTTGCATTAACTTCTCAGTAAAGTCTGGCAAAGACGCTTGCTCTGATTATTGTACACTACAAGCTTTCTCACTTTTTACTTTGATAAGAGCAATTCTCCATGGAGTCTTATACTGCTATAAATTAATGTAACAGTGATTAAGCTATGAGTTCATAACATATGGTCCATCAATAGACTTTATACAGTCCGTGAACTCCATGAAATTAGATGCAAAGTTTTGTGTGCATGTGCATTTTTCTGACAAGAGTTTATTGCTTTCATTAGATTCTCAATGG
The DNA here is from genome assembly GCA_004026545.1 of Mormoops blainvillei. Taxonomy (NCBI): domain Eukaryota; kingdom Metazoa; phylum Chordata; class Mammalia; order Chiroptera; family Mormoopidae; genus Mormoops; species Mormoops blainvillei. Next base: position 313,014 of record PVJD01000411.1, read on the forward strand.
ACCATTGAACATGAAAAAGGCCAAGAACTATTTTTTCTAATCATGCTAGACATCAAAGTTTAAAACTTGCTCTGTGAAATCCCATGACAGGGGGATGAAAAGACATGCTACAGACTGGGAGAAAATATCTAACAAATGACTAGTATTTAGAATACATAAATAACTCTCAAACAATCCAATTAGAAAATGGACAAAAGACATGAACAGACATTTCACTAAAGAGGATATACAGATGGCAAACAAGCACATGGAAAGATGTTCAACATCATTAGCCATTAGGGAAACACAAATTAAAAACATAATGAGGTATCAACACATACCATTCAAATGGCTAAAATAAAAAATAGCTGTATCACAAAATGCTGGAGAGGACGTGGAAAAACAATGGCTCATATGTTGCTGGTGGGGATACAAAATGATACAGCCAGTCTGGGAAAGAGTTTGGCGGTTTCTTTTTTTTTTTAATTGATTTTAGAGAGAAAGAGAAGAAAAAACATCGATTTGTTGTTTTATTTATTTATGCATTCATTGGCTGATGCTTGTACGTGCCCTGACGGGGATCCTGCAACCCTGGCACAGCAGGGCAATGCTCTAACCAAGTGATCTACCTGGCCAGAGCCAGCTGTTTCTTAACTAAACACACAGCAATGCCACTGCTGGGTATTTTCCCCACAGAGAAATAAGAAGTTACGTTTACACAAAAACATGTACACAATTGTCTACAGCAGCCTTATTTGTAACAGAAAAAACTAGAATCAGCCCAGATGTCCATTAACGGGGGAATGGTTAACTCCTCGTGCACATGTTCACCCTTATACACATGCACACCACAGCAATGTGTGCTGCTCAGCAATAAGTAGGAGCAAACTATTGCTACACGCAACACGGATCGATGTTCAGAAAATCATGCTGAGTGATAAAAGCCAATCCCAAAAGGTCACAAGCTATAAAATCTCATTTATACAATATATTTTTAATCCTCATCCAAGGACATGTTTATTGATTTTAGGAAGAGCAGGAGAAAGAGAAAGGGGGAAGAAGGGGGAAAGAGGGGAAGAGAGAGAGAGAGAGAGAGAGAGACATTGATCAGTTGCCTCCACTATGTACCCAAACCAGGGATAGAGCCTGCAACCTAGGCATGTGCCTTGACCAGAGATCAAACCTGCAACCTTTTGGTGTATGGACCAATGCTCCAACTAGCTGAGGCACCCAGCCAGGGCCAATATTTTTGAAATGAAAGAAAAAATGATAGAAACAGACGACAGACTGCTAGTTGACAAGAGTTAAAAAGATTATTGGGCGGGGGGGATGGATAAAATAAAAGGATAACGTGAGGGATCCTTGTGACTTCAGAAGAGTTCAGGTGACAAAATGGTATAGAAATTTAAAGTTACACATACTAATGCATATAAGCAAAGCTGGGAAGCCTGAATAAGATGGGTGCATTGAATCAATGTCAATACTGATTGAGATATTCTACATAGTTTTGGAAAATGTTACCATTGAGGGAAACTGGGCAGAGAACACAACCTATCTCTGTATTATTTCTTATAACTAAATGTGAATGTACAATTATCTCAAAATTGTCAGTGGGAAATATCATGCTAGAATTTATGTGTCCTAACCAATTTTCTCTTTTGTGGTAGCTACCCTAGGTGGTTTCTCTCTCTCGATCTCTCCTCTGCCTCTCTCTCTGCATTTTCCGATGATATTGTCATTGCTCGTAACATTTTTAGAATTTCTGTCCCAGCTTGTGGCATGTTTTGATTATCGTGTCTGGTAGCAAGCCTTTATCCTTTGAAGGAAATTTGAATTTTTAAAATATCAAGAAATTCAGAACCACCCTAGGGAAGAAATGTGAGTTTTTCCCACCCTAGGGAGAAAAGGTAGGAAATATTATTTATGGGTGAAAACAAAGTAACTGCTAAATCATGAGACAGGCTAGTTTTCTTTTGTGGAGTCATGGGCTTAATTTAAGGTCCAAGAGAAAAATCAGATTTTTCTGGTTGATTTCCTAGAGACAATGTGAAACCACAGAAGGGTTTGGAGTGAGACCATAACTTGCCTAAGGTTGCTTTTTCATGAGATTGACCCAAAGACTGCTGAACAAACAGACTGGAGAGAGCAGGAAGTGGAGGCAGACAGAGTAGCTGGAAGAACAGGTACGCAGAAAATTATCCTGATGCTTGGAAGTGTTTCGAACCAGAGAGAGGTCCTCAAAAGTGAACAAACCTGAGTGGAGGACACAGTCGCCACCCCCTTCATGGATTCCACCTGTATTTCAGGCAACAACTGTGGCTGTGCACCACCTGCCCTGTCCCCAGATCCAACTAGGCTTCTTACACTCTTTGTAGGAAAGAAAAAACTCTCCCCTTCTTGAAAATTAAGACATTCTTTAAGTAGAATAGCCAATGCCAGACTATAAAACTAATGTGGAAAACCCAGAGGAATTCTAGAATGATGCTTTTACATTTAGAAATATGACCTTAAAGCAAAAATTAGAACAAATGAGTTTTAACCTTAGAAATATGACTAGTCTCTAAATGTTTAATTTAGTTCAGCACATTTACTTAGCAATTCCTATATGCTTAGTATTGGGTTTTTTTTAATGTGTAAGTACTCATCCCTCTATTTGAAAAGAAAGGGTATACAGATGTGAAATACATAAATAACAAGATAAAGGAACAGACAACTAAATACCAAAGATAATATAAGCATTCACTTTCCTACTGATATTCATCACATATCTATTATATCTAGGAACTGGAGATGCAAAGGTGAATCCTGTCCTAGAGGAGCTGCCAGCACAGTGAAAGAGAGAAACACAATGAGAGCACAGAATGTGTGTGTGAGGTTCTATGGGTACGAGGAGGCAGAAATACTCCGATCAACTCAGCAGCTTGACTTGAAGCCAGGTAGCTAGTGCCATTGACAAAGGTGGGGAAAGTGAAAGGGGAAGCAGATGGACTCAAAAAGAAAATAAATAAGTATTATCCATAATGAGCTTGAGATGTGATGATGGGCATCCAAGGCAGGTCCGAAACACAGATCTGGAGCTCAAGAAAGGGGTCTTAGCTAGAGAGAAAGATTTTGACAATATGATACACTAAAGTCACTGGGAGTAAATTTGATGATCAAGGTAGTAGATACACAGGAATTCAAAAAGGCTTAGAGGAAAAACTTGGAGAACTCCAAGAGAAAGGTGGAGGAAGAAGAGTTCACAAAAAAATAAAAAAGAAAACATTGAGAAAGAATAGAGAAATAATAATCAGGGCTGACATTTATTGAGCACTAATTATTGTGCCAAAGAAAATTCTGAGTGCATTTTAATTCACCTAATCCTCACAACCATATAGAATATTACACACATTTTACAGATAGAAGAAAATGAGGCATAGAGAGGTTGAGTACCTTGCCCATGATCACACAACTAGTAAGTGGCTGAACCAGGATTCAAACCCAGGAAGTCTGGTCCCAGATCTGACTCTACTGCTATATTAGAAATTTAGGAGAGTAATGTAACAAACTCCAAAAGAGTTGGACAAGGCAGCAAATGCTATGAATAAATGATGCAAAGCAAGGTAAGAACTGGGAAGGGTCCGCTGAAGCCTTGATTTGAGAGGTCTGGTGCCTCCCTTGGCCACAACCGCATTGGTGTTAAGGACGGGCCTGATGAGGGTGGTTGGAGCAGTAACCAGGAGATAAGCAGTGGAGATAATCATGTTAAACAGTAAATGCTGTAAGAGTTAAGGAAAAGACAGCTTTGTAGCTGAAGTCATCAGAAAAGACTTCACTGAGAACAGGGATCGTGAGTCTTGAAGGAAGGAACAAAGTGAGAACTAGTGCTTGAATGGTCTCCTGGTGAAAGCTGAGTCAAAAACTGTTGTTACTGTGAATGAAAGCCAGCTATATTCCTAGCCTCCTGCTATTGGAACAAATGTGACCAACATATGCTAAGAATAATAACTACAAATTTCTCTCACACACAAAACAGAGACTTGTGAGATTCAGCATTTGGGATTAGAACAAAAGAAAAGTTTTCTGTAAAATAAATATTAAGACACTGCAATGAGTTACAAAAAAAATCTTCAACAAATTATTTATTTAAAACATTGTCCTGAATATTAATATGGGCACAGGGAAGTGTAAGATGATGCCCTCTAGAAATTTACAGAGACAAGTCCAAACACATGCACAGTTTAGCAACAGTTCAAGAGCTTAAATAGTAGTTCAGTACTAATATACAATGCTTAGAGTTTACAAAGGACTGCAGTGAAGTCAAGAAGAATGAGGACTCAGAAGGGGCCAGTGTCTTTGGAAATTAGGAAGTTACTGGTTAGCACTGCAAGAGCAGTGGAGAGAAAAATGAAGGGGGGGGGTTTCAAAGAAAAAATGGAAATCTTATCATATGCAACAACATACACAGACCTAGTGGGTATTATGCTAAATGAAATACAGATAGAGAAAGACAAATACCATATGACTTCACTTATATGTGGAATCTAAAGATCAAAATAAATGAACAAACAAAACAGAAACAGATTCATAGACGCAGAGAACAAACTGATGGTTGCCAGATGAGAGGGGTTTAGTAATCTGAGTGAAAGAGGTAAAGGGATTAAGAAATACAAATTGGTAGTTGCAAAATAGTCACAGGGATGTAAAGTACAACATAGGGAATATAGTCAATAATATTGTAATAACTGCATGGTGCCATGGGCATCACTTTGTAAATTATCTAATTCTCTAACCACTCTGCTATATACCTGAAAGTAATATAAAATAATATTGAATGTCAAAAAATAAACAAAGGGCCCTGGCCAGGTGGTTCAGGTGGATGGAGCATAATCCATACACCAAAAGGTTACAGGTTCAATCTCTGTCAGCGCACCTGCCTAGGTTGTGGTTTTGATACCCAGTTCAATGTTTATCTATCTGTCTATCTATCTATCTCAGTCAATCAATAAACACGTCCTCAGGTGAGGATTTAAATAAACAAGCAAATAAATAAATGGAATGGTACTTCTTTTTTAAAAAAATGAATGACAGGGTTTTTGTTTAGTCTGTCCATTTTTCTGTTGGTGGGGTCTGTGCATGCTCACAAGGATGGGGAAAGAAATGAGGTGCCAGGTGCTGGGGAGAACAGATCCTTGGTGCTTAGCACCCAGGGATGTTCAGTGCACTACAACAAAGATAGTCCTGAACACTGAAAAATTGCCCCATGTCCTTCTTTGAAATTGTCGACAGATTTTAATTTTGCTTCTGATGGCTTACGTGTGCCTTTTCCTCAAAGAGAAAGGCTAGCTGGCCTCAAAATGTCTCCTCCAGAAAGGGGATTCCTCACAGGTTCGTTTCTACATTCTAGAAAGTCTTGTCAATTAACTACAAAATACTGTCTTTAATGTAATCCCCCAGGAAACTAGCATATAAATTTTTTTATATCATTAGAATTCTTACACATTTTAATTTAACCTAGAATTCAATAACCCAGCTCATACTTCATAATATATATTACTATTTGTTTTCAATAAGAAATTAAATTAAAATACTAGTCTTAATTCAATATTTCAAAAATATTATTAAAAATATTTTAATATCAAAATCTGCACAGATTCTGTTGGAGTGAATGGTTTCATTTTATGGCACGTAAGTTCCTTGTTGATATTCCTCACCAAGAGAAACCAAAGAATAAGGCTCTGACTTTCTAGGCAATCTGAACTCGGACAAGTGGGTGACTCTTAAGACTGGATGTGCTCCAAAACATGCAAATCTGTTGTGAGGCAGGTAGAACTTGGGTCTTTTCCATCTTTGCGCTATTTATTCAAGTCTTCAGGAGAACTAAAAATCCCCTTCTCAGATCATGTTTTCTATGGCTCTTGTGTAACAATGTTTCCTAAAGCAAAATTGAGCTCAATATTTTGAAAAACGCACTATTAACAAAGGAACTAGAAACTAAATGCGATGCTTTGCAGAACCTAAGGTCAATAAATGCCAAATCAAGGCAGATATTCACCTGCCATAAACTGAACTACTCGCCACCTGCTTTGGAAAAGAAATGCAATCTGGAAAACTAACATTAGCAGCAACAGAATGTGCAAGTGCGTGCATGTCTGCTGTGGTCTGAGTGTTTGTGTCTGCCTCCAAAATTCATATGTTGAAATGCTAATCCTCAAGGTTAAGAGGTAGAGCATTTGGGAGGTGTCTAGGTCATGAGGGTGGAACCCCCATGAATGGCATCATTGCCATTAAAATCACCCCACAGAGCTCCACGGCCCCTACCACCATGTGAGAATGCAAGAAGTTTGCAGCCTGGCAGAAGGGCCTGGCCCGACCATGCTGGCACCCTGATCTTGGAGTTCTAGCCTCCATGACTACGAGAAGTAAATTTCTGTTGTTTATAAGTTGCCCTGTCTATGGTATTTTGTTACTGCAGTCCGAACAGACTAGGACAATGCCAAATACATGGTTAGTACTTAATCGATACTTCTCATCACCTTAGGACTTATCAACAGGACTAACTTCAGTTCATCTCAAACCCACTACCAACATACACACATATATGCACACACGCAAATGCATAACAAACGTTTACCTCTCTTATCCCCTTCCTCTTTATGGCCCTATTCTCTACGAAGTGAGAGTTACTAACTAAGTGATATAATCCAGGTTAAAATGACAATGGGTAGTGATGGGTATAAAGTCTTAATCTTCACCACCAACAGGCCATGCTGTGATTCCAAACACGAACTGATGGGAACGCAGAAGGAAAGCAGAGGACACAATTTAGGGCAGGCAGGTCTATTAGCCAAATTACAGAAAACACACAGTTCCCTGCATGTTTGCATGTGTGCATGCATGTGTGCATGTGTGGGCACACCTAAATAAATCACAGGCCTGTCTCGGCGTGTGGCCTATAAATTTAGATTACATGTTTGTGGGGAAAATCCTATTTTAGATAAGAGTTCATTTAGCATTTAGTAAAACGCCAATACTTCCCAGGTGTGGAATGTGCCTAGAAAACTCAATGATAACAACTGAGTGATTTATTGAACAGCCAATTAAACAGTCAATGCCACACAGCAAACATTAGAGTACAGAGAAGCTCTGAGTGCAGGCAGAAAACACCGGAAAGGCACCAATCCGCTGGAATGGGTTGGGTAAACTTGGAGGTGAGTTGACGAGGGCAAGTTAACTTAAATTTTTTAATGAACTTCCTTTTGGTCTCGATGTTAGATTAAGTAACTTGAGGACCCAACTGCTCAAAGTATTAGCTAGATATTAAGTAATTTAAGAATTACTTTAAATGTGTAGTTGAATTCCCCCAAGAGAATAAGGGAGCTTTCCAAGAGTCATAAAATAAAGACTCATCAAAGAACATAGTGATAACCTACTGAGAATCTTTACCCTGAAGAGTTTTGTTGGTCTCAGCCCAAGAAATTGAGTTTAATGGCCATTGGGGGCAAGAAACAAAGTCATGGAACTAAACTGGAACTCCTGCATAAGGCAATACCCCAAAGCGCCAGACCTTTAGTCAAATAATAGAAAAATATGACCGCCAGGAAGAGACAGGAAATTTTTGTCTCAGCCTAGTCTTTAATGATGGGGGCAAAATGTTCCCTGGAAATCTTCGATTGAAAATTAATACCTAAAACAGCCCCAGATGGGTAATGATGCATTTGGTGTTAACTTAGAATTACAAGACTCCCACAGTTTAATTCTCGCTGATCATAGAATCACAAGTCAAAATTATAAAACACTCAACAAAACTATCCATCATGAGAAAAACAGTACACACAGCAGAATTAGACCCTCAGAACTCTAAATAATAGACTCACCAAATACTATGTAATATAAATATGCTTAAATAAAGGTGTTAAGAAAATAACTGAAAACATAAGAAAGGATCAGAAGACTATCTTAAAAGACCAGGTCAACTAGACAGAACCAAATAGAACCTTTGACAATAAAAGGTATTGTCCTTTTATTGTGCTTGGAACTTAACTGGGCAGGTTAAACAGCAAAGAAGGAAAATGAAGAGATATTCTGTGACTCTTGACTCAAACACCTAATAGCTCTGTGACCTTGGGCTACCTCACTTGTCTCATAATACCTGTTGTGTGGAACCAAATGGAATCCAGTAGGCACACACCTAGAGTAGCACTGATACTCACTATCAAATTCTAAGTCCCTTCCTCCCACCATGTTCCCAATGACCATCCCTACATATTTTATTTATTCTATAGTCTAACAATCAATTATATATATCTGCACTTTTTGATCATCGTTTTAATGTGTTGTCTTATCTCCCCAGTGAAATTATTTCTCTCGCATCTTTCACTATGCTCCGTACAAACCAAAATTTAATTAGGAATCTAAGTCCAATCAGTATATTTTTTTGACTAAGACTGGAGGGTAAGAGTGACTGTTTTGAAAACACTGCATATTCATCCAACAATATTTTAGCATCTACTGGGCACCAAGATATTATATGCAGAGGAGATACAGATGGTCCCCAACTTATGATGGTTTAACCTAATGATTTTTCAACATAACAATCGGCTAAATTATACACATTTAGCAGAAACCATATATCAAATTTTGAATTTTTATCTTTTCCTGGCCTAGTGATATGCAATATAATACTCTCCTGTGATGCTGGACAGTGGCAAGCAAGGTGATTTTGTCCAACTACACACTAATATAAGTGTTCTTAGCATGTTTAAGGGAGGCTAAGAGTATTAAGTGTATTTTTGACTTATGATACTTCCAACTAATAATGGTTTTATTGGGATATAACCCCATTGTAAGTGGAGGAGCATTTGTATAACTAAACAAACGAAACTAAAATCCCAGCCCTTCTGAAACTTACAGTACAATTTATTTAGACAAATAAAGAAAATTTTATAGTACATTTGAAAGTGATATGTGCTATTTAGAAAATGAAACAAAGCAGGGAAGAGTGGCAGAAGTCAGTGATGAGGTCCAATTTTAAATACAGTGGTCAGGGAAGACCTGGTTGTACATCTGAGCCAAGATGAAAGATACAGAAGAGAGAGCCAGGCTAACGTCTGGGCTACGAGTCTCAGGCAGGGGAAGTAGAGAGTGGGGAGTCCTGAAGCCAGGTGAGAATATGTATGGGCATAATCAAGGAGCAGCAAGGAGGCAGAATGAGTGAAAAGGAGAGGAATAAAAGATGAGGACAGAGAAAAAAGGATGGCCTGATCATAGAATGCCTTCTAGGTCATCATGTACTCTTTGGTTTCTTGTCTCAGTATGACAAAGACTTATTTGAAGGTTCTGAGCTGACAAGTGACATGATCTGACATATGAGGTCTGTCCAGAAAGTACCCAGTCATGTACTATGAAAAATAGAGACATTTATTGAAGAAGAGACAAGATACAAGAAACAGTGTACACAGGACAATGACACCTCAGTCCCCTTCAAAGTGAGCACCTTGGGATCTCACACAATTCTCCCAATAGCCATCAGCTGCCCTGTTGTATTTTCTTGAATCTCATCGACAGTCTGAAATCTCTTCCCTTTCAAAAGTGATTTTAGTTTTGGGAAAAGCCAGAAGTCACAGGGCATCAAATCTAAGCAGTAGGAGAGCTGAGTCACCTGGGTGATTTGATGTTTTGACAAAGAACTCTGCAAGAAATGTGATTCATGAGTGGGTGCATTGTCATGATGAAGCTGCCAACTGCCAGTTGCCCACTGCTGTGGCCTTCTGAATCATCCCAGGAGTTTCCGCAGAGGAATGTCCAAGTTTAATGCAAAATTTGATGCAGATTTGTGGCTCTGCTCACTCAGATATTTTAAATGCAATGGCCACACAGTACACATGCTCACTCAATGGCATCTACCACCCCCACTGACTAATACAGTGAAGTTGTCATTGTTCATGCATGTGCATTCCAGTCCACTCTCCTTGGCTGCCAGGTTACATGGATATCATGCAACCATTCTCATTCTATTAACAATAGTTGGACTTTTTTCTGAACAGACCTTGTATATACTTACAGTGTCATTCTAACCACTATGCTTCGGGCTGATAGAGTCCAAGGGCAGTACAAGGGACTTGTCTGCAACCACTGCAATGATCCAAGCAATAGATGACGCTGGGCAAGAATTCAGTGATGGCAAGTCAGGGGTGTGAGCAGTAACTGGATTCTGAACATATTCTAAAGGTAAAGTCAATAGGGTTTCTTAACAAATTGGAAATAGGATATGAGAGAATTGTCAGGTAGGCACTGAGATACCAAGTCCATGGTTTATTCTGTCCACCAACTCCCTTTAGAGATGGTTCCCTGACCTTGAGAAAGTGGGAATATGAGAAAGGAAAATGTAAGAACTTTCTGCCACATATGGCACAAGGCTAGGTTGGCTCGACAGAGGCCGCCTTACTCTAACTCTTGGAAAGTCATCAATATAGAAATGAGATGGGTACATCTTAGATGTGGTTTTAGACACAAAACATGCCGCCATGTTGATCGTGTGGGTTCCAGCCATGGTCAAATGCATGAGAACGACACAAGAAAATGAAACCACATCAACCATTCTGTGATCAAAACCACCCCCACACCCTTCCCTCTTACAGTTCCATTCTCCAGGTAGAATTTGGTCTACAGGGCCATTTTCCTTGGTAATAATGATTATTTTCCAAAGGAAAATGAGTTCGGGTTTTCTAATAGTCAAGAGGAGGACTAGACTAAGAACTGGGCAGCCCAAGTCACCCTGGCTCCCGTCCGCACGCCCCACCCTGCCTTTGCGCCATGACTCGGTTTCTCAGTGTGTAAATACTGCAGCAGGAAAAAAATATTTTCCACTGCCTACACACAGGGCTTTTGTGAGGATTAATGAATTAATGTGTATAAAACACTATGAGCTACTTAAATAAAGGGACAATGAAACTCTATTTGTGAGTTTTGAGGTCCACACAGAGCAATCTCTTTTCTTACAAACCCCAATGAAAACTAGATTAAGATATCAGAAGTTATCCTGCACAGGCCCAAAGAGACAAAGTGAGATAATGTGTGAACGCTTCTTGCAAAGTACAATTCCGATGTGAGAATATCTAGAAATGATCTCTCAATATAAAAATGCAATATTAAACAGGTTTAAAAAATCATTAGAAACCAATGAAAAACTGTAGCTCTAGTAAAGCTCCGCTTTGGGATTAAATGTGTTGACCTGAGAACTACAGTGAAACCAAACTCCAAGTTGTTGCTAGAAGCATGACAAGACTCCAGGAGAAAATATGGACTGTTTTCTAAGAGCCAGAGAATCAAGAGCCATCCATGAAAAGATCTTTGTTGAAGGCGATTTCCCTTATTTTCTAAATGTTGTGCAACTCCACTCAAATGGGCACAATTAACATAGGAGTGAATAGGCCACTGTATAGATTCTGTTCATAATCCAAATAGATGGTTTTCCCTGCCCACTGTGATTTTACATCAGTATTCAAACAACCTTTGACTTTGTCCCATTCCTGGCTCAGAACATATGGAGGACCAGATGAACACACAATCGGAAAGTGAAATCTTTCCCTAAAGCAAGGATGTGCTCCAATTACTGTGAACATCAGGTTTTCACACACCTCAACTTTTCACTTCAGAAAAAGAAAAATGAATGGTGGCTAGAAAAGTATCAGACACACAAACAGTACAAGCTGCAAGTTAAAAATGACTCCATGGTTAACCTGAATCTGGACAAAAAAATTTTGATGAGTTCATCCGCACCCTGTTTCCCGAGTAGGCCAGCATAACCATGCAGCTGTGGCCACCTGAGGCAAGGAAAGTCTGATGACTTGCCCAAGGTCAGTGAGTTCTAATCCCTAATGACTCATGGTAAATTCCAGATTTTCAGTTCTGTGTTTACTGCACACTGACACTAATCTCCCAACTGGTCTCCGTACTTTCAGCCCGAGCTGTCTCCAGTCCATGGGGCCCATGATCAAAAGATTCAACTTCTTAAAACACTGCTCTGACGGGGTAGCCCCCTTCACCGACTCTAAACCCCTGCCTAGGGAGGAAAGGCCACATTTCTGTACCTGCCATTCAAGGCTGCTCTGCGAGAGCGCCTCCCACTGCCTCACGCAACACCTTCTTTCTTCCCTAGAGCAGACATTTGTAGGTTCTGGTTGTCCTCCTTCCTTTTTTTCTTCGTTTTACACCTGGATCTTCTCTGGGGAACCATCTCCCCTGCATCTTTGACAAGAAGTAGAATCCCACTGTCCTTACAGAAGCCAGTGGGAACTCATCATCCCTCCCCCTGCCCCAGGGCAGTCGGGTCGGGTACATGGCTAGGGTGCTTAAGCAGGGGTCCATTCTTAAGCGATTAATGGCGTGGGGGCGGTTAAAGCCATATTTAGGCCTCAAAGTCTGTTTTTGTTATTGGCACCCAAGAACTAGGGCTGAGGCACTCTCCACTTATTTCAACTTCCCTTTACAAACCAACCATTCTACTAGAGTGGCCTATTCAGTATCTCCCCACCCCAAATACTGCATATACACGTTCACCCCGTGCTCTCTTCCTGGAAGTAAGTACAAGGCAGGAACACCACACCCGGTCCTAGAGCTGGGCATGTGGTGTCTTGAAGGCATGAATAGAAGTTAATTAGAGGAAAGGGAAGGACAGAGAGATGCATTCCAGCATAAGCACTGAAGACGCAGCACATAAACTATGTGTAGGACTCGAAGTTCCTTCTCCAGAGCTGTATGCAAGACAACACGGGGAACTAGGCACACAAGCAGAGTTCCACTCACTTGGCACCTTATGACTTGAGCCTCTATCCTGAAGGTGAAAGTGTGGCTTAGAAGAAGTACAAGGATAAATCCCCAAGCCTAAAAGAGATCACAATTCTACATTTTTCCTAATTAGCTTCTTGACAGTCCTAATAGTTACTCTTAATATACACACTCACCTTCATCAAATACTGCGTAATATTAAGCCAAGACACCTGCTTTAGTTAAACTCATTCCAAAATAATTTAGTTTTGTATATATAAGCACCTGAAACATCAACCCTATCGCATTCCTGAGCAAATCCGGAAATAAAAGTAGCTGCAACATGTCCAAGTGTCAAGATACTGGAAAAAACCAAGGCGGTAAAGAGGTATGCACACCTGGACAAGGGCTCCCAATCTACCACTAACCAGATGTGTGACTTTATGCAAGAAACTTAACCTCTTCAAACCTGAATTTCTGCATCTGTAAAATGTAGCTTCAAGGCTGTTAGGGTGATAGGTTCAAATGTAAGTAAACAACCTGATATACTCAAGCTACACACTGTCACCATCCTTTTCTTTCCTGGAAAGTTTCCCCAACAAAGACCTAAGTTTCTGGAAGACATGTCCCTTGCACCCTGACACATCACTGGTGACTGTGAGAGCTCACCTCCTCCCTTGGGGACTCCATTTCCTATCTGGAAAACGGGGACAGTGATTGTTGCCCACTCCTGGACACGTAGAAATTCAATAAGGTTTGTGGAAATTTTTAAGGATACCAGATGTGTAAAGTAGTATTATTACCAAGTGCTTGTGTACTTGTAAGTGACCTTCTCAGAGAGATTTCTGACACCACCTTTGAATTTCCAGTTCAACCACTTTCTTCGTGCCACTCACGAACCTACAGACTCTTTATGGCTTATTATGCCTCTTTGGAATTGTTTGCCTTATAACTCTCTTTACTGGGGCCCCACCCTACCTGGCTCATTCTACTTTCTTCTGCTCTCCCAGATTTGTACACTGTCCCTCTAATGGTCCACCCTCAGTCTCACTCCTGCACTTTTATTTATACTGGCTCTTCTGCCTAAAGCACCCATCTCTCATCCCCTCTATCTACCTAAATGGTAAATAATGAGCAAATCCTAAAACCCAACTCCTTTTACTGCTCCATTACACCTTTGATTACTCCATCAGGAAGGATTCTCTCTCCTAGTTCTGAGCTCCTAACCAGACTTCCAGTTCATATGATTTTTACTAAGTTCTAACTCTTCCTTTCTGCTAGCGTTATCTCTTCAACTAGATAATTAGGTTCTTCAGAGAAAAGTTCCTATCTTTTTTATACCCACTGCCCGTTCCCTAAAACTTCAGAATAATTAGTGTAACAAAGAAGAAAAGCATGGACCGGGGCTTTGCAAACCTCTTTGTGCACCAAAACTCCTCTCCTAAGTTCACTCCCATAAACCTTTCACAAGCACCTATTCTGTGCTTGATGCCAAGGGAACCGGTGTGGGTAGAGCAAGTTCCCAGGTCTTATACGCTCAAGAGCAAGCAGATCAATCCCAATGGAGCACAGGAAGCTGGGTCCCAGGATGGCTGGAGCACCTGATTCCAACTCAGACCTTTTTTTTTTTTTTTTGACAGATCCTGCCTCGGGTTTATTTGTACAAGTATCACAAGAGGACATCAGCCCCATGCAGACGGCAGCCCAAGGGTCACACCAGTCCTCACATGGACAGACAGAGGCCTCTACTCTGGAGCCTTCATGGGGGCCCGGGCACCTCTGGGAGCCTGAGCCAGACCTGAAGCTGCAGTCACAGCCTGAGCCCTGGCCTTGGACTTTGGCCAGCAGCGCCTGAGGCCCTTGGTGATGTGGGCTTGAGCGCGACTCCCATGCTTGGGGTGAGCGCTGTAGGGAAGTCAACTGAGGTTGCAGCTGTCACCCTCTGAGATCTAGGGCTTGACTTCCTTGGGCTTTACAAGGGCCTTGATAAGCACACACACTCATGGCCTTAGCATTGTTGGCCTGCATCTTCTTCAGGCCATTCATGTTGTGCTTCTTGGAAAAGTGTGTGTTCCTTAGGAAATTGCAGTCTTTCCCCTGAAGGGATCTGTATCTTTTTGATCAGGGTTTCTTGGCACTGTTTCTGGGTCATTTTGGGGACTGGTTGTGCATGCTGTAGTTGTAGGACTTGGCCATATCTGTGCCACCCCTGCCTCACAGCCTCCACTCCCACAGCCAGGACACCAGGCTCCCTGTCCTCCCTGTCACTTGTGCCCTGCCACTGTCTGAGAGTCTCAGGTGGCTTCGGATGCTGCACAGCCAGTACTCACTGAAGCCGCAGCTCAGGCTTTCAGTTTACAACTAGAGAACAAACATAAAATTGCTTCTTCCCTTGTAGAAACTGAGCCATAGATATAGGCAAAGATGCACTTCACACATCGAGATGAGCAAAATGTTGGAAATAACACAGTCCCACACTGAGAATAGTACAATAACAGAGGATTTTATGCAGTCACTAAAAATGATGATTTCTGAAGAATATTTAATAAGAAAAACATTCACAGTATTAAAAAGTGAAAAATAAAGGGTTTCTGGGTATATGCTATGTGATATCAATTGTTACTATGAAGTAACAAACTGTAATTGGCTGCAGGTTTACTGTACACCGTATCCTGCCTGCTAGCACTTCACACGGCAACAGCCAGGATAGCCTGGGTGAGACCTTTAACATCCCCAGCTTCCCCCAAATAACAACTTAAGTGAAACAATCTGTGTACTTTCCAGACAAAAAGCCTTCTAGGGAAAGCCTTCTAGTTCAATGGCTTTTCCTCTACTCCTACTAGATAGAAAAGCTGGAGTTGCCTCTTATCATATGTTAATCATTTATTCCACACAATAATATACAAAGTGTTATTTCTTCCCATCTTATGGATGAGAAAACTGACTGCAGGTCACCAGCTTAAAAAAAAAAAAAAAAATTGGTAGAGCTGGGAATTAAACCCACCTCTATCTCATTCAGATCTCATTATCTGGACCATAACATGAAGAACATTTTCCTTCTCCTTCTAAGGCCTAAACTCAGCAGACTGTCAAAGCCCCAGTGCATACGAGCAGGCCAGGGCTGAGCTCCCATGAAATCTTACCCCATTCAAGCTCTCATCTTAACTCTCCTAAACATATTAGACCTAAATGTCTTGAGTATTTGCCTTGCCAAAGTATTTAGGTCTCTCTGAGCTGATGTGTTTCCAAGTGTCTACTAAATCCTCCATGCACAATTATGTAACCTTGACACAGACAAGGTTTTCATTTGGGTAGAGCAGAACCTTATATACAAGTAAACAGGTAGTTTCAATCCCAGATTATGAATGGGCCGGATTCAAAGGCTTATAAGCACATTGTTTGCAGCTCCAGAACAATCCTACACACCATGGGGGCTAGACATCCAGACCAGCCTACAAGACCCCTTTTATCTCAAATACTGACCGGTGGGTGTAGCCCTACACATCCATTTACCCATGTTTTCAAAGGCAGAGTTCCCATCTAAAATTCCCAAAACATACTTCCTCCTGTTACAACCCTGGTGGTGAGATCAGGCACTTCTCGATTCTGCCATCCACAGAAGTCCAGACAGCCCAACCCATGTGAGAAGCCTGCCAGAGGGCTACAGGAGGTGGAGAGGGAGGAACTCTGAGTGCCCCACATCAGTAGTCTGTGACGCCCCTCCTTTACTGCAGAGGGACTCAAGAGCTTACACAGCCTCCTTTGCTGTCACCCCCCACTGCACGGGCCCCTTCCCTTACATGCACGCCGTGGGCGGCTGAGGAGCGGATTTCCATCCCCGCTTCTCCATTACCCTGCCATTGACTCTGGACCAAGTGTGCATTCCCTTCTTATATCTTCAGGCACTTTTTCTACTGGTAACAAATGGAAACATATAATAGACTCCGCACCAGGAAAACAAATAATCCAATTAAAAAATGGACAAAGGACCTGAACAGACACTCCTCCAAGGAGGATGTATAGAGGGCACACAGACATCTGAAAAAAATGCTCAACATCACTAGCCATTAGAGAGGTGCAAATTAAAACCACAGTGAGATACCACTTCACACTGGTCAGAATGGCCATCATTAACAAATCAACAAACAAGTGCTGGCGAGGTTGTAGAGAAAAGGGAACCCTAGTGCACTGTTGGTGGGAATGCAGACTGGTGCAGCCACTGTGGACAACAGTATGGAATTTCCTCAAAAAAACTAAAAATGGAACTGCCTTTCAGTCCAGCAATTCCACTGCTGGGATTATACTCTTAAGAATCCTGAATCACCAACTCAAAAGAACCTATGCACCCCAATGTTCACAGCAGTGTTATTTACAATAGCCAAGTGCTGGAAACAGCCTAAGTGCCCATCAGCAAATGAGTGGATCAAAACACTGTGGTACATTTACACAATGGAATACTACTCAGCAGAAAGAAGGAACTCCTACCCTTCATGATAACATGGATGGAACTGGAGAATATTATGCTAAGTGAAATAAGCCAGGGACTGAAAGACA
>PVJD01000411.1:330393-452792 GCA_004026545.1 Mormoops blainvillei
GGGGGAGTGGGGGGGGGCGCGGTACAGGGTAAGGGTGAGCAATGGGGAAAAAGTCAGGATGACTGTAACTGAACAACAATAAATAAAGAAGTAAAGAAATAACAAACAAGGGTTAGTTATAAAGTTCTAAAATGTAGCACTAAAACAGTGTAATTAAATAAAATTCACTTGGAATCAAAAAGCAGGTTCAAGTCTGCAGTCCTTGCTTTATACACCAGAAGCATGCCCTCCAGCAGGTAATTTCCTGTCTCTGAGCTCCGGTTTCCTGATCAATAAAACAAAAGGGTTGAACTACCTTATGGTTGGTTACAGCTCCTTAATCATAAAAGTTCACAATGAAAGCTCCCCCAATACTCAGAATGTGAGTGTGATATTTCTGGCTCCTCGTTGCTCTAGCAAATCACCCTTGTTCCAAAAACCTCATCCAAAACCCCCTCAACTTTTTCTATTTTACGTCAGGTGTCCTTGGGCCCCTCTCACCCCATCCTCTCCACCCAACCCCACCACCATCAGAAACACATCAAACGGAAAAAAAAAGCCACATAAATGATATTTAGGAGGCAGGACCATGAAATGATTAAAAGCCCTTGATTTATATTCAGATACGGGTGTCAACCCAGTTAAGCAACTTCTAAGCTTCTGACTCGAGGCAAATCACTTAGTCTAAGCCTGTTTCCTCATCTATAAAATGAATATCATAATAATGCCTATTTCTTAAGGTTGTTATTTTTAAAAAGAGAGTAACACACAAAGCCCTGAGCCAGAGCTGGGCACATGCATGCACTGTAATGTCACTACCATGACAGTGGCAGAGATGAGTACTGCTATAAGTGTTACTTTCCTGAAAAATGCCACGGCCCAATTAAAACGAGATTCTCCCCCAAAGAATGACTAGCCTAGAAAACTTATCAAGAGCCACTTCTAGGGTGGGGAGCAGATGCTTCTGTTTGCAGGGGCTGGTGGTTGAGAGATGGGACAAAGGATGAGGGACGCTATCAGTGAAAAGTGGAGAAGGAGACCCAGTCCTGTGCACTTACCCTTCCTCTCACTGCCCCCATTCTCGCTGGAGAAGCGCAGGACATCTCAAGGGCCAGCCCAGGACAGGCATTCCTGCAGCCACCTGACTCTGAGAGACGCAAGACAGGCTTGTGTGAAGAAGGAACAGCCTGTAACATCCAGAATTTACCTTGTTTATGGAACAGTCCGTCCTCCATTTCGTTTAATGAGAAGCTGCATTCATGTTTCATTTACTTCTAGGAATTATTAATAAGTTTTCCTGACTTTTTCACATGTAAAATATTATCCTTAGCCTCTGTCTTCTAGTGGCAAATATTACTTAAAATGTTTCCTGGAAATGGCATATTTCCCCAAGGGCTGAACAGGAGGCTTCAGTGGAGGGGCTCTGTGCAAACAGCCCCATCTGGTTCCCTCACAGGTACAGGCACCCTTGGCAGAAGATTTGCTATTTCAAGGAAAATTAATTTTCTGGTCACTGGACATATTTTTCCAAAACAGAATTCATGAAAGCAGAGAACCTGCCATTCTATCAGAGCGTAGATGTCAACCAAAAGCATCTCTGCATGTGAGCTCATGGCAAATGTACCAAAAAAAAAAAAAAAAATCAAAGTAAAATCATCCCAAGAGCAATATAACTTGTGATGCACAAGAGAGAGGGTTATCCACATCAGTAAGAAGAACCATAAGTATTCATTCATGAATAATGAAATAACTGCTGAGGATTTAAATGAAATCCCCATTCATTTTATTCATTCACTTAACAGAGCAGGTAATTACAATTTGACAAATGCTAGACCAAGATCTGGAGAAAAGAAAACTCTTCACTCTTAAAATGCTCAATCCAATGGGAACAGATAATTATATGCACCTCTGTCATGGGCAATGCCAAGTGCTGGCATCAAATTAGAAAGGGGGAGCAGAGACCAGTTAAGAAGAGATATGACAGAGACTGACTACCAGCTGACCCCAGATATCCATTCTCCCCTTCGTTTTAGTGGTGGGACCCTTCAACTTGACCTGGGCACATGGCCGGCCAGCTAAGGCTCCACTGCCCAAGATGGTAGCCATTAGCTACCTGTGTCTACTGAACACCTGAAATGTGGCTATTCACACATGGTGAAGTGATAACATTTTAGAGATATTGGGTTTAAAAGGTTGAGTTAAGTATACTATACTGGGTTATTTTCACCTGTTTCTTTTATTTTTTAACATGGTTATGAAAGTTTTTAAATTACATATATGGCTCACATTATATTAGTGCTAAGTTGCAGACTAGTACCCAGCCTCCCCTGAAACTGGGTGAGGGCACATAGTGACATTTTGGCTAAGGAGATGCAAACAGAAGTGATGTACACAATGTCTGAGTTGAGCTCTTCAAAGGAAGGAAGGTGCTGTCCACAGTTTCTTTTCCTGTTCTTACTGGCTGGATGCGGATGAATGGTGGGGAGCCAGCTGCATTTATGCCAGGACGGACAATGCCCTATGGGTGGCAGAACGAGACAGGAGGAATGTGGTCCCTGGATAACCTCAGGATGAGCCACCTTACTCTGCAGCTTAGACTCT
The DNA here is from genome assembly GCA_004026545.1 of Mormoops blainvillei. NCBI lineage: Eukaryota > Metazoa > Chordata > Mammalia > Chiroptera > Mormoopidae > Mormoops > Mormoops blainvillei. Next base: position 332,974 of record PVJD01000411.1, read on the forward strand.
GCAGCTTAGACTCTGCAGCTTAGACTTTTACATGAGACTTCTAAATAAGACAAATTGTTGTCTTATTTAAGCCTCTGTGTAAGTCTCTTTAAAGTAGCTCAACTATAGTCTAACTAATACAGAAGGGTACAAGAAGTGTCCTAAAGGAGACTGTACCTTCAAAGACCTCTGAAAGAGCAGGAGTGTGTGCCAGGGGAAAGAGAGTGGTGAACTGGTAATAAGGGGCGGGAGGGGAAAAAAAAGGTGTTTGGAACAAAAAGAGGGAAACAAGAGAGAACGAGGCAGAGAGGCAAGGGTCAGCAGGATGTGGTCCATGAGTTCTCAGACAGCAGCTCAAACTTGGAGATGGGCAACACTAACGGATGGCACTGCAAAGGCAAGTCTTGAATGATGGGTTGAGAATCTTAAACGTTCTTCATGTAGGGAGCTCCTGAAAACCCTATCCAAGGAGGGATCCATCCTGTTTACAGATGGAGCATTCTGGTGTCAGTGCAGAAAATGGATTTCCAGGGGGCCACATCAAAGGAGGTAGAATAGCAGCACTCCAGATAAGGGCTGACCAGGGTCTGGCCTGCAGCAAAGCAGTAGGCGGATGATGGGATAGACCGAAGGCCTATGCAAAAAGCTGAAGTCACCCCTAGGGAATAAAGAAGGAGGAGAAGTAAAACCAGACTCTCAGGCTTCTGGCTTTGGGGAAGGTGCCAACAACCAGACAGGAGAGGCCTGAGGAGGAGTCATTTTGGGTGAAGTAGGGGAGTGACGGGCTCAGTTTCAAACACACTGAGTCTGAGATGTCAGTGTTGTGCCAGTCACGTCACTGAGCTGCCCCTTACCCAGGGCTTAAATATGGTACCAGAAAAAGGATGTAGACTCCAGGTGAGCATATATGTAGACACCCAGTGTCCACAGACATCGATGGCCCAAACCAGGGGACAGTAAGAGCCAGGAGGGTAGAGAAGGGGAAAGGGAGAGAGGAAAACATGAATCCAAGTCATAGGAATGTAAGAGTGCTGAGACGCGCCAGGCTCATCTCAGAAAAATAAGCAGGGAAACAAAAATGTACAAGGCTTTTAGGGGGAAATGGAGAATAAAAAGAGAGTTGAAGCTATTATAAGGATTGAAGGCCAAACTTTTGTCCAAAATGGCTTGCTCTTAAACCCCTACATTGTTTTATTGGTAATAATAGCAAATCCCAAATGACTTAGAATACTTCATTTTCTGTAGTACATTACCATGTTTTCTGAGGAAGAATCACACAAAGACATTACAACTCCATTTTAAGTTTTCTTAAATAGTAAAATTAGCCAAAATGAAATTAAAATTTCAGAACTCTAGAGCACTGAAGTGTGCCATTTTTGCAGAAGTTGATGTTTACTTTGCCTATTTTTTAGGAAACAACCTGAGAAGAAATTCCATCACTTCTGAATTTTGAAAAATGCTAGTGATCGGGAACCCTAATACCTAGTAATGTAATACTTTAAAAAAATAACATGATACTGGGCAAGTTGCTTAACATTTCTGAGCTCCAGTTTCTTCATCTTTAAAATTAAATCCGACCCACTTTCCTATCTACCAGAATTGTTGAGGATTAAATGAGATGTTAAATAGGAGTCCTCTGTAACCTGTAAAAGGATAAACAAATTTTCTTAAACAGAAGGGACTCTGCAAGACTAATAAAATCTTTCTCAGATGCAGCAGCAAGCTAATGAATAGAGAGAAAGCAATAGCTATAATTAATCATAATTTTTGTAAAAAGTTTTCTAGGCAAAACATTTATACTGGTGGAGTTTAATACAGATTCCCAAGTGCCACTTGCCAAAGATTCTAATTTGAGTGGTCTCAATGCCCAGGAAATTGTATTTCAAAAGCCCCCACATGGTTCTAGTCACCAGCTAGATTTGGGACTCTAAGCTAGAAAATTGTCCCAGCTCTGAGACACATTTGCATACACTGCAGCTCAGCTGGCTGGAATCTCTGGTTGTCCATCTATGCATCCGTGCAGTGCTTATTTTTTTTAATTTTCTTTTTAGGGAGAGGGGAAGGGAGGGAGAGAGGGAGAGAAACATTGATGTAAGAGAGGAAAATCGATAAGCTGCCTCTCGTATGTGCCCCAACCAGTAATAAACCCTAAAACTAGGCATGTGCCCTGACCAGGAATTGAACCAGTGACCTTTTGCTCTGCGGAACAACACCCACCCAACTGAACCACACAGGTCAGAACCATGCAGTATTTACTGAGAGCACCCAGTTTTCCCCAGACACTGAGCTAGGTGTCGGGAGCCTGTGGCCTGGAGGGGAAGATCACAGATAACACATATACCAGTGATGACAACATGCAGGAGTAAGTGCCATAATAGGATGGACAGAGGTCCTTACAGAGCACGCAGGACAACAGGAACCGACCCAGACTCTAGGAAACACGGGAGTTGGTCAAGTTTTTCAGAGCGTGGGGGAGTAGAGAAAAAAGAGAACCGTGAGCAAAGAGAAAAGTGTAAAGGCAGAAAAGCAAGGTGTGTTCACGGAGCTCCCAGCAATCCGCTTGGCAGGAGGGAAGGATGAGAGAGGGACACATGATCCAGATCATGAAGGGTCATGAGGACTAGTGAAGGATTCTAAGCAGAGAACTGACATGTTTAGATTCGTATTTTAGAAACTTCATTCAAGACAGCACAGTGGAAGAAGAACAGTATTGAGTAAAGGGAGGTAGGAGGATGCAGACAGGCAGAGGGAGCCTGCAGACAGGGGCTGTAGTTAGGAAGCCATTACAGTAACCCAGGGAAACGGGAAAACCTGAACCATAAGGAATATAGCACAGACCACAGGGAGATTTCTACAAAATTAACTCAGGACCTGCTAGTTTAAATGCTTGTCTATAACGAAGATTCTCGTTAACCTTGCAGATAACATATGATGGGAAGATGTAAGAGCAACATCTAGAGTGATACTCCCAGTGACAAACCTAGGAGTCAAAGTATATTTGATACCAAAAGCAGGTCATTTAATATCCCACTCTTCTATACAACAAAATTTTTAGTAATAGTTTATAAATGCATTATAATGTCCAAAAAAGAAGTGTAGTGAAAATCTTATTTTATTGAAATATATGTATATGATCATACCAGTAAAAAAATAAATGCAAACATAAAGATACAATGGAGGCAACTACTAAATTGTGCCAATCATATAACTTTTTCCTTTACCTTTTAGTTCCAAAACCATTTAAAATTTCAATTTGAAAGATATTATTCAAATTCAATAAAATATTTCAAACATAAATTTTTCCGTTATGAAACAAAAACATTAACACTCATAGCTTTCACTCTGTTTCACTGCTTTATATTTTAAACACAAAAACTCCAAGGGGTGACAAAGAAGGACAGAATTAAAGTAATCCAAGTTTTCACTTCTTGGTTTTTATTATCACTTTGCCATCATTGTTTATCTCATATCTACTGTTTAAATGTACTGTTTAATAGTACTACAGAGACTGAACACACAAACTGGACCTGAAGCAAGCCTGAACGATGCCAAATCTTTGTGAATTTACTCTCACAAAGAACTTGTGTAGCACGTGCTATGGATCAACTATAAAACTGGGAGTTGTGTGAATTAAATTCCACATTGAACAGGTTTATTGAACAGTAAGTCATTAAAATGCATTAAGTTGAAGCTTACATAGGTATTAAAACGCAACAGTGACAGCACCAATTATTTAGAACTTAGACCAACAGAAATGTATTTTCAGGGACAAGTAACACTATCAGATTTTGTTAAGAATTTCTAGTGAATAGTGATAAGACTAGACTGACTAAAATCGATTTCAAGTGTTTTTCTGCAGAAAATGTACCCTGTATTGTCTCCGCCATGGCCAGGCCGGGGGAAAAGCGAGCATGGCCATAGCCAACCCCTGGGATGCCACTGGAAACTGAGAAGGCCCAAGGGGACCGAATCAAGGTCAATAAAGAACAAGTGCAGAGTGGTAGAGAGCAGAACAAAAGCAAACAGATAAGTCCTTGGGAGTGACTAAATGAAAAGTCACCTTCAAGTTTAAAATCCAGCACATTTAAAATGCAAACAGGGTGCTGGAAAGCATAAAAAAAATGCTGGGAACAGGGCACAGGTATTGAGAGGTTGGAATTCTGGGTCTAGAACACTGTGCCTAGCCTGAAGTTTTCCTTTAAGAAATCGCCATGAACTTGGAGGTTATACTTGACCTACCAGATAGCATATTAAACTCTACAGAAAAAGATTTTTTTTTAATTTCTATTTTTCATCCTGGAAAGATTTAGGATGACAAGCTATGTAAAGCAGGCCCTCCAACACAGACAAGAGTCTTACATTGTTTGTGACAAGTATAAAAGATGAGGCACTCAGTTTCACTGTACGGTCAACTCTGGAAATGCAGAGGCAGTGAAAACTTCTCAGATCAGTTGGTTAGAGCATAAGCTCTTCAGTGTCTTTTACAGTCTGGATTTTTCCCCTCTAAGCCTTCTGAGTGAGACCAAGGGAAGTAAAGAAAGAAAGAAGTTTCACAGATTAGGGATCGATAATCTGCTAGACCTAGACCAGGTTGTTTAACCTCTCATATCTCCTTAGTTTTCTCATCTATAAAACAGAGATGATGAGTTCCGGTAGGAATTAAAGATAGCAAGCATAGTGCTGAACAAAGGGAAAGCAACTGATGAAAGTTACCATCTTCATTATTATCAGACTCCATTACTCTAAACCAAACTACACAAAGAGGTCTTTCTAGAGCTGATGCAAGTTTCACAAGATATTCCCTGTGACAGGCTCTCGAATGCTACAGACACTGCTTGGATAGTTGGATAAACCTGGTAAGCTTCACTTTTCCAACTGCAAGGAGACATTTATAGTGACCCTATCTACTATGACCTATGGCAATCATGTGCTAATTATTAATTATTAAGCATGTCCCCATCTTATGTACTAGGAATGCTATATGCCCTCCCTCCAGAAGATCTATAAGTGAGATTTTTTTTTTTTAGTAGTAAAGATCCAGATCCTTTATGAGAGAAGTACTCACAAAAACCTCTTTCGGTGGTGTTTTTACTGAAAGGGGGATTCGTGGTCTAATAAAATATATCACTATGCTTTTTTTTCCAGTGTCCTTATACTCTAAACGACAGAAGAAAAGAAAAACAGTGGTATTTTGAGGGGGTTTTTTCCTTTGTGCTTTATTTTTTTGCAATCTCAAGTACAGAATCAAAATCCCTACTAGAACATGGCCACTCATTAGCCTTTTCTCATACAAGGGGCCTCTGAGACCTTCCTCCCCTAATTTGAATTGGCTCCACATTTTCCTCCCACACTATTAGATGCAGAAGCGCTAAATTAACAAAAAGCCATAGAAGCTGGCATCGTACCAACTGATCACATTCACCACTTTCCCATGTATATGTTTATAGCAAACAGGTAACAAACAAAACATAGTAAACTGATGCCCTAAATAACTTTTCACAAATGGAGATATCATTTTTTAGGTTTTGGTTTTATATTTATACATCATCTAAACTTTCCAAAGTATTTCCATCTATAACTTCATTTGGCAAACACCCCAGTTTTATCTAGAGGGCTGGTATCATGCCCATTTCATAGATGAGAAAGCTGCAAGTGGAAAAACACTCAACTAAAGTTAAACTAGGCTGGCATCCCTACCTCAAGTTTGATTTTAAGAATCTATGTGAAAACAACTGCATTTTAAGCAAATGTGACCTGTTAATAAATCTTTAACCAGCTAATTTTCTGGTTAACATTAGTAATACAGAAGTAAGTTCTACTTAAACAGAGTACATGATCATTTGACCTTGGCTGGCTGAAATTTTCTTTGACACTATAAACATCTAAGCTCTACTAAACTAATGGATTGTTAAAGTAGTTAAACAGCATTCTGATGCAAGGCACATAATATATATTTAATAAGGCCATTTAAATTTCTTAGGGGTTTTCTATATCACACATGCAACTGTTTACATATTGCTCATAGAATCACAGAAGGTGACAGATGAGGAAACTGAGAACTGGGGTACGGATATCGCTTATGGGCTTGTGGCGAAGTACCTGCCTTGCCCCTGCAACAGAAATGCAGAGCTGAATCCAAGAAAGAGGGCTGGGATGAGGGGCAAGAGCCCAGGTCAGGCATGTCCACCAGGCCCAGCTCACACACACCCTTGTCACTTGCATACTGTAGTGCTAGTGTCCTAGAATTATCTGCCATTTTCAAAAGTGTCAGCAATTTCTTGTATGTGCATCTCACCTTAACCATATTATGGTTTTGACATTCATCTCCGCTAATAAGATACAATACAAAAACGGAAAACTGACTTTATGTTAATATTTATTAAACAATTGATTGGGCCCTGACCAGATAGCTCAGTTGGTTAGAGCATCGACCCTATAAGCCAAGGTTATGGGTGTGATCCCTGGTCAGGGCACATAAGCAACCAATGACTGCAAAAATAAGCGGAAAAACAAATTAATGTTTCTCTCTCTCTCAATTAAAAAAAAAAACTGATTGGTTTGCCAAAAATGGTATTTTCCAACACAATTTGTTATTCCTAAATTTTAAAAAGGAATACAAATGTGGAAAAACAATGCAGAAAACAAGTTTCCGAAGCATAATTAGATGTTTATACTGCTGTGTATAGAAGGACTGCCTGTAATTGCATAAATGTCAATCCCTACGAGCATGCCTTCTTAAAGTCTATTAGTATGCTTCAGTTTTACATGGGATACACTACAAAGTTTTATGCCTTTAACTGTCTAGTGATGTACGCCTCACTCTCTATACTGTGTAATCCCACATTACAAGAAAGGGAAGGCTTCTGGTGGAAGAAACTACTGTCACTTTTATTTAAAAGAAATTATCTACTGTATACTTGTGCTTAAACTACAATAATTCTATTGTATTTTCTTTACTGTATTCAATAAAGAAAAATAGGGAATATAAACCATAAATTTATTCTATAAAAGAAAACAGGCAGTTAATCATTAAAGTCACACACATAAATATAAAGCAAACTATTAAAAATGCCACAGCTGATAACTCATTGATAAAAATCATCACAATTTACAAAAGTGTTTTTATTAGGTAATGAAATATATGTAAAATCACAACTAAATATATATATATATTTACTAGTCAGAAATATATTGACCCAATATCCAAAGGCAAAAACACTTGAATGTTTCCAACAGCTGTACAAGTTACTGAACTAAGAATTCTTCTTTGCAAATATCCATGTAATTTCTTAATTTAGAAAAAGGAGATTTTGTCCTAGCCAGGTGGCTCAGTTGGTTGGAGCAACACCCCATACACTAAAGGGCTGTGGGTTCTACCCCCAGTCAGGGCACACACCTAGGTTATGGGATTGATCCCTGGTTGGGGTGGACATGCGGGAGGCAACTGATCTATATTTCTGTTACATCTCCATCTCTCTTCATCCCTCTGTCTCCCTCTCTTTCCCCTCTCTCTCTCTCTCTCTAAAATCAATAAAAACATACCCTTGGGTAAGGACTTTTTTAAAAAGGCTGGGGTGGGGAGAGGTATTTCTTGCACCTATATCCACCGGAAGATACTATGGGCCAAGAAAGGCTGCTTCATACCCTGGTTCTTCTTCCCTTCCAGAGCCCCCAGCTCTGAGACTTCAGAGCTCCACACCTGCCCCAGCAGCCACCACACAGGCTGCCCTGTGAGGGGTGACCTGCGTGCCCACACCTCAGTCAAGGGTTGCAGCAAACTTTTCACATCCTTCATAGTGCTTTGTATAGCACCTTGCTTATAGCAGAGGCCAATATCTTATTTTCTAATTTGTTTTATTTCAAGGTAGCTCATGCTCATTTTAAAAATTGGATGAAATTGCACATATACAAAATAGAAAATGGAAAGTCCCTCTAATCTCTCCATAGCTGACTGAATGAATAATACTTCATGTACATCTGGCCTTTGACTGGGTATGTCAACAGGCACGTCTTAACACCTACTTGGTAAAATCCTACATGCTGCGGCCAAGGAGTTCTGCTCACCAGACAGAGGCATCCTGGCTGGATGTCATCAGCCTCCAAAATAGCTGCTCATTCTCTCTGCCCTGTAACAAACCTTAAGTTCAATACAAACAAAAGTATACTAGCTAAAGGGGGAAAAAAAAAGGAAAAGGAACTGGAAAAGTGTACCAGTATGGAAATCAACCACATACTTGGAATTCTATGCGAATACGTTAAGGAGAAGAAAACAGGCACCTGGCAGGAAAAAACTTCAAGGAAATTATTGAGATGTGAAACACATCCTGTCAAAACAACACACGAGGTGGTGATTCATTTGATTAGTATCTTCTGAAAATGCTATGGAACTTAAATGCTCCATAAGTGTATTCATATTTCATTGTGGCATAGAAGGGCTTTTTTTTTTTTTTTAAGTACTAAGATGTTCAAATGATCCTGTGCCCAAAAATAAATAAATAAATAACTCGCACAGACTCAACGTATTCACAACAATCCTCTTTAAGGTCATTGAGATAAGGCACTTCTCGTTTGCCTCCCCTAGGTTAGTTTTGGCTAATGCTGTGCATTCAGTGCAATCCAGAGTTGTGGGGGGCTTAGCCCTGGACTGGAGAGCTGTCCCAACAACAGAAACATTAGAATCGGTTCACCCTTGACACGTCAAGCAGAACACCAAGACCTCGATCAAACCTCTCCAGAATTCTGTAAGATTGTTTTCACTTTCAAGTGTCTATTGTTAGATAGATAGATAGATATAAATATATATATACATGCACACACACAAAGCTAAGTTTTTCTATACAAATTTAAGATGTAAAGTTTTTACAAGCATATTGCCAAAACAAATTGAAATACGGAAGAATATGCTTTTCTGTTGGATGATATCCAAGTTTCTCTCCTTCAACAAATAGTGCAAATGTTTAATTTATTTATAAGCCCAAATTTAAAAGGATTTTTAAATTATTAGCGACAAGTAATTATGTAATTTCAGTAAACAAAAGCTTAAAAGCAAGAGTTTGTGATGGAATTTGACATCTGAAAGATATCCACTCCAATTATATTTAAGAATTCAAATGAACTCTACAGATTTTTCATTAAAATATCTACTTCTTAAAGTCACTTGTTTTTATAACATCACTGAAGCAGATACACATGTACAAGGTAGATTGTATTTAGGACGCTAGAACAGAAGAAAATACGGGACAACGCTTTGATTCCCGTGACACTAGGTACGGCTCCCGGAAAAAAAAATGCCTTCACTCAGGCTGCCGAGAATGCCCTGCCCCACACCATCTCCACATCGAAATATATTTATTTGCATTCACGGCTGCTCATTTGGCAGCACGGAGAGCTCCTCAAAAACTACTCCCAAGCCTCATCTCTAAGCCTGCAGTGCCCAGAACATGCCTGCCTCATAGTCATTACTAGCCAAACTCAACTCAGTGAAGGCTCAAAACTCAAGAACTCTCAGACTCCCTGGGATGGAACAGCTTCGGAAAGGACACCTGGATAACAGGGTTTAGAGCCCTGACACACAGCAAGTAAAAGCCCAAGCAGGATAACACCCAATATCCAAATCACCAATATAATGGGAAATATTTATCTTCAGGTTCTATGAGAAGTGGAGAGATGTTATGTCTTAAAATATCATCTTTTTTATAAGCACAAGTTTGTTTTCTTTCATATTACTAGTCAGGAGCTACATGAAATACTAGAGGTTTTAGAAATTTGCTACACCTTTTGAATAAAAGTTGTGAAATCTAACAGAAGAGAAATCACCTTTCTTAAGAGAAAGTGGGGGAGCTTAGGGGGAGTAAAGAAGAAGAGGCGAGGGGGGAGGAGAAAAAAGAGAGAACCACTATGAATGTTATGTTAGCTAAAAATAGACAGTTATCAAAAATGCCACAAACTTCAGGGCCCATTCTCCACACAGCCTAAATGGAGTTGGGCACATTAAGTTCCATCTGCTAAAATGAAATGAATACCAATTTTCAGTCATCTTTGAGTTCAATTAAAAATAATTACTAGATTATTACTGGCTGATTCCGCCGCACTGCTCATGAAGTATTCAGACGACAACAGCATGAGCTGCCGTCACAGGGAAATCTCAGGGTACGAGCAGTCAGTGCTCCCTGTAAGGAGGTGACGCTAAAGCAGCATCTTCAAACCCAGATTTCTGAACAATTTAGATGTTGCCAGTCGAGTGTCTGAACGCACTCTGGGAACCAAGCATTATGCTAGTAATCCCAGAAAGGGTTAAGGCGCCACCCTTACCTCCACGGAAACACAGAACTTGAGAGATGGGGCACAACCCTGAGAAGTTCTTTGCTCAACCCCTCAGGTTTTGAGTAAGGTCACCAGGGCCCAGAGAGGTGACATGGCTTCCCTGGTATGTATGTCAGTCACAATGCTAAGATTTCAATCCAAATTCTGCTTCTGGTTCAGCCTTTGCTACACACACACTATCTTTTAAAAACCTTATTGCATACAACCTACTGCCGTTTTTAAAATGAATGGCATGTCCAACTTCCATTTTTTAAAAATTGCTCTTAATTTCATTTAAATCCAAACATCTTGTCTGCTTCTAACTTCTGCTGTTGCTTTTCCACGAAGATGCCATAACAACCAGTGAACATAAAGCTTTCTGCTATGAATGCAAACAAGGAAATATGCTTACCCTTTTTTTAATTAAATACCTTCTAATAAACCAATATCCAAACTACACTTGGCATTCCTCTCAAGACAAAATTTTTCTTCAACTGTTCATAGTGAAGTTGAATTGTCTCCATACAGCCCCATTTCTGGAAGTAAGCCAACTGAAAAGCTAATTTGGGGCTTTCTGAAGATATGAAGATAACCTAGAGCATTCGCTTTTATTGCAAAACAACCTAATTTATCTATATGTGAAATCTATTTTACCTTCTTACATAAGAGTTTAACATGTTTTTATAAGGCTAAAAAATCAGAGGACATGAAACCTTTGTCTCATAACCACATCTGTCCAAACTGGAGCCTTCCTAACTAAAGATCAAGGAATAAATTAGAATTCCCATAGCTGACATCTTAAAAATTTTTGACACTCTTATATCCAATGAGTAAACTATCAATATTTCTGATTATCAAATGGGAGAAAATAACATGTTATTTTATATAAAAACTCCATGTAACAAAAAACATACAATTTAAGAGCACTTCTAGTTTATTCCTCCTATGAATCCATCAATTAAAAAGCTATTAAATCATCAGTAATATGTCCTGTGGGTTGTCCCTTACTGCCAAGAATGGGTAGTGACCAGTTGGAAACTGGCTAAGTCTCTCAGGGCTCTAATATTTGGTATAAAAGCAACTCCAGAAATCCATTTCCTGAGAATTCCTGAGAAGTTACGAACCTGGCAATTCCATGAAAGGCAACACTAAAGGGTTAGATGAGCTGCTTCTTATACATAAAGGTATTCTTCCACCACACTATCCCATCCAAACTCCACTTCCCCCAAACTTCATTAACAGTCAATGAAACTGCTACCTAAAGAAATCATTACTATTTATAGAAATAACCAAGACCTCTCATTTGGAAAGAATAGGAAAAAATGCCAGGATAGGGAAGAATCTGTTGAGATTTCCCAACTATAAGACATCAAGAATTGTGGAGAATGACAGGATTCAAATATAGGAGAGAGGCACGTGTCATTCCAATTTCCAAAAAGGTAGATTCTACATACTATAGACAGAAGGAGCTTCGTGTTTATTCTAAGCAAGATTCTAGAGCAGAATATTAAAGGGATGATGTCTGAGTATCTTATAGAGGAAGCAGTGGCCACTTGGATCCAGTATGGGTTTCCCAAGAATAAGTCACTTGAGAATAACCCCATTCTGTTATGTGGTTACTAAAATTGGTAACTCTGTACAGTAGAGATATAGTATTGTAGGTTTGGCAGACAATGTATATCCTGATGACAAGAGGGATGACTAAGAATCACATGCTAATACAAATCAGATTAATTGAACGCCATGACCTGAAATTGATAAATATCAATTTGAAATGAAATTTGTATAAACGTATGAAAGTGCTCTGCTCTAGACCACAGCATAGTTAACAGTGATATTTCCTTAAGGCATGAAAGAAATACATATCATGATCTCAACTATAAAAGGAACCTAATGAACAAAAATAAACTAACAAGCAAAATAGAACCAGGGGTATGGCAACATGGAATAAACTGACAGTGGCCAGAGGGGAAGAGGGAGGGAGATAATGGTGGAAAGAAGGGGAAGGGACTAGTCAAAGAACATGTATGAATGACCCACAGACATGGACAACAGTGTGAGGATTGGCTGTGGGCACAGGGGGTGTGCTAGGCAGAGGAGAGCAAAGGGGGAAAAATGGAACAACTTCAATAGAATAACAATAAAAAAATTTTTTAAAAAGAAATGCATACCAAATTTACGGATAACTTGGAACAAAAAAAGGGTGGTGAATATGATAGATAAACAATCTAAAAGACTTTGAAAGTCTAGAACAAATGGTCACATACAGGAAAGTAAATTTAAGAGAGAAATATTACATTCTATTCAGGGGACTAAGAAGGCAATTGCACCAGTCCATGAATGACATGGGGCTCAGCAGCAACATGTATAAAAACAAACTTTGTGATTTTGATATGGCTTCAACATCAAAAGTCAATACCCCTATTCAGAAGTACCAGAGTTGGGAAGCCATTGTTTAAATTATTCTATCCCAGGTTCTGTGCTAAGCACTTTACATAGCCTATCTCACTGAGTCCTTATACCACCCTTATAAGAGAAAATAGGTAAAAACTGAGGCTAAAAGTTTAAGTGACTTGCCCAAGACTTTCCTTGCCCAAGGTAGAAAGTAGCAGAGTCGAGTCTCCCCCAAGTCTCTGACTTGCAGCTGGCAATCTTAACCTTGAGGCTTCACTGCTTCCCTAGAGGAAGGGGTGGGGGTCTCTCTGCAAGGTGGGAATGGTTCTACTGTGCTCTATGCTGTCAGATGGCATCTGGAAGTATTAAACTTTAAGAAGAATATAGAAAATTGGAATATGTTCAGTATTCCAGGGATAAGAGGATTCAAATCTTATCATTCAACAAAAGCTAAAGAAACTGAGATTTTTATATCTCAGCTTAAATAAGGCTTAACTGTAGGATATGTATTTAATTTTTAAAATGGAAGGGGCTTTCATGTAAGATAGATTGTTCTGAATGAACCCCCATGCAGAACTCCAATAAACTTAATACAGGATAGATTGCGTTTAACATCCTAAGGTTTCCAAAAATTCATTCCCCCCTTAAAAAAAAAAGCAAAAAAAAAACCAACCAACTAACTACAAACTAAAATAACTCAGGGTTGCCCCAGCTGGTGTAGTTCAGTGGATTGAGTGTCCGCCTGCGAACCTAACAGTCGCCAGTTCAATTCCCCAGTCAGGGCACATACCTGGGTTGCGGGCCAGGACCCCAGTAGGGGGTGCACACAAGGTAACCACACATTGATGTTTCTCTCCCTCTCTTTCTCCCTCCCTTCCCCTCTGTCTAAAAATAAATAAAATCTTTTTATTTAAAAATAAAATAAAATAACTCAGGGAAAGTTCCTCACTACAGCAAAGCAGCAGCAGAAACACTGTGGAGCTCAAAAACTGAGAATGGCTGCATAGAAGAACATAGGAAGCATTTTACCTGCACCACTCCATTCCCCAGTCCGAAGCCAAGAAGGAACCCCTGAGAAGAATTTCACCCAACAGGCGAAAGGACAGTAGGAAAATCCCAGCCATTATGGGAAACAGGACGGGAGTTCCTCAGAAAATTAAAAATAGAACTACCATACGGTCCAGCAATCCCACTTCTGGGTGTATACCCTAAAGAGATGAAATAACTACATGCACCCCCATGTTCACTGCAGCATTGTATACAATAGCCAAGACATGGAAATAACCTGAGTGTCCATCAACAGGTGAAAGGATGAAGAAAATGTGGTATATATACATAATGGAGTATTATTCAGGCATAAAAAAGGAAATCTTGTCTTTTGCGACAATATGGATGAAACTGCAGGGCATTATGTTAAGTGAATTAAGTGAGACATAAAAAGACAAATACTGTCTTCTATAAAATACAGTATCAGTAATATGTGGAATCTTTTAAAAAGCCAATTTCATAGAAACAGATAATAGAATGATAGTTGCCAGGGGTTGGGAGCATGAGGAAACGGAGAAATGTAGGTCAAAAGGTATAAACTTTCAGTTATAAGTTCTGAAGATCTAAGGTACAGCACAGTGACTATAGTGAAAGTGGTATTTTATACTTGGAAGTTGCTGAGAGTAGATATTAAGGGTGCTCACCACAAAAAAAAAGCTAACTCTACGAGATGATGGATATGTTAATTATCTTGATCTTGATAATTATTCCACAAGGTACTTAAAGTATACATGATGATTTGGTATACAATTATATTGTGTAATTATTCTTCAATAAAGTTGAGGAAAAGAACAAAGACTGGGGTACCATTATGGTTATTAGTACCCCACCGCAACGTATTCAAGAACAGTATTAAAATGGGCAACCATTTAGAGGCATTCTGTACAGGAGAAGTGTGCATCTGCTAGAAACTAGCAGAAAACCTTCAGGGTTCTTTTAATACAAAGACTGATCCTAATCGATACCAAGACAGACCCTAATCAAGAACTCCACTCATTTCCCCAAACAGAATTTACAATTTTCTAAGGGACACTTGGGGAGTCTCCCATTTATATCTGAGAAGGACTAGCCCTCTAACTTCCTGAGCAAACTTTATCTCCCTTCCCTACATCCTAATGTTTTCCAAAGCAACCCACACATGACACACAAGAAAGTATCACCATGAGCCTCTGCAGGGATTCTGTAAACCAGAAGAACTTGTCATGACAGCAAAATAACTAACCAACCGACATATGTACATTCTACTTTGAGCACCCTAAGAATAGCCTAAATCAGGGTCCCTGCTTACAGCAAGGGTTGGAAAGTTGAGACACACAGCATTATATAATGAACCCGGACGCAGATGGAAAGTGATAAATGAGAGATACCAGCAACAGAAAATAGGGATTCAGAAAGGACAGAGCTCAGTTGCTACTAGGTTGGTCAAAAGTTTCAAAGAGAAGGTGGTTTGAGCACGCTATGAGGACTGCAATACTAGCATGTCTCATTTTATTGTGCTTCGCTTTACTGTGCTTCACAGATGTATTTTTTGCAAACTGAAGGCAAGGCTCTCCAGCAGCAAAAAAGATTACAACTCACTTTATTGCAGTGACTGGAATTGAACCCACAATATCTCCCAGGCCTGCCCATACATTTTAGCTAGAGAGGAAGAGGTGCCTACCATGAACAAAGTTAATGAAGTTGGAATGTACACAGCATGTCCCATTAGGTAATTGCCAGTCCTGGCTGATGACAGTGGCCAGTTCACAAGAAGAGGCAGAAGGGGACAGGAGGCATGCCCACAGCATAAAAGAAACACCATGAGAAAATGCAGTCATTACCCTTTCTTGGATACTTTCAGATACAGAATGCCAGAAATACCTAAAGGTTGGACAAGTAGCAAACAAATCCATCTGTATCACTTTTTTTGAAAAATTATGTCAGGCCCACCTAAGAGATTCTGAACCCAGGTGATTCCAATGAAAAACCAGGCTTGGAATCCTGGGTTAAGGGTTCATATAACCCATAATCTCATTAATCACTGAGCACCCCCTACCATTTGAAACTCTAACACCTGGTCATTCAGCAAACCAAGAGGCTGGTAGAGCAAGAAAAGGAAGACTACTGACAAAGAACCAGATGACAATGCACAGACCATAAACAAGGGTCATTAGGAGAGAAAGAAATTTGCCCAGAAGGACTTTGCCTGAACCATCCAGTCCAACGAAAACCTCTTGATCTTCACAGATACTCAGAGGCCCGAGACTTCCTTTGCTTCAAGTCCTGGTGTATAGCGTCCCTACAAAGGCTAATGGTGATGATTTCCTGTGTATCAGGTGTGGAAATTTTTATCATGAATTTTCAAAACAATCAGCCTATTCGTCTTTCCTCTTCCCAGAGGTAACCCATGCCTCTTCCCCATGGAGGAGCTCCTCAGGAGAGAGGGAGAAGGGCAGCCTATGACCTGCATGCATGGGATCCACATTTCCATGTCTGAAATCTCTCTGGACTAAGTCCAGAAAGATAACTCAGTCATTTCAACCTGATGACTACCTAGGATGAAGGTGAGGTATGTTAATGCTAGTAATAGTTCAACTCTTCAAATGCTCACTGACTGCCCCCTGAGGGCATAGTACTGACACTGCTGTGGACAGTACATTTCCAGTAGTGCTGCCCAAGACACAAAGGCTGCATTGACCAATGCCCTCCTAGCTTTGAAATTTCATGATGTTAGGACTGTCAGGTCCTTAGAGACCATCAAGCCTACTCCTTTCCATTTCACCAGGTGAAGAGACTGAGACCCAGGGATGGCTCATACCCAACAACAGCTCATACCCAACAACACACAACTGAGAGGTCGCAGCTATCTCTATCCCTGCCTTGAACTCGAAGCCTAGGGTACTTTCCCCTGAGGTCACACTGACATCTCACTGCCTTCTGAAACCTGGGAAACCTGGTAAAGCTACTTTTTTTAAATATTTATTTTCCATTTGTTTCAAATATAACCACCAACATTTTCTGGCACTTACTCTCTGCCAAGCACTACTAGAAGGGTTCTCTGTAAATTTACTCATTGTATTCTCACAACCACCCAAGAGGACAGGCTACAATGATTATCCCCATTTCACAAATGGAAAATGTGAAGTAGAGAGAGGTCACACAGCTTGGACAGAGCCGGGGCTGTCTAATAAGACAGTCTGGCTCGAGTTCCCACTCTTAACCACTTTGTTATGGTTCATGAAAGATAATTTCTTTAAATCATAAAATGATAGAAGGAGCAAGCCTTAAGCACAAAGTGTCTGATAATGAATTTAAGAGCTAGACCATAAATTCCATTAATATATATAATGTATGATCATCTATCAAGTTAAAGGGAAAATCTATGTGTATACTATAAGAAAATACAGAAAGCATATAAACATCTTAAGCTTTTTAAAATATTTTTTATTGATTGATTTTAGAAAGAGATAGGATGGGAAAGAGAGAGAAACATGGATCTGTTGTTCCACTTAGTTACTCATTCATTGGTTGCTTCTTGTATGTGCCCTGACAGGGGATCAAACTGCGACCTCAGCATATGGAGAGGGCGCTCAACCTTGGCGTATCAGAACAAGCTCTAGCCAACTGAGTTACATAGCCAAGGCCCATTTTAAACGTACTTTAAAAGGTAGAATGATCATACATATGCCAGTCAAACAGAACCTGCCACTTGAAATAGGCAGAAATGTTATTTGAGTGCTGATTTTAGAAGAGTCTCTTCTGGACCTGCTATGAAAAGTGAAGGTATCACTGAGCTCCCCTCTGCAGGCCTTTACTCATGGATACAAGATGTCTTCTCCACTATTAAAGGAATATTACTTTTACATTAACTTTCTACAGAAATCCAACCTCAAATTGATAATTAAGAAAAAGGTTAAAATAAGAGAAGACACCTCAGAAGGCAAATAAAAATGTATCTGATAAAAGTGTTCAAAGCCAAGGTCTCTGAAACAAATACCCAATATTCAGTTATATTAACTTTTTAACTTTCCCTCATATTAAAAGTGATGTCAAATCTCATTATATTGGTTATCCAGGAGAAGAAGTCCAGGAGCAGCAATGGTAGAAATAAACAAATTATAATTGTGCCTAAGATCAAATTTCAAGGGAAAAACTACAGTCAATTAAGAAGATGTACTATCACATAACAAGAGTTACATGAAATTTTACTAGCCAAATATCTTACTGTCAAGTGTGCAAAAGCCTACTCAAAATGCAACAGAGCCCAAAAACTCTAAAACTAGAAAAGTATTGCCTTAAACATGAAATCCACGGTCCGGAAAATTAAAGCAAGAACAGTGTCAGGCACATATAGACCCTCAAATATTTGGTGAATGAATATGATTGAAGAAAATGGTCACAGAAAGAAGAGCATGAAAGAAACTGTCAACAGGGTTAAACAGCAGAATGGCGCTGCTTTAACCTTTTGAGAACTTTTTAATACTAGGGTAATAACAAAAGAGCTAAGGATTATAGATACTGGACAAAATGACAGACTACCATTCAATCAGGGCAAAACGCTTGGTCATAAAGGACCTATACTTCTTAAGAAAAATATCATCAAGCCTAGCTTTGCCTCAGTAAGGGATCTGGACTCAAGTCCTACAGGGTGGCATAATATTTACAGTACAATTCTAACATGGCAAAATTCCCTGAATTTGGTGCATTTCAAATACAACACTGTTTTCAATTTAGAACTCTCAATAGGAGTTGCCCAGCTTGACCCATCTCTTCATAACAAATCTTATTTAAGGTCACAGGGGGGAAAAATATCCTATAGCTTTTCTGCTTCACTAAAGCAACATGAATATAAATGCAATTAGACAAAACCTACATAAACCAGATCTGTTATATCTGATCAGTAAATTAAAGCATAATAAAATTACAGTCAGGCTGGGAGTTTGAGAGTAATTGGGGATCTGTGCAGTACCATCCTAGCCATGCCCCCATCATGAAGGATTTTCCAATACTTATGTAATAAATCTTTTCTGGGGAGTCAGCACTTGGTCATAAATTCTGGCAGGGGTTAAAGTTAGGGCTTAAGTACCGATATAGTGGTTACCAGTTTTGTATAGAATGCTTAATATAAAAGTAATATTATATTCCAGTATTTACTTTAATACCTATTTAAAACACATTTCGTCTTCTCACATGGCATATACTAAAGGAGGTCATGTATCAGAGCTCACATGAAATTCCTGCCCAGTTTAAGTCTTAGCCACAACAGTAGTTTCTGTAAGAGGACAATGGGAAAATATTCCAAACTCTACTGCAGTATTCACATGATTTAAAAGAAAAAAAAGTGTGAGGCCCCTGATGAAATTTCATAAAGCCTTGGTTACCAACTACAGGCATACCTCATTTTATTATGCTTCACTTTATTGGATTTCACAGATGCTGCCCTTTTTTTTTTTTTTAACAGATGAAGACAAGACCCTCCACCAGCAAACAAACAAACAAAAAAAATTGCAACTCGCTTTATTGTGATACTCTCTTTATTGAAGTGGTCTGGAATTGAACCCAAGATATCTCGGAGCTATGCCTGTACTGTTTTCCTCTTTAATTGTTTCTAAACTGCTTAAAGGACAGGACAGGTGCTTCAAAGGAAAATCTAATGGCACACCTGTTGCATAACTTGTTCTTAGTCAGATTTTGATACGGAAGAAAACACAGTCAAAAGTAGGACAAACACTGATTCTCTGTTCTCCATTCTCCCATTAGCCAGGACATTGGCCTGAGCCACACACCCATTAGCTAGCTGTGCCTCAGTTTCCTTAGCCACTAAATAGGAGGTCTGATGCTATCTGACCAAAGCTAATGAGCATACTCGCAAAGAAAGTCTACATCAGAATATCACATTGAAATACTATGTTGCATAAATTCCAAAGGCTTTTGCAGTATTCATTTCTTTTCCTCCAAAGACTCCAAAGGGTTAGCTTCGCCATTAATCAAGACCAGGGAAATGCCTACGTGCTTTAAGAACGGGTATACAAAAACCCAGGACAGATATACAGAAACCTTCCCAGGTAAAGTTATCACTGTGCTTGAATAGTCATGTGCAAAGAGCAACCCACAGAACATAGCAAGGGCAGGTCTTTTATTTTGCTTCTGTTGTGACAGGATTTTTGCTTCCCCTGACACCTTCAGGGCCTAGGAGCATGCGATGAAAATCTCCAGAAAACCCGAGGTCCCATGAGACGCCAAACGATCGGTTCTTTCTGAACGTCATACTTTTCCGTATTTCTTACCCAGTTGGCACTGATCTCGTGGTTAACCTCCATCATAACTCTGGATCTGCGAATATTTGTCGAGACCCATGCAGGGGTCAAGGAGGGGGACGCTGTGCAAACACAGATGTTGCTTGACCCACCCAGCTATAACCAATGTGGGGACGCTACGCGTTCCTAGGGAGGCAGATGGATTCTGTCCTGGAAATCTAATTGGTGTCTGGGAAACCAGAGCTGGGTTTCCAAGGCGGCCTGAGCACCCAGCTTCCACGCAGCCCTGGACAAGCGAGGATGCCTCCTCCGCCAAGCATAGGCCCATCATTACAACCCCTGTGGAAGCTCTGAGCACGGGAAGGTTAGGACACCACCACCTATATACCCCAGTTGTTCAAGGGGTAAACAAATCTATAAAATAAGCATATGTAAATCCGACAGAATTCTGACCTCCTCTCCTAACCAAGATATCTGTGGATGCCTTTTAAGACACAGCAGGTGTTCCCACACGAAGAAATGTTAGGGCCTCTGTCCTGAGCTTGTGCTTCGTCTGCTCTCTGGAGACCTGGCCCCGCCAAGTACCCTCAAACCTGAGCCGAGGCACCGATGGGGAGAAGACACTCCGGCTTTCGAGGATCTCCCTTCACCGCCGCAGGAGTGACATTCATTTCCCAAGCACCCGAAGGGCACTGGCCGGGCTTCCACCCACCCACCCCCGGTCCCAAGCCAGGGTCGAGAGGGGCCGCAGCCACCTTTTCGTTGCGCTCCCGACTGCGCCGTGGAGCAACCTCGCGCTCCACAGCTGCAGACGCCGCGCGGACTGTGCAGCCCTTTGCACTTGTTGCCGTTCCCGAGGGACCAGGAGGCGGCGGCCATCCCTCGAGCGGCCGAGCCCACAGCTGCACCCCCTCTCCACCTCGGCTGACCCTCGCGTCCCCTGGAATCAGGAGAAAGTAGCTCCACGACGGGGAACTCAGGTGAGGTGGCCCAAGTTTTCCGCCCAGGGCTGCAGAGACGCGAAGGATGGAGCCCAAAGAGCACTTACCTGGAGCGGTGCCCCCGCAGCCTCCGCAGCCGGAGCGAGGCGCTGCCCTCCGCGCCCTGCCCGAGGGCGCCCGGAGCCGGGAAGGCTCTCCCGAAGCTGCCAACTCGCAGCGGCGGCCCGGCGGCGGCCCGCGCTGAGGGGGCGGAGCCGCGGGCGCGCTCCCAGGCCGGGCTGGTGCCGCCCGCCGCTGGTGCCGCCCCCGCTCGTTCCGCGCCTGCCTGCCGGCTGCTACAGGATCCCTGGCCTGCCCACCGCCCTGCCCGGCATCACATGGCCAGGCCCGCCCGCCGCCGCGCCCGACACCGGCTCCAGGAGGAAACCTGAAACCCCGGCTGCGCTGTCTCCGCCAGCCCCCTCCTGCCGCGGGGCGGTGGCCGGCTCGCCTCGGCTTCCCTCCCCGGCCGGACAGGGATCACCGAGGCGGAGGTTGCCGCCGCCCTACCCGGCCAGAGGAGGGCGATGGTGGCAGAGCCCGCGCGACCCAGTCTCCAGGGGCCTCGCCTTGGCGCTGCCTGAGGAAAGAGCTGGCCCGCCCACTGCTGAAATGAGCTGTGCCAGGCCCGAGAGAGGCTTAGGCTGCCCTTAGCCCACAGCCATCGCACCTGTGACATAACATGGCCCAAGTATTACTTTAAAATCTGGTACTCAGGTTCCTCTGGGCCAGAGCTTGACAAGCTGCGATTCTCTTGGTGTTCATACACGCAAGTGGCTCCATTAGAAGTCTTCCTAATTCAGAAATTCTCATAAAAATCCTAGCCTGCTTTTGCAGTGTGAGAGGGCCTCTCTCATCCGTGTGTTTCCAGTTAGAACCATCACAACCCGAAGCAGAGAATCCTCTCCATCAGCCAGGCCTTCCTAAAACAGACTTCAGACAATCATAGCAACTTTAAAGGCAAAAATCCCAATTTGATTTTGCTTGTAATTACCGTGAATCTCTGCTTTGTTTTTCCTGCGAAGCTCTGCCGCCCACAGGACCTGGACAGGGGTGTAGCTGGAGGAAGCTGGCCACCAAGGAACGGAGCCGGAAAAGAGCATCTTCCCCAGTTGTCACCAACACCTCTCCTGGTCGGTTCAGCCTCCCTTCTCATCCTCACCTTGTCCAGCCCACCTTGCTGATACAGGTCCTGAAGACGAGAGAGAAAGGCTGAAGAGGGTAGCAAGGACAGGCTGTGGGGCATCTGAAGTCTTTAGCCCTGCTCCAAGGCAAAGGTGGGGCATTCTGCCTTAATAAAAGGATCCAAACTGGCATCGCACTCCTGACTCCGAGTTGCACTCCCAGTTGATTGTTTCACTGAGCTCATGAATCCAAGGCCTGGCCTCATGTATTGCCTTTTAAAGAAAAAAAGAAGTTTCTGCCCATTGCCAGAACTTCAAGTACTCAAAAATAAAAACAATAATATCCTTTTCAAAAATATTTCCAACCCTTAACTGTCTACTGAAGATTAACTGAGTCAACACACCAGACAAAAATGGTTTCCAGACTCTGGTGAGCAAAAACATCGATGTGGCTTTTGTTGTTATTCTCCTTTTTTTACGTCACTAATATTGAATCACTGTGTATTTTCTTTTCTTTCTTCTCCCCACCCTCCACGCCCGAACTTTTTTTTTCTGCATTAATTCTGTCAGATATGTATATAGAAAAAGAAGAAAATGCGGGAGGAGAAATAACTATTCTAAGAAGTTGCCCCAAAACTCCTTCCCCATAAAAAAGAAACAGGCAAAACTAGCCATTGTGAAACCCTCACCAGCTGAGGACATACAATCATGCTATCTGCAGTTTTCTTGCCTTCTCTTAAGCACAGAGCTTGATCAATATTTAAATAAGTACTTGGCTTTCAACTTCCCTAGGTTCAAATATTAAGCAAAGTGTACTCTAGCAACCTTAAAAGAAGCCGGAGAAAGTATGAGTCAGGAAGCTATCGGTTGTGTAAATAACCCTTTGCATCTGATTGATTTTGCTGCTTATAAGTCACTCAGGACGGTGAGATAGGGCTATGCTTGGCTGGGACAGTGTTTGTTTAGAACTCAAAGACTCGTATTCTCTCAGTCCCCAGACAGGGGACATTCAGCCAAGAAGAAACTAGGTTGGCAATTCAATGGGGAAAATTCTAACTTCTTAGTGAGTCTTATGCCAGTGTCCCAGCTGAGCACTGTCTTTTCTACTTACTCAGTCTCCATTCATCCTTACAGATTTCAGACAGACCTCCTCCATAAATCCTTTCTTCATTGTCTGGGTTTCTGCCAGCCTTTGAACTTCAGAAAGCTTAATGGCCTTATCACACAATTTAGCACCTGCTTATATTCACTGTCATATGTTGGACTGTTACAGGTTGCTATCCTCCCTTCAACTTCTCATTTCAAGGACAAAGACTGTTTCCTACCCGAGTAATCTCCATAGTCCTAGCACAGGGCACCTCTAGAGTATTGAACATTTGTATAAAAACCCTAGCTCTGGAGTATTTAATATTTGGGGGTTTTTTTTTAATTCTCACCCAAAGATATGTTTTTTTAATTGACGAGAGAGAGAGAGAGAGAGAGAAACATCGATGTGAGAGAAAAACATCGATGTGAGGGAGAAGCATCGATCAATTGCCTCCCATATGCGCCCTGACCAGGGATCGAACCCGCAACCCAGGTATGTGCCCTGACTGGGAATCAAACCCGCAACCTTTTGGTGTATGGGACAACACTCCAACCAACTGAACCACCTGGCCAGGGCTTTATTATTTGTTTTCTTTTAAGTGAACTATCACATCAGTTATGCAGGAAGGAAAATGTGTATCACAATTTTCAAATTTTTCTTGAATAGATTATAAGCACTCCAAATTCTACTACTTAAGTAATTCTTTCCTGTTCTTCATTCTGTTTCCTTTGCCAATAATTCTCAGAGATTAAGTAATTGTAAATCTCACGTCTGGCCACGTGAATTTGGAAACTACCAGTGTTTTCCTAAATAAAAGCATCATACTAGAAGACGATAGATTGGAGGAGAGGTCGAGTTTTGGAATTAGAAATAAGATGACCCTTGGGATGATTCAACCTCACTAAGCCTCCATTTCCTCATCTGTAAAATGGGCACAAGAATAGTATTTGCTATCATTGTGAAGATTAAATGACTGAAGGTGGTATGAGACATGGCAAGAAATGGTGGCAATTAATATTTCAGAGTATGGATATTTTAGGAGAACACTTCAGAGCTTTGAGATAATAGAGTGTGTCAAAACTAGATCTGGATTATACACTTGCTTGGTCAGGCTGAGAAGGTCGAGAAATGCAGAGAAAAAAGGCCGGCATAATCAAAACCAAGGGACAAATCTTGTCAGGGTTGTGCTCATAGTCCTCTGGGAAGTTTAGAAAAACAAACAAAAAACTTTGATTCCCACAGTCCCACCCCAGACCAATTATTTCAGAACCTCCCGAGGATGGGTATTTTTTTAAAGCTGCCCCAGGTGATTCCAGTGGTCCACCAAAGTTGGGAACAGCTGGACTAAAGGAACTGAGTTTATTGCCATCGGAGGGGTGAAAGCCAGCCCTCAATATATAAGGGTAAAGGAATCATCTCCTCCATTTCTACTAATGATGAACAATGCCATTTAAATGGCAGGCCAGAGTGCTTCAGTGTAATGCGCATAAGAATCACCTGGAGATATTGTCAAAATGCAAATTCTACCTTATTTGCAGGTGGAGGTCAATACTCTGCATTTCCGGCAACCTCCAGGTGGTGCTGCACTGCTTTTCTGTGGGTCCAAAATGGACATTAGGACAACAAAAGAGAGAAATATTCACATTATTTAAGGGAACTCATGACATCTCCAAATATTTTTAATTGATATTTATTGTACACAAAATATATTTTGTGATCGTTTAAGTAAAGACTAGGCCATTTCTAGCCAGTTCCAAGCATGAGGTCTTCCCTAAAGGGACAGTAGAGCCTCTCAAACAGAGCTGATTTCTGTACGAGGTACAGCAGGCTCAGTGCCCAGGGATCCCAGTACTTTTAGGAGCCAATGAAAATGTTTTAATTTCTTTTAAAACCTGAAGTAAAACAATGGACTTTTAGGTCAAAGAAAATATTTAAATATATAATATTTATATATTTGTCTTTATAACAGTGGAATAGTAAAATGTAATTATTTTATTTTTAATGGAGGAAGGGACCCATGAAGACACAAGTATCTAGAGCCTGCAAAAGACATAAATGTGGCTGTGTGCTCAAAGTCCATTTTAGTCCCAGAGATTTGTAGGAAAGGACATGAAGCCTGTTGTGGCAGATATTTGCATATTTATATTTACATGTTAACAGGAAGATAGTGGGGAAGATGTAAATTACCTCTTGAGCAAGTTGGCCCTGTAAATATACCTATGAGTCGAGGAACACTGGGTATAGTCCAGTGACATAAAGAGTGTTCCGCCTCCGCTGATTCCTGAGGCTCTAAAATTCTACCATGAGAGATTTATTCCACCTTCAGAGCTTGTCTTTCAAGATTCATACTATCTACAGATTCTTCTTTTGTAACACTGACCTGCTTTCAGGCCTAATTTTTTTTATCCACCAGCTTCAGGCCCACATGTCAGGAACTTGTTAGGGGATTTTCTTCAAAAAGAAGAAAACATAATGATGAGATGTCATTTTAAAGAAAACACCAATTCAACCCTGGCTGGTGTGGCTCAGTGGATTCAGTGCCAGCCTGCAAACCACAGGGTCACCAGTTCAATTCCCAGTCTAGGGCACATGCCTGGGTTGCTGGCTAGGTCCCCAGTAGGGGGAGCACAAGAGACAACCACACATTGGTGTTTCCCTCTCTTTCTTCCTCCCTTCCCCTTTCTAAAAATAAATAAAATCTTTTTTAAAAAGAAAGAAAGAAAACACCAGTTCTAACCAGTTCCTAAAAACTGACATGCAGCAATCCATGGCTAAACAGCATCGCTTCCATCACTATCATTCAGTACAGTAACCTCAACAAAAAATTACAGATGGCTTTACAGTCCACTGTGATAGCTGTTAGCCACATGTGGCTATTTAAATTCAAACTAATTAAAATTAAATAAAATTTGAAAAGCAATCCCTCATTGCCACATTTTGGGTGCTCAATAGCCACATGACCTTATTGGACAACACTGATAGAGAACATTCCCATCATCACAGAAAGTTCTATGGGACAGTGCTGTTTCAAAAGGTTTTGAGGAAAGTAGGGACCACCCTTCCTGGGTCCTCTAAAATACATGACCAGTTTGGGAATTATGTAGACTCTAGCTCAGGTACAATGTTAGATCATCAGTTCCTCTGCCCTTTTCTAAACCTTTCAAACCAAACTTTCTAGGAAACCGACGTCTTACTGATACTCCCTGCCCTTCAAGAAAGCCAGACCTTTATATATATATATGCATATATATATATATGCATATATATATATGTACACACACATATATATACATATATACACATATGTATATATATATTCATATATATACACACACACATATGTACATATCTCTATCCAATAACTAACTTTGGCTGGACCCCTGCCCTCCCCAGGCACTCATCCCCCCACATACACATGCAATGAACCAGACAGGGAGCAGTATCTGTCTTCAAGATAGCAGAGTCCATTTAGAAGACAAGGGATGAAGTAGGCTAATACACCAAATTCTGAAATTTGCATACACTGTACTAGACCTTTTTGACTTGTGAAGGGCCAGTAAATCCTATTTTTGATCCACCCAGAGAACTGCAGAGGTTTTTCCCAAGATTTAGAACAGTTTTCTTGTCAGGATGTAATTATTTATTTGCCTCACTGGTTTGGTTCTTTTTCCTTGTCACAATGGCTCCAACTGTCCTCAACTTGTAGTTGAATGTCTGAAATTTTAAACCAACTCAAAGGTTACTTGTTGCTGTCCAGGGCATAACTGAACCAGGCAGGCCAGCTGGACAGTGCCCAAAATGCATCTGTCTATAGATCTCCCATCAGTCAGCAATTTTGTTTCCAGGATCACCACTGGAAGTGCACAGGTCTGGGGTGTGAAGCAGAACAACTCAATATCTAGCATTCTCCAGTCCCCTAACACCTGCTGAACACTCAAATGAACATTAAATCCCAACCTGGAGCAAGTCTTTAGTTATATAAAAGCCCTTAAAAAACAGAGTTGATAATTGAGATACTAACAGCATTTTAATTAGGGAGATGCAGTTACTAGTCACTGATAATACAGGTGGGAAATAATGTGTGTGCAACTGTCACAAGGGCTGTAATTATGTTTAAGACTTCGGGTGACATAACAGATGGTGAGAAAGAAGCTTCAGTGTTCTGGACATGACATCATTTGGAAGCCTCAAAATGCATGTATAACTTTGGGCAGCTATTACTCATTCAAGAGGATCGAGATCCTGTTTTTCTATTTACAAAGGGCAGGCAGAGGAAAGACAGGAAAACATTTAATAAAATTGGTATGAATCAGTTCCCTCCCCCCCAAAAAACAACTTACATAAAAATATTTTAACTCAGCCTTTTAAAATTCATTCAGACCCATTTGATTTCTCATAAGATATAACTCAAAAGCTAAGTTTGGAATATTGCCACTAAAGGATCCAAGAATTTCTTTTAATTGCCTAAGTTAAATACCCTACAATTTCTATATTCAACTCAAAGACTAGGTAGTCAATGCTAACTCCAATGCATGGGAACCGTTTTGTTGTTGTTTTGTTCATTTTAATTCTGGAAGACCCCACTCCCATTCTCCCCTGGAATCAGACATCTTGGCAGAGCTCTTTCTTCTCCAGCACTCTCAGGAAGCAAGTAGCAGCAAATCTTACAGAAGCCTTAATGATCTAACTCATATGAAGAGACTTAAGGACCATCCATAAAGTACAGAGGAAAATTAAAAGACTTGGAAAAAAATGGAGAGTCTAAAAATAATTATTGTTTTTAAAAAAAATTGCCCTACTCAGGGCCCTCCCATAAAAGGCAGCTCTTTCTCTTCTATCAGAGAAAATGTTTTTAAACTATCACTCTCTGAGATTGTTTCATAGTGCAAATAATTAGTTGTTTTTCACTTCGAAAAGCAATTTCAGCCAGATGGGCTAGACGGGCGTGGGAAGCAGCCGCGGCAGGAGTGCGGACACGCTCAGAGAGCTTCCCAGGCGGCCTCTGCTTTCCCCCTCTGGGCCAGAGCTCAGTAGCTGCTATCTGTAAATGGCCAGAAAATAATTTATTTAAGCTTCGTGGGCTATATGTTCTCTGTCACTCAAGTATGCCATTATAGTACAAAACCAGTGATTGACAGTATATAAACAAATGACCCTGTTTTCTTAAAAACAATTATTTAGAAAAATAGGCAGTGGGCCAGATTTGACCAACAGGCTATAGTTTGCCTCCCGCTGCTCTAGACCACTGGGGTAACATGTGGAGCTTTAAGAATCAAAACTGTCTGGATACTACCTCAAATATGGGCAGCTAGTCATGTGGAAAACCACAGCATTACAAAAACAGTCCAAAATTAAGCTATAAATTATAGAAATTAAGAACTAAACTATAGGAAAAAATAAAACTGAGATAGTGCAGGGAAGGAAAAAAATTTTTTCCTAAGTTCTCATTAATATACTCCAGAGGTATAGAAGAAAATAATGTATCTATCAGACAAAAACAAGGTGCTATGAAAAGGGAACAATCACAGGACAAGAAAGCAAAGTTGCAAATTAAAAATATAAGATGGTAAAGTTTAAAAATTCAACAAAGGGTTGAAGATAAAGTTGAGAAAATATTCCTGAAAGTTTAAGAAAAGACAAATACACAGAAAACATAAAACCAAAAATAAAAGTTTTTTCAGGATTAATCTCACATATTCAACATCCCACTAAAAAGAGTTCCAAGAGAAGAAAGGGGAAAAGAAAAAAAGAAATTATCTAAGATACAATTATTTAGGCTCAGAACTTAAAAGTCTAGTTCTAAAAATTTATGCTAAAGATATATACAGGGGCAAGAGTATACAGACACAACTATCCTCAGTGCAATGTTCTAGCAAAAATTGGAAACAGTCTAATCGTTCATATGGTTATTTGGTTAGATAAATTATGGAACACATAATAATGAGGCTGTGAATGGACTAACATGGAAAGAGACCCAGGATATACCGCAAAGTAAAAGCAAGTAAAAGCTTTTACTGCAGGTAAAAGCAAGTCGCAGAACAGCTGGGAGCCCACCTTCATTTAAAAAATATAAATAAAATGTTTATAGATTAATACATGTTTACAAATCCATTATAGCAGGTTTAGAAAGCTACTCAAGAAGCTGTTAATAGTGGCTGTCTCTTGGGAGAAGAGTGGGATGGGGGGTCAGTGAACAGCCCTTTAACATTACCTTTTTATTATAATATACATGGCTTTCTTCTATAATTTTTAATTAAAAATAAAAAGTAAATTATTTACTATATTATGGAGAGGGGAAAAACTGTGTCCTTTATAATATCTATGGGAAGAAACAGCAGATTATCAGGGGTTAGGATGAAAAGAAAATGAAATTCCTGATTAAAGAAAGACCATGGACCCAGATGAGGAACACTAGCAGAGAAAGGCACTGCCCAGCTTTTCAGGAGCTTACATTAGAATTGGGAAGAGACTCAAGAATGGCAAATAGTGAGCAGGGCTCGGGAATAGCCTCCTGCCAAATTGTGCAGTATGGCAAAGCCAGGAAGCTCAGAGGACAGAGACCAGTGAAGATGCCTTACGGGGGAAGTGAGCCTTGGAGGATGTCAAAGGCAGAAGGGAGAACACTGTAAGCCAGATAACCAGCAAGAGTGAAGACAGGGATCCTAGTGAGCATGCAGCATTCATGTAAAGGTGGTATGAGTAGCCCATCTAGATTAGAGGGATTGTTAGTTAGAATTAGGTTTGGCCGCATATAACAGAAAACTCAAATATCAGTGGCTTAAATAAGATAGAGGCTTACTTTTCCTTCATGTCAGAGGAGTCTAGAGGTATACAGTCCTAGGTTATTTCCATCACTTTGTCATCAAGGCCTACGATTCCTTCTCCCTTCCTTCTTCACCATCTTTAGCATTGGCTTCCATCCTCGTAATAGCAAGATGGCTGCTTTGGCACCAGCCATCATATCTATGCTCCACACAGCAGGAAGGAGGAAGGATCAAGGGAAAAGAAGCACCTTTTTCATTTAGCCTCTTTTGAAAATTTTCCCTGGAATCCCCACCCAACAACTTCTACTTATACTCACTGGCTACCCCAATCAGTTACAGGAGGCTGGAAACATGTTGGTTTTTCAAGGCAGGCACATGCTGTTCCTATTAACACAATTCTCCCAGGAGTAAAGAAGAACTGTTAACCACCTCTGTCAAATAATTAGGTAAGACTGTGAAAGTCTTTGAAAACAAGACAGAATGAACAAGACCAAAAAAAGGAGAAAGAAATTAGCAAAATATCTCTCATTCATAAAGAACTATATAGAGAAATCAACAAACTGAGTTTTAAAAGCATTGAAATAAAATTTAAAAATAAATGAGAAAAACTCTATAGCTGCTTACTTCTACAATTAGCTAACTGGTTGCACAAGAAAGTGAATATTTAACACTACTGAACTGTACACTTAAAAATGGTTAAGATAGTAAATTTTGTTATGAACATTTTTACAATTAAATTTTTTATTTTAAGTAGTTAATTTATAATTTTCATACTTACATATCTCAACTTACAAAAATGTGTGGTCCTGCTCCATTCAGAAACTTTTAAAGTTCTACAACTTTCTGGAGAGATTAGTAACACTCAACTATGTACCCAACACTACCAATACAGAGTAGACTTCAGGTCTGCGTATGACGATAGCAGTCAGCCTTTCTCTTTGTCATCCTTATGCCCACGGTGCTTTGAAGTTACCACTATAATAATAAATACCCCGTTGTACTTTAGTTGGCTGTTTACCATTTAGCTTGTGAAGATGCAGTGTGGTTGAGTAGAAAGAGCAGCATGAACTTTGTCATTAGACAGACCCAGCAAGTTGCTTTAATTCACTAAGATGTGCTTTTGTCATCCTTTTAGATGAGGACCATCATATGAGTTTTATATGCATTTTTAAGGTTGTAGTGAGGATTGGAGCCTAGTACTCAACAAGAACTCAGGAAATGGTAGCCTTCATCATTATTTATGTCTTCCTTTCTGGATTCCAAGGTCTTTAAGAGCAGAGAATGGCTCACTGATCTTTCTGTGAACCCCCAGTGTCTAACACAATACTGGACACACTGACAAGAGTCATTTCAGCAAGTAGAAGGTCGCCAGTCAGGCCTTCAGGAGAGCTCAGTGACGGCAGCACGCAGGCCAGCCCATGCCGGTGGCATTAATGTCACTGACCCATCAGAATACCCCAGAGCCAGCAGGGAAGCTATAGGAACTAAATCTCCCCAGCAATGGTAAGTGACATTGTAAAAAGTTCCTTGTAAGACATTTGAAATTCTGACATCCTAGACACCTAGTAATTGTTGCTTCTTTTCCTTTTTTTGTGTCAGAGTTTAATAAGTATATGTTACATTGAAGAAGCTTCCCTTAGGTGCACTGTGACCAGGGTGCCTGTTTTAGAGTGTTTCCTGACAAACACATAGAACAGCCCCTTTCAGTAGCAGATGTGGAGATGCACTGAGGCCTGGCCAGTGTCATCTGTGTCTCCTCCTCCAGGGAGTCCACCTGCATCAATGTGTCCATGGGTGGTTGTGATGTAAGAAGCACAAAGGTTCTGCAAAAGCTCCTCGGACCATCTCTAGTTTATCTATCAGATTTCTAAAGCACAGGGCCCTCTGTCTTAACCTCTTTGGTTGCAAAGCTCTTCTGTTGCTCCTATCCTTTTATCTTTTGCCTCTGCCTGTCTCTTGACATTTGCACTTCAAAGCATCAAGTTGCAGGATGGAAAGAGAGACAATTTGATTTCTTCTGTGCATTCAGGAAAACTATCCTGCAGCACATCGTGCCGGGCATGTATCTACTCTAAACGCATTCCCTTGTTGAGTTGTTATCTCAAGGTTAGGCAGAGTCGTCCCTGTTCTCCAGGCTGGAGGCCTGAGCAGACATATCACCTGGAGACCTTTTTCCATTACTCATGCCCAGGCCTCGCCGCTGGAGTTTCTGATTCAGC
This sequence comes from Mormoops blainvillei, assembly GCA_004026545.1. Classification (NCBI taxonomy): domain Eukaryota; kingdom Metazoa; phylum Chordata; class Mammalia; order Chiroptera; family Mormoopidae; genus Mormoops; species Mormoops blainvillei. The sequence continues at coordinate 365,106 of PVJD01000411.1, forward strand.
TCTTCCGGAATGTGTCCTGGATGTGTATACTTTCAAATGCTTCCCAGGTAACTCTAAGTTCCTCCCTGACTCTGCCCTTGGGAAACACCAATGTAAATTGTGCTCTTTCAGAAGTGCTACTCTAGGCAACAGTTTCCAGAAAGCCACTCTCTCATTGGCCACTGGTCTCAGTAACCAGTGCAGCAAAGAACTGCACTTGTGGATCACAAGTAACATTTATTCTTAACATATGCCAGGCACTCTACTAAGCTCTTTACTTATATTAACTCATTTAATCATCACAACAACACTATGAAATACTAGTGGTACCTTCTTTTTACCAAGGAGGGAATAAATAAGTGATAAAGCCCAGATTTAAACCCAGCTCATACTCATAACAATACCGTATATGGTCTCACGCAGTGAGTTTCAGAAGACCTCCGAAGCCACATATTTCTTTATGGTCCAACTAATCCCAATCACCAGGCTGACTACTCCCGCCCTGGTCTATCGGGCTCCACCACCAACACCAGCCCTCCAGCTGCTCAACCACAAATTCTGAATACAATATTGCAGATCTCAGTGTTTTTCTACTGATCTTCTAAGCCTTAGTTCAGTGTTTCCTTCCAGAAAACTTTCCTCACACCCCCACCCTCCATGCCAAGATGGGTTAGCTGCCTTATCTACATTTCCTTCTACTTTGTGCACTTTTTTTTAATCCTCACCCAAGGATATAATTTTTGTTTTGTTTATTTTTGAGAGAGAGAAACATTGATGGGAGAAACATCGATGGCTTGCCTTGCTTACACTCCCTGACTGGGGATTGAACCTGCAGTCTTTTGGTGTATAAGACAATGCTCCAGCCCAATCCGGCCAGGGCTACTTTGTGCATTTCTTGATCACCAAATTTACTGTGTAATATCTTGATGGTCTGTGTCTACTTTCAGCTCCCTCAACTGAGAGTTCACTAAGGTCAGGAGTAAGTTTCAATCATCTTTGATTTTCTAACACCTAGTACAAGAACTGTGGCTGAAGAAACACATAACTATTGGTTGAATAAACAACATCAGCATCCATGACCCTTCACCCCTCACCTCCCAGGAAGGACTTATTAATTCAGCTCTGGAGTCTGGGCCAAGAAGGAACATCTTCCAACTGGCCTCTATCAAGACTTTAATTTCTAGGAATTACAGACTCATATTCCTTGCACCTTTTCTACTGTCCCTGCTGAACTCCACCCCAATATACTTACATTCTTTTTCTACAGCTGAGAAGCCAGGGACACAGCAGTCTTGCTTAATCTGCAAAAGGTCTGTCCCCATTGAAACTCTAACTCTTATAAAAGTCATCTTTATCATCCTTAAATCCTCTTTCCCCCCTCCACCTAGACTAATTAGTGGAGGACCTGCTACAACAGATGAAATGGGGTCTTAGGAATTCTGGATGGAGGCTCCAAAAAACAGACATGTGGCATATTGAAACACGTCATAGCTGTTCACAACATAAAGGTTGTAGATGCAAATTCCCTTACTTTTAAACTTTTAAAATTTGAGGTCTTCAGAATTAATTACACCTTGTGAAGTTCAAGGAGATGTAGAGAAAAAGATGAGCAGGAACTGCCAATGGAATCACACAGTGGCCAAAGAGATAAACAAGCCGAGTGAGGAGAAACACAGAATGGCTTTACTGTCTACAATTTCTCTGTAAGACTTTGTATTTGGCTTTCTAGATAACAAATATTCCCTTATAGTTTCTTTTTTATTTATTGATTTTACAGAGAGAGAAGAAGGGAGAGAGAGAGAATGAGAAACATCAATTTTTTTGTTCCACTTACTTATGCATTCTTGGGTTGCTTCTTGCATGTGTCCTGACCAGGGATAAAACCCGCAACCCTGGTGTATCAGGATGATGCTCTACCAGCTGAGCTACCTGGCCCAGGCTCTCTTATAATTTCTATTAGGAATTTTATAAATAATTTCTATTACTTCCCTAGAACACTCATGACATAATCCAAGATTACCAAATATATTCTCAACAAACCTCACTGGTCATCACTCTCACATGGCCCCTCTGCTCCAGTCGCACTGCATAACTGTCTATTTTGCCAGTCATTTCGGCACTGGTTAAAGTGTGCTGCTAAAATGACTTTGATGACGAATACAAAATGAAGGTCTTAAAATGTTCCTCAGTATAAAGTACTGCATTCTTGTTTCATTTAACATAAGCTGTATTAAGTGTTTAAGAATGGAAATGAATGTATTCCATAGAACCTTGAACATACCACAGTTTGACTTTCACCTTTGATACTGACTGCATGACAAATTGTATAAACCATAATAAGTAAACATCACACCACAAGATTAAAGCCTCAAGTGCGAAAGTACCATTAATCATACCAAACACATATTTGCTTTTCTGTTGGCATCAAAATTTGTGTCTCTGTAACTTAAAATTGTTTCTCTGTAAGTTAAACACACCTCATGGTACAATGCTGATCCAAATCTGTGTACTTGGCAACATAAAAGGGAAACTTATCTTTCATCCATTGTAGAGACATGTTATTCTCCAACCAAAATGATAAACTTGAATTAAAGTTTATTCTGTCCTCCTCTATAAATGTTGCCAAACCCAGCACTTCACGTTTGAATAAGAAAAAAGAAAGATCTGTTTGTCCACTAGGTTGATTAAAAGCATATGCCTTTGGTGGAGAGGAGTGTGGTCAAACACATTTGAGAATCTGAAAAAAGCTCAGATATTCACCCGAGTATTATACATACTCACTCCTATTCACCAAATTGTGAATTTACTTTTCAGGAGGTTCTTAGCCACTCCAAATCCCATTCGTGGTCCAGGTTAAGAACCTACACATTTAAACAAAAAACCTTATAGGGTACAGAAGTAAAATCACTTGCATTTCTTTGTAGTAATAGCATATGTTAAGTGAAGCAGCCACTTAATTCTCAGTATTAATGAAAGTGTGTCTTTTTGTTAAATTAGCATCATATTACCTAAGACTCAAAATAATATATGCATATATTTTTAATTCTCACTGTAGGGTATGTGTATTGATTTGAGAGAGGGAGGACGGGAAAGAGAGAGAGGCAGAAAGAAAAAGAAACATTGATGTGACAGAGAAACATCGACTGACTACCTTCTGTATGCACCCTGACCAGGGATTGAACTCACAACCTTGGTTTGTGCCCTGATCAGGGTTCAAACCTACAACTTTTTTTTTTTTTGGGGGGGGGGGCAGTTTATCGGATGATGCTCCAACCAATCGAGCCACCCAGTCAGAGTGACTTAAAATAATACCATATTTTGAAGTAGGAGTTAATAGTAAATCAGTTTTTAGAAAGTTTTGCAAATTCTTTCCCTACTGGTCCCTCACAAACAGCTTGTCCATAAATATTTGCAAACCATCTATCTGATAAGGGGTTGGTTTAAAATAGGAACTCATACAATTCAACAGCGCAAAAAAAAAAAAGTGATTAAAAATTGCACAAACTACCTGAATAGACATATTTCCAAAAAAAAGACATACAAATGGCCAACGGGTATATGAAAAGGTGCTCAACACCACTAATCAGGGAAATGCAAATGAAAAGCACAATCTATGGGTAAAATCAGTGAGTGAAACTTTAAGCCAAAACAGGATATTCGCATCATCTCAAAGTATCTTCCCTAAATATTTCTCCATTACAAAGAGAAAAGTAATAACTTACTGGTGGAGAAACCTGGCCTACAATGCCTTAACTAAAGGCTCAGACTTAATGTAACCAGTAATAAGGCATATTGACATCGTGTACACCTTGTATGAGACTCTGAGAGACACTTATCAGTTGCCTCCGTACACACCGACTGGGAATTGAACCCCTGACCTAGGTATGTGCCCTGACCAGGAATTGAACCCACAACCTTCTGATACACAGGACAACACTCCAGCCAACTAAGCCACGTGGAGCAGGCAACTTACAGGTGTTTTTAATGACAGGAAGACTTTGAATCCTTAACTCTACTTACACATTTTACAAACTAATCCATGTTACCTTTTCTTTAGATGGGAACACACACACATAAAGTGGGAAGTCTCCAAGTCTTCAGTGGGGAACAGACTTACCTACTTAGAGGTCTTACTTGGGAATATATTATTCCTACAATGTATGCCTGAAATCTTATTAGCTGAAGATTTTAACATCGGCATTCATAAGTAAATATAGTTTGTAATTTCATTTTGTGGGGAACAGGAATGTATTAATCAGGGTAGGCTAGGTTATGCTGTAATAACAAGAAATCTCCAAACCTCAGTAGCTTAGAGTATCAAAGGTTTACTCCTTACTCATATGTCCACTGTAGGTTCATGGTGTCTCTTCTCCAAGTCATCTCCCTCCTGGGATGAGGTGAATAAAGCAGCTCATCTGGCATGTGTCGCTAGTAATCATGGCGAGAGAGGAGAGACTGGTGAACCATAAACAGGATTTTAAAACTTCCGTTTGTGAGTGGCACAATGACAATTCTGCCCTTATTTTATAGGCCAAAGCAAATTATGAAACACCATGTGGGGATATATCATCCTACCACTGGGAGGAATGCCTCAAGTCTGACAGAGAAGCCAGATGTCTCTGGGGTGAAGAACTATATAAGCTGTCCCCAAGGAGGGTCAACAGATACTTTGAACAATAGTGCAACCTACCAAAGAGGTGTGTCAAGTCAACACTCATGTTAAGCTGGCTTCAAAAAATAATGTTCAAAATTTTCTCCTCTAAGTTCTAGATCAGTTTAAAGACATTAGAATTTTCTATTCCTGGAAAGTTTGAAAGCATTCACTAGTAAAACATTTGAGTTCAGAGCTTCTTGGATTACCTTCTCAATTTCTTCCCTGGTCAGTATTCTGTTTCAATTTTCTGTCTCTTTGGAATCTATTTTGTTCATTTATATTTTCAAGAAAAGCTTCCATGTAACCCAGCTTTTTAGATACATTTCTACAAAGTTTTGTCATGTATTCTTTGTTATTTTTTTAAGTGACTCATTCTTTTTTTCCAGCTTTATTGAGCTATAATTGACAAATAAAAATTGTATATATTTGCAGTGTACATGATGACTTGACATATGTATGTAATGAAATGACTACAACCAAACTATCAATAATTCACACATCCACCACTTCAGTTACCACCTTGTTCCTAATTGTTTAATTTGTATTAACTTTACACAACATAGAAATATGTATTTGCAAAAAAATAATTTTGATGGAGTTAGTAAGAGTACCTACCCCAGAACAGTGAAGATTAAGTAAGTTAATATAAGTATATTGGTGAGAACATGAGGTCTGTCTGGAAAAAGTCCAACCATTGTTAATATAATGAGAATGGTTTGCGCAACATCGATGTAACCTGGCAGCCAAGAAGAGTGGACTGGAATGCACATGTGTGAACAATGACGACTTCACTGTACTAGTCAGTGGGGGCAGTAGACACCATTGAGTGAGCATATGCACTGTGTGGTCATCGCATTCAAAATGAAACAGGAGGTAGAAAAACAAATCTGCATCAAATTTTGCATTAACCGTGAACATTCCCCTGCGGAAACTATTCGGATGATTTGGAAGGCTTTTGGGGATGATGCAATGAGTGCAGCACAAATAAAAGTGTGGCACAAATGCTCCAAAGATGGTCGAGACTCTGTTGAAAGTGATCCACGTTCTGCAAAGCCTGCAACAAGCAGAATACCTGGGAATGTTGAACGTGTACAGGTTGCAATCAACGAAGATCAGCGGCTGACAGTGCAAGAACTAGCAGCTAATCTGGGGATTCCAGAAACTACTGTGTCCGAGATTTTGATAGAGTATCTTGGCATGAAACATGTTGTGGCAAAATTTGTTCCACAGCTTCTGCTACCAGAGCAGAAGGAACATCATGCTGCAGTTGCTAATGACGCCGCAAAATCTCTGTGAGGTCCCAAGGTGCCTATTTTGAAGGAGGCTGAGGTGTCACTGTCCTATATACAATGTTTCTTGTATCTTGTATTTTCTTCAATAACTGTTCCTATAGTGTATGGCTGGATACTTTCTGGACAGAACTCAGTGCCTTGGTAAGCATATTATCAAATTTGGCCATCATTATTATTGTCCATAATTTTCCAGTTTCGATCATCCTCATACTTATTGTTAAAGCAGAATTCTACATAATCCTGTGTATAAGTTGACCACAAAGTTTCTTATCATTGATAATGTACTCACTTATACTATCTTAAATAACTTGTACTCACAAGAAAATAAAACCACTAGGTTATGTTTAAGTTTAAAGTAATGACCTTATGGTAGAAAACCATGTGTATAAGCTCAAAGTATTCTCTTAGAAATTATAGAATAAGTAAATTCATATGTGCTACTGTCAATAAATTTCACTGCAATGATGTATTCTTTCTCAATTCTGCTACTATCAAAATCTTTTCCCACTGGAATATAAGAATTGGTTAGGCTGGTGAGCCTCAAAATCCTTTATCCTAAAGTGGATAATAATAAAAGAAAAAAAACCTGGCCACTAGTTTTTACTTGTTTCCCATGAGTAAGCTGCTTCTGAACCGGGATCGTTTTTTCTTTTTATTGGGAGCACTTTACTAATATAATGTTGTCTGTCAATTGTAGTACGTCTCAATTTTTTAAAAACCTTGAAAAAATAATACTTCTTAGGAGTCCAATGTTTTATAGTAATGTTTACAGAAAATTGGCAATCCTCATTAACAAAGTTTATATTTTTAAGCTTTTGGTCAATAAAGTAAGTCATCGCACAGTCTGAGATAATGTACCATAGTTAACTTGAGTAAAGGGAAGTCTGCATTAATAAACAGGCATAAAGATGAAAAATCCCATTTATAATTTCTACTACCACTACTCCTGATTCAGCGGGAATTAACATCTTACTTTCATGAATAAGTGGTTAACATCTAATTTGTATACATTGTAAAAATATCATTTACTTTCAAAATGCTTGTGAACAGTCCATCTCAAGTCAGTTATACCCCTCATTCTATAGTTTATATGATTTATTTAGAAAACATCCTGTATAATATTATAAAAGAAAACATCATGGGAGATCTGAACAGCTACATGCAAAAAAATTAAACTTAATCACCAACCTACACCATACATAAAAATAAACTCAAAATGGCTAAAAGATTTAAATATAAGTCATGACACCATAAAAGTCCTGGAGGAGAACATGAGCAGGAAAACTTCCAATATTCCATGTGGTAATATTTTCCCCGATATGTCCCCTAGAGCAGGGGCTATAAAGGAAAGAATAAACAAATGGGACTACATCAAATTTAAAAGCTTCTGCACAGCTAAAGAAAACATGAGCAAAATAAAAAGGAAACCAACCGTATGGGAAAATATATTTGCCAATGATGCCTCAGACAAGGGTTTGATCTCCAAAATATATAAAGAATTCACACGACTCCACAACAGGAAGATAAACAATCCAATTAAAAAATGGGCAAAGGACCTGAACACACACTTCTCCAAGGAGGACATACACAGGGCCCAGCAACATATGAAAGGAGGCTCAGCATAACTAGCCATCAGAGAGAGGCAAATTAAAATCACAATGAGATACCACTTCACACCTGTCAGAATGGCCAACATTAATAAATCAACAAACAAGTGCTGGCGAGGTTGTGCAGAAAAGGGAACCTTAGTACACTGTTGGTGGGAATGCAGACTGGTGCAGCCACTGTGGACAACAGTATGGAATTTCCTCAAAAAAACTAAAAATGGAACTGCCTTTCAGTCCAGCAATTCCACTGCTGGGATTATACTCTTAAGAATCTGAATCACCAACTCAAAAGAACCTATGCACCCCAATGTTCACAGCAGTGTTATTTACAATAGCCAAGAACTGGAAACAGCCTAAGTGCCCATCAGCAAATGAGTGGATCAAAAATTTATGGTACATTTACACAATGGAATACTACACAGCAGAAAGGAACAACTCCGACCCTTCACAACAGCATGGATAGAACTAGAGAGTATTATGCTAAGTGAAATAAGCCAGGCAATGAAAGACAAATACCATATGATCTCACCTGTAAATGGAACCTAATCAACAAAACAAACAAGTGAGCAAAATAGAACCAGAGACATTGAAATAACTGACAGTGACCAGAGGGGCGGGGGGCAGGGGGCGGATAACAGAAGAAAGAAGGGGAAGGGTCAAGAAACATGTATAAAGGACCCATGGACAAAGACAACAAGGGTGGGGGTCAGAGGACTGAATATGGGAGGTGGGGGGTGGGTAGGGCAAGGAGAGTAATAGGGGAAAAATGGGGACAGCTGTAACTGAATAAAAAAAGAAAGAAGAAAACTTCAACTCAACCCTTATCTAAGTGATCCAAAAATGATGTTAATAATCAGGAAAGGTAAGAAAAAGCTCCCAACTTGTGTAGGACAAGTAGACTTTCCATAATCACAAACGTAAAAAAACCACAGTAAGGCAGGTAAGATACTTTGTGTGTTTCACTGCATTTATTCTCACAACAGTCCTGCAAGGAAGGTGGTATTAGCCCATCTGACAGACATGGAAGCTGAGCCCCAGAGCAGCTTGGACTTGCCTGGGATCAAAAAGCTCATGTTTTTCCCATTCTACATTGTTCAAAAATTTAATCTTTAATTCAAAAAGGGCCTTGCTTGGATTTATTTCCATGTTTCTACTTAGCATCTAATAATTATAGATGGCTTTTGAACCCACTTTATCAGCATAGGAATAACCAAATACCTTGGTTGTTTTCTGAGAAAATTCACCTTACTCCTTAGGAAAACCAACCTGATTCAGAGAAAGGGCTGTGGAAAAGCAGGTTTATCATGATTTTTGAAATAATACTGCCACCTCGTGGACAAACAGAGAGCTAAGGTAAGTTACCCTAATGCAAGGTTTTTGTTTGAGTAAAATTCTCAGTGGGTGTTAAGGAACACTTCCAGAAACATTATGTTGTAGCTCTTACAAAAATGATAACTAATTTCAGCTCATACACAGTAACCAAATTGCTGTTTTCATGTTAATCACCAAGCTAGATCCGATAAGCATTTGTTCATTTTGTTCATTCAGCATGTATTTACTGAGCACCAGTTTTGAATTGTGAAGTCAAGGATACAAAGATGAATAAGGACATAGTCTGTGTTTCTAGAAAATAAAATGCTATTCCTGTAGTGGTTAAGAATATGTACTCTCAAGTCAGACTTTGTGAGTTCAAATCCCAGATCTGCCACTAACCTACTGCATGACTTTGGACAAGCCACCTAAACTGTCACCTCAGTGTCAGCATGTGCAGAGTGGGAATAACAGTAGCCTCACCCCATAATTATGAAGCAACCTGTGGAATGCCAAGTACCCTGTCTGAGAAGGGCTTCAAGAGGATACATCCTCGAAGTGATACCAGTGAGTGGAGTGTTCAGCGGAAAGGTGGTAGCATTTCTTTAGATGAAGATGAGCAGCAGGGATGAAACACTACCGAAGAGACGCTGGGGTGGAAAACAAAGACTCGATCTCTAGGATAGGAATTCATACCCTTTTATCCCTGTAAACACTCCTCAAAATGCACAAAAACTTATGTAAAAGCTTGCTCAGTGCAGAATTGCTTGACTGTAAAATATAAACTAATTGCCCATTGATAGGAAACTGGTTAAACTGATTATGGCACATCTACACAGTAATATAGGAGGCCAGCATAAGAAAAGAATGAAGCTGAGCTCTATGTACTAGTACGTAGAAATCTCTAATAAACAATTAAGTGGAAAACTGACATGCAGGACACCATCTAACAAGCGCAGCTCTCAATGAGGTTTTGTTAAAAGGAAAGAGTACTATCAGAGCACGGGCAGATCATTCAGAGCACGGGGATGAAGAACTCTAGTTTAGGGAGTTCAGGAATGAATGGATTGTTGTAGTTAATTCAATGTTAAATGAGAATATCAAGCTTGAATGGTTGTAGTGAGAATCAAATAACGTATGAGAAACTCTTGCCACATGTTATACACTTGATGGCAACTAGGTTTAGATAAAATTTCAACTTCTAATTTTTATTAGTATACATATTTATGAAGTTCAATTTTTAAAAATGCTTTAAAATTCGAAATTTATTTATATAAATTAACTCTTCTCAACATGAACAGTTTATGAGCTTGACTAATCTTGTAATTACATGGGGAAGGAAACTGGGTTTCTTACAAGCCACTGTGCTATATGATTGCTTAAATCAATTCATGAAAAGGAACCTGGACCCCTTTTTTTGAGCATATGCTATTACCAGAACACAGAAGTATTTTCTTCTACTTTAAAAAAGAAATCCTTGCTCCAGCTGGTGTAGCTCAGTGGACTGAGCATCAGCCTTGCAAACCAAAGGGCCGCCGGTTCGATTCCCCAGTCAGAGCACATGCCTGGGTTGTGGGTCAGGTCCCCAGTAGGGGGTGTGTGAGAGGCAACAACACATTGATGTTTCTCTCCCTCTTTCTCCCCCCTCCTTCCCCTCTGTCTAAGAATAAAATAAATTTTTTTTTAAATCTTAAAAAAAACCCTGAATTCACAGAACTAAAATTTTAGGAGGAGATTCCCATTACAAAAGCTTCCTTTAATGAAAGGTTCTTCTGGCCCAAAGTCTATTTCCTTACAGATAATTAACTACTTGGGGTGGGACAGGAACTGGGAGATGGTGAGAGAGGTAGCAAGTGTGAAAACAGCCAGTGACTGTCCAACAGGAATAAATACACATCTCAGAAAGCCAAGAAAGAAATGAGATTCTCATTATTAAAATGTGATTTATACTGAACTTTTAAAAAAATACAGCTTTTTTCCAAAGCCAGCTAGCTACTCAGGCCTGGGGTTCTGAAAAAGATAACTGTGTAAAGGAAAAAAATCTAAATACAAATCAAAGAAAATGGTTTCTTTCCAGAGAGGTAGGTCGCTACAATATAAGTTCCAAACATATGTATAAAAGGCTGAAAGGCTATTTATTACAAGAGAAATGGCAAATTTTCATTGGTAGAAAGACAGTCTATTAAGGGGAAGGAAAAAAAAAAAAACTATCATCCAATAAGGTCTATTTGTAGACCTTCTGATAAGGGCAGTCAAGATTAAAGGAATAAAAAAAATAAAAAGAAAACCTGGGTGGCAAGCAGTTTTTAAGTATCAAATCTGCCTCATCACTCTCTGAATAAATGTCTAACTGGCATCAATCATTCAGAGCTGGCCAGTGATTTGCCACACGTAAAACTGCTATAGCCCTGATACCAGCTTAAGTAGAACGTGTAACCTAGGATAAGGGATGACATCCAGGAGAGGGGCGAGAGCTTAGCTGGCTCCTGGAAATCCCAAAGGCACTGATTAAAGAATTTATTTATGTTGCCATTTGTTTTGTTGCTTTCTTTCCCTCCAGGATAGAATTAAAAAATAAAGGCCTGTTCCGTTGTCAGGGTTTCCAGTTGAAACCCTCCCTCTAGTTTTGAATGTCTACTCAAAAGTTGATACAGAACTTAGTTGTATTAAAACTAATTATGAACTTGTCCAAGGTGTACATGCACTATGATCAAGACAATTGAGACCTTCTAGCCAAAAATGCCACAAAATAATTCAAACCATTAAATGGGAAACCACATCATAAACCAGGTATTCATTTTCTAATCATAGTTATTCCAGTCTCTTCCAGGGATTGCTGTTGTAAGTAGTTTTTAAAAGTGTGTCAAAGAGATTCTCTTTCATACAGTTAATACAATCAAATCTATCTTAAGTTAGTAATTCACATGTGTCTTACAAAGCAGGCACTATGACTCTACTTTCTTGTTCTCTAGAAGTTCATCAGAGGTGTGCTGCAACACAGAAGTGCTTTCTTTCCTTGTCATGGTAGCAAAAAGCATATCCATCATCCCCAAGGTTTCTAGTAGTTCTTTTTGGTAATCAATCTCTTTTTCTACAAGTCCTTGAAGTAACAAAAACTTTTTATCAACTACAGGTGACTGACCAATCACAGGCAGATATATATCTAGAAACAGAGAGAAAGGACATTAACTAGAAATATCTTCATAAGTAATAAATGAACAGCAATATTTAGAAAAAGTATAAAACTTAAATGTAAAGACATTGAAAAATCTGTATTTTACAATTAATGGTTCATAGAAAGTACACAATTCAACTAAATAAATGTGTTTCAAAAAGAAATATTTACAAAAAGTACAGCATGGAAGTTCTGACATTTTCATTTTCCCATTAGAAAATGGTCGTGGTCATTGTAGATGTTTAAGAGAAAAAAAATTTTAATTACAATAATCCTAGTCTGTATAATTCAAAGTCAAACCACTATAAACATTTTACTCCATTTTAAAATACACTGATTACTTTTTTTCTCCATAAAAATCTTCACTAAAGAATTGATAAAAACAAGATATTTTTATTTATTTGAGTTCTAAATTTAACGTTATATTTTGATATCTCATTTTTGCAAGCATGCTAGGATTTTTTTGAGTTTTAACTACTTACCAATAATTATTTCAGCAGCATTGATCAAAACAGAAGCAAATCTTGGCTGGGAGAGATTCCTATAAAGCAAATATTGTTTATTAAAACTTTTTTTTTAATCGTAAAATAGATTTACTGAGTTGTTCTGTTTGCTCTCCACAAAGATCAAATTAAAAGTGAACGTCTCATTTGGAAACAAAGGATTTTAGGTGCAAAATTACTTGTGCTTCATCGACATAAAACATACCTTATCAAAAAATTAAGAACACGACTGATTTCTTTTTCATCCCGACCTGCAAGGGCATTTGCAAGGACTCCTCTTCGATTTAGCTCCTTTATGATGGAAACTGTAATCTCAGGTGTCTTTATTGTACAACTGGGCTAGAAAAATTTTCAGAGTCAACATGAGCAGATAAGACAGCACAAGAAAAATTAGTCTTGGAACTTACTAGCAATTGCCAAATTTAAATAAGTTTTTATCTCCACAGTTTTGAGTCATGGTAGTACCACACAAGGTTAGTAATAAATGATTCTCTTAAATATATGCTCCCTGTCGGTTTGTAATTGTAGTAAATGATCAGTTGTTAACGGGGAAAGCTATGCATGTTTTGGGGCTGGAGATATATGGAAAATCTCTGTACCTTCCCCTCAATTTGTTTGTGAAGCTAAAGCTGCTCTAAAAAATAAAGTCTTAATAAAAATATATATTTTACACACACAAACACACACATGCACTCTCACCACTCACCTCAAGAACTCTGTCAAGTGCTTTGGAGATCCGGAAATTTTTCAAATCCCTGTCATACAATTCTAAATGTTTTTTTGATGGCCTGTTGATCAAAATGTCATCCTGAATTAAAAAGTAAATTTATAGAGAAAAATCAACACCTGTACAGAGTTCCATTCAAAATAAACTTTTTCTCCCTGACTGAGAAGCTCAGTTGGTTAGGGCATTGTCCTGTACACCAAGGATGCAGGTTTAGTCGCTGGTCAGGGCACATATAAGAATCAACCGATAAGTGTATAAATAAGAGGAACAGCAAACTGATGTCTTTCCTCCCTCTCTAAAAATCAATTTAAAAAAATTTTTAAATAAATTTTAAAATATATAAATAAAAAATAAACTTTTTATAGTGGTATTTTTTATACCAGGCGCCCCTACACTATTCATGAATGGCCATATGCCCATAATATAGATAAAATGAAAATGGAATAATTTGTCACATCAATGTGTTCTTACTCTCCTGGTGTTTTAACAATACATACAAATACCTCGATTCTGGGAAAACATTACTGGTTTCAATTCTCTTCATATGGCAGACAATGTGATTTAGTAGAAAGAGAAAACAAGATTCAGAGAAATTGCGCTGTAGTCAACAGTTCTGGTTACCAATAACGAAATTCTGAACAAATCACATCTTCTTTTTATGTCTCTCCATATTTTTGATGCCAAATGGGGATATTAATGACTCTATTACTTTTCAGGGTTGTTTAGAAAAACTCAGTGTGTGAAAGACATTGCTTTGAATACAGTAAAGTATTGTAACATTGTTTTGATTCAGGGTATTAAATAAAGCAGTCCTTATTCTCCATTACTTATTAGTAATGTGCCCAATCTAGCAGTTTGGAAATATGATGTAGAAAAAAGCAAAATAAAGTGAAATGCCACATAAACTAGTTTCCAGTAATGTGCAGGGAAAGAGTTGGCCACTCTAACAAATTCACCTTAAAAAAAGAAGAAATATATAAATACCCGTTGCTTCATGTAATTTTTCCCTTTAATAAAAGTTCGATATGCAGGTCTTCTTCTTCTGGGAAGAGTATCCTTCTTTGGTTCAGATTTCCGATGTTTAACACTCAGTATTCCATTGGTCATTCCTACAACTATTGTCTCATCTTCATGCTAACAGCAATTAGAAAAATTAGTTAGTCTATTCCTAACTCATCCTACTTTTTCTTCAAAATACCATGTATAACATGTTTGCTGCTTACCAATACTTTCACCAAGAGTTCCTTTCAGATATAGATACTCTGCATAACAATAATCTATGCAAAAAGTTAGAGCCAAATCATTTTCTCCTCTAGGATACTAGTATATTGACAGAATGTATACCTGTTATAAATTCTCACTGGCAGTTTATATAATACACTGCTAATGTCATCTTGGAAAATCCTAAAATATTTTTTTTCTGACTCCTTTTACTAGAAAAAAGGATTATGCAGTGACATGATTTTCTACACCCCTGCCAAGAAAATACTTGATTTTCCCCTCCCGATTTAGATTTCTATGTAATGTATTTAAATATCCTCAAGGGCTCATGAGACTTGACAGTGGACATTCCAGAAAAAGCAGTCAACAAAAAGGGATTTCATTTTGTTGCCCCTTCCCCCCCCGCTTTTTTTCCCTCAGAGAGTCAATTTAACTTTCTAAAGAACTTAACCCTTGAATTAAATGTTTTGAAGAGAAATTTATCAATTTCCCAGGTCCTGCCCTTAGTGTTAACAACGCCTACAGTATCATACTTGTTTGAACCTATGTAGTAAGTGGGACCTAAATCTGAATGTAGGCTAAGCTACTGGGACAAGTCATATATTCTACTAATTGTCTTAATTCAATTCTCTAATGTGGCAAGAAGAAAATAAGGCTTATTCAAATACAAAGATAAACCCTAACGTTCCATTTTAGTTTCATTTAACAGGCAAGGTTAGTGAAAGCTTTCAAAGAAACTAAAAGTACTTACTGCAAGTGCGAGACTCAAAATTGAAGCTGCATAATCGAAGCTGTGGACTACTTTGTAGGAAGTTGTGCTGTATACTTTCACCTTCCTAATAAAAAAGAAAGCTTTGTCACAAATCATCTTGGAAATGAGTATAAAATGCAAATTTTTTATTTTTTAAAAATTCAATACATGAATATTAAAATTTACATAATAAAGATAATCAATGATTAGTAATGTTAATTACACAGTAATCTGCCACTGAATCTCTCTTTTAAAAGTGAACTATGTATTAAGACTACCCATAATGTTTGAATAAAGACTGACTAGCCGCCAGAAGGACAGACCATGAACTACTGCTGCCTGAAGATAAAACTTGAGAGTGAAGAAGTGTCAATGAAAATACACTGGAAGTCAAAAGGGCAGGCTTTCTCAAGTTCAGCATTACTGACAGTTAGGGCCAGATCATCCTTTGTGGTGGGGGCCGCTCGGTGCATTATAGGGTATTTGGCAGCACCTGGCCTCTACTCTATGCCGGTAGCACTCCACCTGCCCCCAGGTTGTGACAACAACCTATGTCTCCAGATATTGCCAAATATCCCCTGAGGAACAAAGATTACTCTGGGTTGAGAACTACTACAGTTAGAGCCAACTTGCTTAGCTTTTGAGGGGCACATCTAAAAATTAAGTCCTATATTGCCCAGTAACACCATTACAGAATCTGCTATATATTTATATAATAAATTCCTTTGTATTAGAAATGTTTTCTAACTTTAAAATACATATACTTTTTAATAAACAGGCTGAAAAAAACAAATCTTTAATAACAGGGAAAAACATAATGGAACTAAAATGACCAACAATAGATAAAAATTAAGTAAATTCTACAACTGTGCCATAGTTCTAGCCACATGTGGCTACTGAGCACCTGAAATGTGGCTAGTGAAAATGAAGGACTGAATTTTTTATTCTACTTAATTTTAATTAACTTAAATTTAAATTTTAGAACTGAGGCAGTATAAAAAGTTTTTTGTTAAACACAGTGTATACTTCATTCTCACCACTGTAAAATATTATTATCATAGGGCATGTATTACATGCTCAAATTGTTTCTAGTCTCTCAATTTTTACATTGATTACATACTGAAATAATATTTTAGATACACTGGATTAAATCAATTTTACAAATTAAATTAATTGTACCTAGTTCTTTTTACCTTTTTAATGTGGCTACTGAAACATTTTATGCGATATGCAGCTCACATTATATTTCTACTAGACAGCATTGTTCTAGAACATTAACAGAATACTAATACTTATTTAAAATAGTAATAATCAGACTACATTAACATATAGAAATTTTTACGTGAAGTTTTAAATTTTAAAGAATATAAACTAGAATATATACATATACTCATAACTATTTGAAAATATACAAATAAATAATAATGATTTTAAAAGAAACTCTAGAATATAGGTTATTTTAAAAGATCGATGTTTGTATATATGTAATTCCTTACATATATAAATTAAAGCAATAAGCTATATCAAAGAAGACATAAGTTCACTGTATGTAAATAAAAGGTCAAAACTATTTTCAACTCAACAGATTTTTTTTCACGGAACTTATTTGGCAGAATATTTATTTTAACACCTATACTAGAGAAATAACTCACTTCCTCAACCAATAAATATCTGTGTATTAATAATGATGAAGAAAGAAAATTAAAATGCTAACCTATCCAGTGAACCAGAGAGTAACCTCTGTCCGGAGCTGCTCAGACATAAACATGTCACAGTTTTATGATGATTCTTCAAAGATACTAGCAACTGTCCTCCTTTTAGCATGTCCCAGACTTTAACATAACGACCTCCTGTAAAAAGAAATTATCATTAGTTTGATATCCACCTACAGATTAAAAATTTTCAAGATCTGAAAAGCATTCTTCACTGGACATGCCACAGTACAGACGCTAAGTCGGGGGTTCCAGAGCCAGACTGACTGGTTTCAAAGTTAGCTCTACCATTTATTTACTGGGTGTGTAAATGATAGTAACAGTTGGGCCTCACAGAACTGTTATGACAATTAAATAATTCCACATTTATAAAGTATATAGAACTACCTGATAAAATAAAAAGTAAAACAAAAAAAGACTTTAGGAAAATTATAATAAAATCATTCTTCAAAAGAAATGTAAAACCATGGAACTAATGTAGATTTTATTTCCTGAAAATTTTGTGAATCCCAATTAAACCAAAAAACTTCCCTATAACCTTTTTTTACCCTAAGTGTTGGAAGGATCCTAAAAGGCAATTTAATCCAATGCTTCAAAAGAATTTTTCTAATATAACATCTTTTCATTTAATGAACTATTAAGCAAAAGTCTCATAGGTAAAATAGAAAAAGGGATTGTGGCAGAGGGAGCAAATTTCTTACCTATCCTGAATGGGCAACAGGGCCTGAAGCCTAATTCACAGTCCCTGTCTCCACACATGTGGCAGTTCATGATAGAGATTACAGTTTTAAACCACTGATCTGGCCCAACCTCTCATTTTCAGTACCTACAGAAGTTAAGGGATTGTTCAAGGTCAAGTAACTAGACAGACAGTGGAGATTAGCGTACAGGTACCTAATGTCCCTGTTCATCTTCAACTTTTCATTCCTCAATATAATAGCAAGACAAATAGATACGTCTGACAATGTTATCAACTTATTTCAAAATCAAATAGGTCCTGGGGGAAAGAGGATAAAACAGGATAACTTCAGAATTAAGAAAAAAAGGAGGACATATACAGCCATGTGTATGCTATAAAGTATAAAACCACCTATGTATTCTTCTAGGGTCAACACATTAATTTTGAATTGATGAATGAACAGCTAATTTACTTCTTCTATTATAATTCTGAAAATGCACTATGACCAACATAACAAAAAATACCTAAGTTCCAAGTAGATGAAAAATGTACCAAGGCCTCTTTTGACCTCACATTGTCTCTTCCTCCACCACTATCAGCTATTTGCTGGGTAAGACCACTTTCATCAAGAGTCATATGAAAAGAGACAAGCCTGATTCTAGATCCCCAAAACACTGTTTTCAAAAGCTGCCACAGAACTCTTAAGTAAGAATAACAGCAGTTGTACAACCTATTTGGGTTAAGAACATAAACAAGCTCTCAAGTGCTGGGATTTCAGATCTGCCACTTTGCTTTAAACAAATTAGTTACAACTTTTATTTATTTCCTTAGTTACAAAATAGGGAAAAAACTAAAACTACCTTATGGCTCATCTAGGACACCAGAGACAATATACATATGTGTAATAGCACAGTGTCTGTTTCACATTAGGTACTCAATAAATAACTGCTTGCCTGTCCCACTAATCATCTCCATAAAAACCTAGTTAGGCCATTCAAATGTACACTGATAAATTATAAAAAGTAACTGATAAAGTATCTGATTCAAGACCAACAATATTGGTGAAAGAAATTTTTAAAAGAGCCCTGGCTGGTGTGGCTCAGTGGACAGAGCTGGGGCCTACGAACCAAAGGGTCGCCAGTTCCATTCCCAATCAGGGTACATGCCTGGTTTGAGGGCCAGGTCCCAATAGGGGGCGCATGAGAGGCAACCACACCCTGATGTTTCCCTCTCCCCACTCCTACTCCTCTGTCTATAAATCAATCAATCAATCAATCAATCTTTTAAATATTTTTTTAAAAAAGAAATTTTTCAAAGACATACCTGCTGATACCAGAAGACCTCCAGAGGGAAAAAGCAGGACACTCTCCACTGGCTGCCCGTGCTCAGCAGAGATAACACTCTTGTTTGTTCGTGTATCAAACATCTTCACAGTATGATCATATGACCCTAAAATGTCAATTTTTGTATTATGTGAGTTTCACTACTCAAAAACAACAAAAACTATATATGTGTGTGCCTGTATTTGTATTCAAACATAAATTTTAAAAGGAGGAAAGCTTAGATAAAATTTTTAAAAGACATATATAAACTCATAGACATACAGTATCTCCAAACTCTTTGGTACCACTGTCTCTTTCTATGAAGAAGAATGATATTATCTTATACAGAATCTTAAACTAGTCCTCTCTCAGGCTTCTGTCACTATTGAATCATCTGGGAATCTTGCTCAGGTACCCATGAAGACTGAACTGCACTGTCTTTGTTTCTTGGCTGCTGGGGGCTCGGAAATCAGAGTACTAAACCCATTGCAGTTCTGACTGTCTTGTTTTCAAGGCAGCCTGATGTTTCCAAAAACATGTAGAGGACAGTATGAACAATCACCAAAAAAAGAAGAAGACAATAAAACAAATGGATATCCAGAAACATGTTTCTTTATAAAACTTTTCAAAATTCTTCTTTCCCAAGAGTCCCAAAGCATATTAAAGTCTAGCACAATACATTTATCAACTTCAGGAGGGAAAAAAAAGTTTACCAACCTGTTACAAAGAGATCTGGGTTCAGTTTGCTAGCACATCCACACCTCACATAATCAGAATGTTCTTTGAATGTCAGAATTTCTTTGGAGTTTGGAATATCCCATAATTTAACTGTATAATCATCAGCCCCAGAGACCACATGGTATTTGTCAGCTGTAAAATCTACTGTGTGAACTGCTCTGAAAGATCAAGGATCAGTATATTAAAAAACAAGGGAAAATTATAGTCCTGGCACCTTCTATTATAAAATACTCCTCTTCCCCAAATGACAAAAAAGAAAAAAAAAAGGCAGCTCAGTTTCAAGGAGTAATTGCAGGGTGAAATCATGAGAGAAAAAGAAAATCTTTAAAACAGGTGTTTGTCCTCAAGCTACTTTAAAATTTTAAGTATCCATGCATTATAAAGTTAGTGAGAACATACACAATAGCCTTAAAACTTTCTAATATGTTAACAATTCTACTTAGCTCCTAATGAAAGTAAATATTCTAAATGTTACAAAGGCACTCTAATTTAAAAAATTTCAAAATGGTTATTTCTTTAAAAAACTCTAAGATTTGCCACTAAGGAGGATTATGTTAAGTGAATTGCTCTTATATTTTAAATGTTTCACTGATGGGGAAAGACCATCCTAATAAAACAATATAAAAAAAAACACTTGAGATTTTACATCAACAGCAACTTACAGCAATGACACTGGTAATCATAAAACAAAGTTATAATATAAAATTGCTCTGACAATTCAGTTTATCAGGGGCAAAATACTAAATCCAAGAAGAAAATCCACCTTCTGACCTGACTACAAAATAAGAATTTCTAATACAGTCCAGGTTTATAAACTTCTCATTAATAGTTGTGAGGCTGCGTTTAGATCAGTGGTTTATAATCTCCATCAGGTCATGGAATTCACTGAGAAGTTAATGAACACTGCAGGGTGTCTTCCTAAACATCCATTTCCTAAAATGTCACTTACAATTCTAGAGAATTCATGAGCCCCATCAAACTAGACCTTAGGACTGAACAAGGTCACAGACTCTGTCTTAGAACAACCAGGAAATAAAGTACATAAAGGTATATTATCTTCTCTATGTTTTTATTCAAAGCCTAGAAAAAAAAGAGTTTTGAAAACAAATAGAGCTTACAAAACAAAAAAGAATATATAAAAACCAACTATCTATAACTATATAGTGAAAAAATTAGACTTATTGTGATCACTTCGCAATATATACATATATTGAATCGCTATGTTGTACACCTGAAACTATTGTAATATAATGTATATTAATTATACCTCAATTAAAAAACAATTTTTTTAAACCATCTCTTACTTAGTATGGCCTTCAAACTGCCTGAGGGGAGCCCTTCCAGTTATATCAAAAAGCTGAACTCCGCCATCTTCACTGCCGGCCACAAGCAATCTACCATCCTGTCGAAAAGTAGCACAGTACGCTGTGTCTTTAAATCGGGAAAAGGTTTTTATAGGTTCTTGGGAGTATCGGCCATATATGTGAATCTAAAAGATAAAAAACATAATCTCATCATATGGCTCACAATCAGTAGTAAATATAAACTACACAAAAGAAAAATAAATTTAGTGTTATATTTACCCTTGAAGAAGCTGTGACAGCATAATTATATGGAGGCTGTGGAGAAAAGTCTACTTTTGACACTGCACCAAACTCTTTGATCTGAACAGGAGTCTAAATAAAAAAAAAAAAAAAAAAACCAAAAAAACAGAATATTAACAGAGTTACAACTGGTGATCCCTATTCAAGCACTATAAAATTTCTCACTGACAATTTTTTTTGTTCTTAGAACATTTACTAGGTTGTATTTAATACAGAAGTTTGAAAAAAGCAAAGATCCAATTCTCATCACCCTATCTGATCCCTGTTCCCATTAAAGTAAATAATTATATGGCTGGAAAGCCATACTCCACTGTTTCTCTTCAGTTGTGCAATTTTCTGTGATTATTTCTAGAGAAAAAGTTATGCCTAGAGCAGCATACATTGGACAGTGTATTTAACTGACACAAAGATCATACCATGGATGTGGTTCTGCACCCTGCTTGTTTTTTACTTAATACCACATCTTAGCTAACTTTCAATATAAGCAATAATTTATCATCCATTATAGGATACATCATAATTTACTTTACCAGTTCACACCTAATAAACACAGCTTTTTCCCAAGATTTCTAATGTTATAAATAATACTTCAATAAACATCTTTATTCATATTTTAGCAAATTTTGGGGAGCATATTCATTGAATAAGTTCCAAGGTGTGGAATTTACAAGGCTGAAAGGTATTTTTATCATGTTAGAAAATGCCAAATTGCCCTCCAGAAAGTTTGCACCAATTTCTCGCCATCAAGTAGTAACGATCAAAATTTTTCACTTGTGCCAATATAAAAGATAAAAAACAGTAACCAAATTATTGTTTTCATTTGCATGTCTTTAATTATGAGTGACAAATATATTCACATTTATTGGCCATTTAAATTTCTTTCTCCTATGCTCTCTTCAGGAGCACATATACTAAATTACTAGTTCCATTAGCCTCCTACTCCCAATATTTTTCCATTTTCTATTTAGTTGTTTATTTTTAAAAAATCACTAACAAGCCTTTATAGTCTAGAAAAATTAATTTTGCATTACTTCCTCCTTAGATTAAGAAAGATTAAAAAAGCCCTTCTTGCATATGAGATTCAAATTCTAAAATTTAATTCATTTGTCACTGATTAATCATCTATTCTGTGCTAGGCACTTGTGTGATTAAACTGATTAAGCAGTATGGATTTTTACATAAAATTCCAAGAAAATATCTGATATCAAATTTTCGGCCCAAACTATAAGCTGTTGACAGATTATTTTCAGTTAATTAGTTTTCTACTAGAGTATCCAAAGTATAGCCATGCTTGAGACATTGGCACAGATACTTACCTTATAGTTGTTCCAGTACAGTGTATCTTGGGTGATTTTTTCACCAAGTATAGGATATGTCTGAATAGCTACAGGCTTATAACCAGCCATAATTTCATATGATGACTGGACTGTTATCCAAAAGTAAGTAGTTTGAAACTGGTGTTAGAAATGATTATAGTGACTCTGCCTTATGTCTGAAAAAGAAAGTATTTTACATACATGTTATTCATAAACCTGTATATATAGTTTAGATTTTTACTCTTGCACCCTTTTGAAAGGCTGTGTAGTAGCTTAGTGATCAATAAACCATTTAATTACAATACAGAAGATATAATCTAAAGGAAGCAGAAAGAATAGGATACCATACATTCTAAAATTAAATTCTAAATTAAAGCAAGAGAATAGGATAAAAATTAATTAAAACTTTTAACTGACATGTAATTAAAACAAAATGTCTTTCCAGAACTATTCAACTGAAAAAGAGGTTCAATTTTATCAGGTGAATGATTCCAGGAGTTTAGTAAAACTCCTCCACTCCAGAAAGTCTGAAAATAGTGCAACAATAACATCAAAATATGTAAGTGCAACATATTTTAAAGGCTGTTTTGATGAAACACAGTAATCAACGGTTAAAAAGGGGACAAATTTTTCTGTTCATTCAAGCACTTACAATGTGTGGGACACTGTTCTAGATATGATGGATATGATAACTGGAAAACACAGCACAGTCTATACCCTCACACACTCCAGTATTCTCCATTTCAGCTGGTGATTGGCACCAATTAGGAATCTGGAATGAGCCTTGACTTGTCCTTCCTTCTCACTTCTAACACCTGAAAAAATCTGCTGGTTTTACTTCCCAAATCTATCTAAACTTCATCATGTTCGCTCCACCTAGTTCCACTGCCCTAATTCAAATCTCTCATCTACTGAAATAGTGCAACATAAAGTCTCCCTACCTTCCTCAGTCACCTTCCAAATAGCCATCAGGGTTATCAGACTACAATGCAAATCTGGCTTTTGCTGCAAAGCCCAACAACGTGTGGAAAAGAAGGTCCAAGCTGCTTAATATGGCATGCAAGGCCCTCTGTGCTCTGGCCCTGGCTTACCTTTCCCACTCCACCTCTCACACTCTTTAACATGCCATGCTCTTTCTTCTCTCAGTGTGTCTGCTCATTTGTCCTCTCTGCCAGGAATGACCTCTTCCTACCAACTTCCTATTTATCATTTAAGGCTCAACTCAAGGATCGTGTCCCCCAAGTAAACTTCTCTGACCTCTTACAGTGGGACAGGGCCCTGTCTTCTGTAATCCTACTTGACTGCATTATTTCTGTTAATGCACATAATCACATGTGGGATTAAACTAAACATTTTTTTCAAGTAAAGATTTTGTGCCTGAAGATTCTTTTTTTTAAAGTGCTCAAAGAATGTGGAATAAAAGAAAGGAAGCACTGTGCTGGTTTCCATGAAAAAACACAAAATTAAAATCACAAGTGGTGTCTATAAGATGAACACTGCTATAGAAAGGAGCTGATAAACTTTTTCTGTAAAGGGCCAGATGATAAATATTTTAGGATTTGAGACCCACAGGCTAAATAGAGATATGTTACTGACAAAGTAGAAAGAAAATTTCCATTTCTTTTTTACTGTTGAAGCCCCCAAAATAGTTAGGAGTACAATTTTTTACTTATGAATGAAAATAGGATTCTTTGGAGGAAGAGAATATTTCGCTTACTTCAGGTTCAAAGTTACTGTTTCACATCATCAAATAGACTGCAAATTTTCATCTGTAAAAATCATTCTTGGATCACTGGCTACCCCAAAACAGGTACCAGGACAAATCTAGCCTGGAAGGCTTTGCCCCATACTAGAGCATAGGCAAAAGAGCATATAACTTTGTTCTGAGAGAAACAGTTTAAAACTTTAGAAGGAAGAACTGAAGGATAGCAGCAGTGGTTTGCCAGATTCAAGTACGATACAGCACTGGCAGGGGAGGGAACACAACACAGTGGAAATGCGTGGTGGCACGAAGTGATGGGAAAATGAAAAGGATAAACATGATCGGGGAGAGATCCTGGCATCAGAAACTGGGACTACATGATTAATAGGAACTACATTATAATGCAGAATATCAAATATATTACATAAGTAGAGAGCACTGAGAGCTCAGAAGATTTTTTTAATTCTAACTGGGCGGCTCCCAGGTATATTCTAAGTGAGCATTTCAGGCTTTGAAGTTTAATATTAAAACAGCTTGACCACTTCAAACGAGCGCAAAGACGGGGGCGGAAGAGAAAGCATGGGAAACTGAGGGAACCTCACAAGCATAGAGAAACTTGCCCACTGCCTCGCTGGGGTGAGGATTATTCTGGGAACGAATTACGGTGGACAGCGTGAGAGTATGTGACCGTAAAGGTGCAAAATCTGGGGCGAAGCAAAATGCAGGTTATCCTCATGGGCCGGCTAAGGAGTTTGGCCATTGTGCGGAGGCTGGGAAGCCCCAGAAGAGCATGCCAGATACCAAGGAAGGCCCGACATGAGTCCCAGCTACCCTCATTGGGAGCTTCCTTCACCTACCTCCGATGGGCTCTGAAGGTCCGTGGACAACGGGGCTCCAAGACGAATTTCTTGGATTCCGCCAGAACCCTTCCGGGGTTCTGTCCACAATCACTTGAAGAAAACCACATGGACCCTAACGGAGTCGCCGAAACAGTCGGCAAATAGAAAGGCCAAGCCCGTCGCCCGATGATGACGTAACGGCCCAGACTCGCACACGGGAGCTGCTGGGGCGGGACAGGGCAGGTGGGCGGGGCGGTGGAGAAGAGGAGGCCCAAGGGCGGGACCCGGGCCTTGCTCTAGTTCCTCGGAGTGGTCCCCCGAAATGACTCTGTCTTCATAGTACTCCGGCGTTTAGCACCGCGCAGCGCAGCGGCAGCGAAAGACCTGGAAATCCCGTCGGCTGCAGTGATGCGGCACGTTTTCTGTCCAGAAAGCGGAAGAAGAAATAGGAAGTGACGTCGCGGTCAAAACAAGTCAATCTGAGGCCGCAGATGGAAAGGCCCAACTCGCTGTTGGCTGTCGAAGGTGGTCGCGACACCCTGCGCTCCCACCGGGTCGGCCTCAGGCCCCCGTCCCCCGGACCCGCCCGCTGCGGGTGAGCCAGAGTTTCCACCTGCCGTACCTGAGCCGCGCTGAGACTTTTCGGGCAGAGCTGGCGGGTGGCGACAGGGCGGACTTCCTTCCTGACAAGTCTCCCCTCTAGCGGGCTCTTGTCCTGGGACGCTGGGACACCTGTCGCCTGTGAGGCATCATTCATTTTCATAGCATCTTCCTTTACTTGCAGGACAACTCCAGAATTCGGAAGAACTGGGGAGCACCTATTATTAGCGTCCACTGGGGACTAGCACAGTTGCCCACTTTATCTCGTTAGGTTCTCTCTCTCTCCATCCCTGGGCTCTTATAGATCGAGGTGATCATAGCTATACTTGGCCTTACCTCTTTTTCTCACCGCCTTCTCTTCCCGATCGTCTCTTTTTCTTTCCTGTTCGTCAAAATTTCGGCCTACCCAATCAACTCTGCTTCTCCTCTGTAGAGTAGCGCCAAGGTAGTTCTAGTTCTGCGCCTTCCTCCCGCAGGTGTATTTGCACTCCTCCCTTCAAACACCCGTAGTCCATCTATAAACCCTGATTTATAACATGGACGATATTTAGAGCTGGAAAAACTATTAGACATGCATATTTCAACTACCTTTATAAATGAAAAAAATAAGTCTCAGAATACTTACATGATTTGACTGTTCAGGGTTACCTCGCTAGTTAGTAGTGATGTTGGGAATGGAATGCCAGATGTAATGAGCAAGTATTTGTTGAGTATCATGCAGAGTCATTTCAGGATAGAAAAGAATATAATACCTTAAAAAATTTATATTAGAAAACATTTATGGAGCACCTGATAGGACCAAGCACTGTTTTGTGTGCAAATATTAGTAAGTGTAGTCCCCATCCTGGAGGAGTTTTCAGTTTATTAGGAATTGAAATGGAAATTTTCAAGAGAAGGATACATGCTAAAATAGAGATACATGCAGGGTGCTGAGAGAGCTCATGGGAGTTTCACTTAGGCCACCTCAGAGTAGGAGTCTGTGGGGTTGGCTCTTAGCTGAGGAAACAGTCTTCACACCTTACAATACCCTTTTAAAGACCTCTGCATTGAACCTGTATCTCCGTTTGAATCGCGACTCATCATCTGCTCTGACTTCTTCTTTCCTTCGCTAAAGTGTATTTATTTTATTATTTGTTACTTTCTTTTTTAATTATTACAATTTGTTACTTCAACTCTTTCTCCCTTGGAAGTTTTGGATTAGTTTAGTGCTGCTGCTTATTTTAGCGGGCAGAACAGCTCAATGGGTTCCTCATAATTCATGAGCTCCCATTTTCTCTTCTCTATGATGGACATACGATGACCTGCCCTGACTACTCAACAGATTGTTATAAGGATCAGTCTTGCAAAATGTTTATCAGTAAATGTATAGTTTGCCAACCTCTGCTTCATTGTGTTCCTAATGCATTCTTCAGTTTTAAATACCTCGCACCCTCTCAGAATGTCTTAAGAGACAGTAAATTCTAACATGAAAAAATTAACTGGATGTTAGTGTCTTCATGTCCCAGTGATTATATATGTGGGAAAATTATGTATCTTGGATTTCTTCATGTTTTTAGAATCAATTTTAGGTACAATAGTGAGATATCTCTTAAAATTATATTAAGGTCCATAGGGAAGTGCCAGTGATTACTGAAAACTAATTTTAAAATAATAGTAAATGATTCGATAACAGATGTGTTTATAATCTGTCCTTTGAGAATAAGCAGTTTTTGAGTTCATGTCTTGACTGTCTATATTTGAAAAAAAATTAAAAAGTAAGTCTTAATACTTAGTACAAAGATTGAGGTCCAAAAACTCTACTTTGATCCTAATGTCCTAGAGATGCTAAAGCAAAGGAAGCCAATCTATAATCTCCACACTTTATTTTCATAAAAACCTATGTTAAGTTGGTAACGTGATCTGAACAAAAACTGATAAAGAAATATATCTTCAGTTCATCGTAACTAAAGCTTTGTAAAGTCTTTCACTACGCAGGAATCACAGGTGTTGTAAATGCCAGTAGACTTGGATACAACATTAGTTCTATCTTAAATTCAAATGGAAAGTCACTTATAAACAGAGCACACTGAAAAATGAACTAGGTCACAAAAAATGAACCAGAGGTGAGAGGTTCAAGTTTTCACATAAAAGTTTATTTTTTACTGTTAGCCTGACCTTCTATCCATTTGGCAATATTCAGGAATAGAAAAGGAGATAAAGAGGTAATTAAAATTTGTTGGAACGTAGTGATGAAGATGAAAATGTTACTGTATTTCACTTGGTCTACCCGCATACTGTAAGGTTAATGTTGGTATGCCCATTTTACAAGTGAGGCTGAGGCTTAGAGAGTTTGAGTAACTTGTACAGGATCACACTGCTAATAAGAAGTTTGGGTTTATATCCAGGGTTCTCTACCTATGAACATTGTATGCTTTCTGTTATTAATAGGTGCTTACAAGAACACTATTTGCATACTTGATTGAAAATGTTTATTTTGTGTACTTTTACCTAAGTTGATATCATGCTTTTGTTTTCTTTCAGATTTTTTTAATATCCAAATTTCAAGAATACACTGGATATCACTCTTTAAAAAACCAAGAGGAAATTATGAAGAAATCTTTTAATTAGTGAAACTACAGTTAAAGTCATGGCTACATCAGCAAATCTGGATCTTGGGGCCCAGCTAATAGTGGAAGAGTGTTCCAGCGGTTATAGTCTAACTGGCATGCCAGACATTAAAATAGAACATCAGCTGGACTCAAATGCAGAAGAAGGATCAGCTCAGGGTGTTGCCATGGGAATGAAATTCATATTGCCTAACCGATTTGATATGAACGTGTGTTCTCGATTTGTGAAGTCCTTAAATGAAGAGGATAGTAAAAATATTCAAGATCAGGTTAACTCTGACCTGGAAGTGGCATCTGTCCTATTTAAAGGTTGAAAGTTATGGTATAAATATCTGCATTTGTTTTGTTTTTGTTTATTTGGTATTTTTTTCTTTCCTTTCTAATCATGAGATTTTGAGTTTGGGAAGAAAGTTTGGAAGTCATCTTTTAATATGATTTTCTAGAATCTCACAGAAACCAAAATTAAATAACTCAGTGTTACATAATGTCCACAAATACATGTTGATTTTTTAAAATTTCTTGCTTAACCTTTCTTTATTTAGAAATTTCTTTTATATAATTCCTTATTGTACCTTTTTAAATCATAGGAGAAAAATATTATTGGTACCTTTTACAAAAGAATTAGCTTTATGTTCCCTATTCTATGAATATTTGATTAGTATTAGCTTCCTATGCTTTAATTCACTGAAATCTGTCATCATATTGTAGATTTACTTTTATAACAATCCATGGAATAAAAATACTGATCCCAGAATAAGATTCCTCAACATTAGTACAGATTTTTTTCTGGAACTTTCACTATGGCAGTACAGACGTTTTATGCCAAAAAATAATTTAATATCACTTGAGAATCAGTTGAAGATATATCTCATATATTGCTTTTTCAATCTAAACATCAACATAGAACTCCAAAATGCTTTGTCATTAAAATATTGTTTCAATGTGTTTCATTTATTTTACTTAGCTGAATGCAATATCCATACATCTCCTTCTCCGGGAATCCAAGTAAGGCATGTCTACACTCCCTCTACAACAAAGCACTTCTCACCCATAAAACAGTCAACTACCTTAACCAACAAACACAGAGGAAATGAGGTCTCAACCACACCTCTGTTAGCAAATTGTAAGTATTTCCCACTGATGTATTAAACTATTATTGTTACTAATATAATGGTTTCAAGAGTTTGGCTTTGAAATGTTATTTTCGTTAAATGCATATTCCATTTTGGAAAGCTGAAGTGATATGCTTATAGGTTTAGTAATTTGAAACTTTATCACATAGTATTGCATATGCACATTGTTCATATTTTATATTTCTCTGTTTAAAGCAAAATGCAGATTGAAATATCCTTAAAACCCTTATAGTTTACTATAAAAACAATGTTATTTTAAACTTTGTTCAAACTAAGACATTGTGTTTTGTGTCCTTGGATAGCAAGACCTTACATTTTGCTTATAAACCAGATCACTGATCCACAAGTTATTTGTGGTAAAAACAGTGATTTCTATTGTAATGTTGAATTTGAATATAATATAAATATGAAACTACCTTTTTTAAAAACTTTGAGTCCACAGTTTTTTTAAAGTGTATGATCATTCTAGAAGAAATAAACTGAAGCTTTTCTATATACTATATTCTGTATAGCAGATGAAATATACCAAAACCAGATAGCAATTGGTTAGGAACTATATGTGAAAATATAATGTAAATATATCTATATTTAATGCATGATGAAATATATTTCTTTACTTTGGAAACACTGTATCCCTCCTGATTTTGATCTCATTCTATAGCATATGACTTACTTCACCTATTGGCCATTTCAGTTTTTCTTGTATAAATTTGTGTATGCCTCCCATTTGTTTTCCTTTCTATATTAAGGCCACCCACCCATATCACTGCAGTAAAGGATCGAGCGACGCTAATTTTTAAGATGAGCTATCATAGAACAGTACCTGTTTATCTTTGTTTAAAATAGAGATTGTCTTAAAATATTCCAACCGTAGAATTTTTGAGCTCAAAACATCTAGAGATTATGTGGTTCACATACATCACGTTATAGACAAAAGTGTTTAATCAGTTATGTAAGGACACATACCAAATTAACCACAACTAGGCCTACACTCAAGAATTTACTCTCAAGGTCAGTTGTCCATTTACTACCTCACTCCTCCTAAATTTAAGAAAAACCCATGGAGTCTTGAAATAATGATATTTGGGACTTCAGTGGATTTAATCAATGAAAAGATGAAAGGTGTGTCTTTGTTAGACCCAACTTCCTCAGAAGTTCAGAAAAAGAGATGGCATTTTAAAAATTAAATACCCAAGCCATTTCTTTGATTGAGAAGATCAGTAACACTTTGCATTGCTATTAATCGATTGTAATAATTTGCATATTTATTAATAATAACACTTTGCAGATGTCGGAATTACCTTGAACATATAGGAGTCAATTCTCAGATATAGCTTGACTATTTGCAATGTGAGAGAATATTTTAGTTAGTTTTTTTTAAACAACAGAATGATAGTTTTTGTTTTGGAAAATTGCTTCCCAAACATGAGTAATGGGATGGTGAAAGTGTACCCTACATATATCCGTGACTCTTTTTATGGTATTGTTTCAGCTTTATCTGTTCACCAGTTAGCTGCTCAGGGAGAGATGCTCTACCTGGCTACACGCATTGAACAAGGTAATAGCCTATTTTTTTAAATGTATTTAGAACAAACTTAATAGGATTTATTAGGCTTTTTATTAGACTCTTTTTTTCTTTTTATGTAGGAAAGTATGAAGATAAAAATTATTGTTGTATAATCTTACCAGGCAAATAATAGTTTTTTTAAAAATACTCTGAAGTATGAAAGTTATAGCTTCCCTTATAAGCCTAGCCTTTTCCCCAAAAGGAAACATAAGTCTTTTATATTTTCAGAAAACTCTTCTAGAAAACATTCCTGTTTATATTTGGAGTTGTATGTGAAAATATGGATGTGCTTTTTCTTATCTATACAAAAGCAAAAATACTGCACTTTACTTTTTTTCACTTAATATTTTGGAAATCTTTTTACATTAGCACACAAAAATCTATTCTTTTTCATATGTCCATAATTTTGCATTGTATTGCATGCACATACACATTTTTTATTTTTTAAACTAGTCCCCCTGATGGTGGTTTATTCCTAACAATATTGGCTTCTTTTTAAGTATATCCATAGGCTAAAGTCCTTCAAGAATATTTGCTGGGTGAAAAGGTATATGAATTTTTATTTTTATATTTATTGCCAGATGTTTGTCCTGTCTTCACACCAGCGTTAATTCCTATTTCCCCCTGCCCTCACTGACAGGATATTATCAGACTAATCAGAAAACAGTATCTCATACTGGCTTATTTTCACAGTTTTTAAATTATAGTGTATTTGGTATATTCGAATTTCCTTTTGTGTTTATTTCTGTGAACCCCTATCAGAATTAAAGAAATTTGCTTTTTGTTGCTTATGTTGCATATTTTTTCCTTTGACTTTATGATGTTTGTCAAACAAATGCTTAGTATTTTTAACCAGTAAATTTATTTTTTTCTTTGCGATTTCTGAGTTTTATGCCCTGCTTAGAAAGGATTTCATACTCTTAAGATTATAAATGGATTTGTTCATGCCTTATTCTAGAACTTCTGTGGTTTCATTTTTACTTTTCAGTCTTTTATGCATATGGAATATGTTTTGGTGTAATGCGATCATGATCAAGCTTTACATTTATTTTCATTTTCCAGTAAGTTAGTTAGTTGTCCCAACCTTATTCGTTGAATTCAGTGTGCATAATAAAAGATGTTGGTTTTTTTAATCATTTTTTTTACAAGAAAGACTTACTTCATCATTTTATTTGTTTGTTTATAAGTGTTTGAAGGTTTCATTCTCAAGCTACGAAATAAATGTCAGGGAAAAGCTGTGGAGTTTAAAACTACTGGACTAAATCTGGGAAACAAAATGGGGTTCAAGGTAGAATTTCATGGTACTGCCTTTGAAAGTATTCAGTCTTTATTCACATTATACTATTTTAGCAAGCCACCAAGAATGAATGAAATTCAAAGGCAGCAATGTTAGCTATAGACTAGAACATGCTTTAGTAAGATTTGGAGTCTTTAAAATAGTACATATTTATGTAATGCTAAGGGATATTATATAAGCTCATTTTTCTTGTACTCCTCCCAACTGCACATTGAGATAATAAGCAAGGTGTTATTCTGTGTATTGGAGAAATCAAGTGGCATGCCCAGAGTCACTCTTTTAGAGAGCGACAGGGCCAGAACTCAAACCCTGGTCTCCTGTGGATTGCCTTGTATCTAGCGTTGTGTCATGTCTCATAGTTTTGTACTTTAAATGATGTGCTATTTGAATTTAGTTGTATACATTGAGGCACATTTTAATAGTCAGACTACAAAGTGCAACAGCACATAACAGGACTTCAGTGAACAGAAGCACAGAGTCATCCTCATTGAGTAATATAATCAACATTTTAGAATGCCAGTATTTTCATAGTGATGTTAATATGTGATTGTTAAATTAGATCACAAAAATTGCTTTTCTTTTAAATAGAAAATGTTATCAATCACACGGATGAAGAAGGATTTACTCCTCTGATGTGGGCTGCAGCACACGGGCAAATAGCTGTGGTAGAGTTTCTACTTCAGAATGTAAGGAAAATGCCTCAGAAAATGTATATGTATAGTTACTTAAATCCAGTTAAGCCTTCAGTAAAGTTTTGGTATCTCCAGCCAACCAGATGTAATGGTAGAGGATCCAAAAATTTTTTAAATGCTTTTCACATTCTTGTGGAACGTGAATCTAGTTGGGCAAATAAGACTAATCATACATGAAACAGTGAGAGGTAATTTAAAGCCCAACCCCCTCTGAGTGCAATGGAAACAACAGTACTGTCAGCCTTACAGGAGAAGCTTCATAGAGGAGATGTAATTTGACTGCGGAGTGAAAGGGCAGTTAGGCTTGAGATAGAGGGAGGAAGGAGGCACCAAGACAACCTTGGAAACAGGAGCAGCCATGAATAGCATTGTTTCTTTATTAACCCCAGAACATTACCTGTCCTGAGTGCCGAACTGTAATTATTGTTGACAGAAATAACAATATTCTTATTTACATGAATTGAAACGTCTTTTATCTCCACTTCCCACGCCAGGGTGCTGATCCCCAGCTTTTAGGAAAAGGTCGAGAAAGTGCACTGTCTCTGGCCTGTAGTAAAGGCTACACCGATATTGTCAAAATGCTGCTTGATTGTGGAGTTGATGTAAATGAATATGATTGGGTGAGTCTATGACACTGATTTTTAAATTGCTGTAACCAACTCGAGGATTTATTTGGTTTGGGGAGACATAATAAATTTTATTAAACATTGAAAGAATAATTAATTAACTTAGTTAATTAAACACCTAGAAGAAAAGTTAATGACATATACTCAGTAATTCTGATTGAGGTATTCTTCACAAAATATTAAAACTACCTTAAATACTTTTACATGCCCAATTCTTAGTGAAATTTCTCACAGTGACGTTAAATTCTTCAAATCTTGCTCACCTTGAAAAACTAAATTACCTTTTCCTTTTATAGAATGGAGGCACACCTTTGCTTTATGCTGTACATGGAAATCATGTGAAATGTGTAAAAATGCTTTTAGGTAAGCAGATAAAAATGAAAATATTTAGAATATGTCATGAGGACTTCACTTTACTTTTTACGAGCTGGCCTCCCTTAGTATTACTCAGCAGAACTATTAATTACTGTTAAATACGTTAATCCTGCTGCGCTTCACCATGGAGCACCTGTTGCCATAGCATCACCCAAGGAGAAGCAGCCCCATCACACAGCATGCCTGCGATTGGAGCATTTGTCCTGGCTGCTTCCCTTTGGGAAATCACGCATGAATCCACGGCTGTTTTCTCTGCCTACAGAATCTTTATGCATAAGCTCTGTCTCTAATTGTTCGTGAGTTTCAACTGCTCTAGAGGATGCTCTTTTGTTTGCAGTGTATACAAAAGAGCATTCAACCCACCAAAGTGAATTCTGTGCACGCCATGTACCCTGTACTTTGTCAGATCATCCTGAAGATACTCTCCAAATTTGCTGAAAATCTGTTTTACTATTCATACACCAGTCAATAATAGACAAACATATCCACATTTTGCTTTATTTATGTAGATTTTTCTATTTTGGTATAGAAAATGGAGCTGACCCAACAATTGAAACTGACTCTGGATATAATTCCATGGATTTGGCTGTAGCCCTGGGCTATAGGAGTGGTAAGTATTTTACTATAGAATCTCAGGCTTCATTTTTGTAAAGCTCTATAAATAGTACAAACCAGTGATCCAAATCATTTTCACTGCTGTAGTCATAGAACATTGCACGTTATCCTAACTCCGGACTGTGGGCAAAATCAAGAAATTCCTACACAGTCTAGAAATGAGTTGTTACAATTACTTTTCACCAACCCAAATGATTAGTTGATGGACAGTAAGTGCACACCTGTTTACACGATGTGTTTAACATTTTCATAGCAAACTAAAGTGCTTTTATAGCTGCCCTTTTCTGTTCCTTAGAATAGCCTTGTACTCTGGGCTCTCCTTCAATTTCAAAATTTAGAAACCAAGAACAGAAAATTCAGTAACTTGGGCAATTCCTAAGTCAATGTTAGACTAAATTTTAAGTCTATTTAAATATTGTATTGCCCACAGACTATGAGTATATCCAACTTAGAAATAACTTTATTTTAGGAAAAAGTTGGGGATGTAAAATTGAATTTGATAATTCTTTTTAAAATTCTTAAATCAACATGTTTGGTATTGATCACCTATCTGTTCTAGTTCAACAGGTTATTGAGTCACATTTATTGAAGCTGCTTCAAAATATCAGAGAGTAGACAGAGTCGTCAGAAAGTATTGTCTGCCCTTCCGCTTACTTTTTGGTCCTTATAAATGATAGTTTTGTTTACTTATAAGTTTTTACCTCAGTTGCAATATTTACTGATTTTTACTAAGTTTTAATAAATATTCTTCTGAGTAATTCACTGGTTTATAATGAAATTAATGTTGATGCCTTTTTATAGATGTGTTTTATGGCATATTTAAAATTATAAATTAATGTTTTGTGGCATGTAAATTTTTATGGTACATAGTTATCTGTCTTTGTATCAAGTGCTGTAATTTAACATTTTCAGAAATTATTCTATCCTATTCATCTTTACTATTATATTAACTCATTGACTTTATATAGGGTTTGCTATAAATCCATAGGAAAAAAATTGTTATTATTGAATTAAAAATGCACAGTGTGATTGTTTACAAAATGTTATAAATAAAGAAAGTACATTTTCTGTTAATTTGCACGCCAATTTTTTTTTAATTAAATAAGGTTATTAAGGGATTCCTTTAGGATTTTTAGTTTAACCCTACTCTCCTTCCAGGACACTCCATTAAGTCAAACAATATAATTAAAAGAAATTCAGTGTAAGTCAATCAACAAAGATTTATTGATTGTCATTTCTAGAAGGCTTTTTAGAATATTTTCCTCTTGTAAGTTTTCCACTAGGAAAAGTCTTCTGTGAAAAAGTCAGTTCTTCAATAAAAGTTGGATGCTCTTTAATTCTACTAAAGAAACACTGTAAACTCATGTTACACCAGAATCTAGAAGAGGGCCAAGGGCTAGAAGGTGACTTGACCACTGAGCGTGGGACTTGAGTTAAATCACTTCATCTGGAAAATGGATGTTGCATCAGTTATGATACTTTGCTTGTAAACCACATAAACTATCTAGCTCATTTAAGCAAAAAGGAATTAACTGAAAGATACAGAATGGAAGGAAAAACCGAAGAACCAGGCAATACCAAGAAATGAAACTAGGCCAGGGATCTCAGTCAGGAAATCATAGCCAGTCATTTTGGATGCTGCTCTGGTAATGTTTAGCTTAAATCCGCTTGTTTATCATTCTGCTCATTATTTAAGTTTCCAGGAGGCAGAAGTTTGTTTAGCATGGGATATAAATGTACCACTATATGGAGCTGGGGGATAGAAAAGGATGACAGGTTAACAATCCACCATTGTCCCAGACCACCTGGAATGCGGGAGGCAAAGGTACCTAAAGGAAACCCACGGAGAGAAAAACAAAAGATGTTCATTCACTCCAAAGGCAATCTGTACAGTATGGGAAAATAGTATTAGTATTTCACCCATTGTCAGTTAGGCAACAGTTTTCTAGCACGTCTGAGCAATTTACCTAAAACCATTCACATTTTCATTTGGTTCCTTTTCTTATTAATGTCACATACCCATGAGGTGTTAGTTCCTGTGCATATTATAAGGAAACAAAAGCCAAGGATCCATGTGGGCCCATCACTCTGAGTATCACTTGCCCGTGCTTTCTGCGACTGAAGAAAAACCAAATGACCTATGCTGACACTGTCTCTGAAATAACTACTTCACTCCTACTCTGACAACCAACAGATCTCAGAGAATATCTTAAAGAAAATTTCCCTTTCCAATTCTATCATCTTTTGTCTCAGGGTCCCTGATACAAACAACAAACCCCAGAAAAATCCCTTTGAATAGTAGGTGCTAATCCAAGTTAATTAAAATAACAGGAATGATCATTTAAGGGCCAGTTGTAAAATTTCTCTTTTAAAAATCAAATAGCTTTTAGGTAGTGTTTACTGATCACACAAATATTTATTTGGAGCTTGTGTACCAGATGCCATGCTTGATGTTAGGATAACATACCAAAAAAAACCAGACAAAGCCCTCCCATCAAGGCATTACCTAGTATTTGGGCTGATTATTACCACACTATGAAATACACTGATAATAGCTTTCTAAAGGAGAAGAACTATTATTCTCGTGTAACTACTAAATGCATTCCTGTCAAAGATTATATACAACTCATTCATTAGTAAGGAAATTAGTAAGATGTTAAAACTAATTCCAATAGCTAGATATTTTAGGTAATGTCAATGTAAGATTGCTGAGCTAGAAGCAAATCTGGTGAATGTCCAACAAGGCCTTAAGCCATAACCTTTGAGGTTACCTTTTCCACTGGACAGAAATTACTTGCATCTCTACCAGATAGAAATTTGTGAGAACATGTGACTTCACTGAGTCTGATGCCTTTAATCAGTAGTAAACAGAGTTAAATTAAGTGGTTTCCCCTAGAGTAATGTTCTCAAACTTTAGTGTATATCAGAATCACTAAGGGCTTGTTAAAATACAGACTCCTGGATCCCACCCCAGAGTTTCTGGTTCAGTCCGCCTGGGGTGGAACCCAAGAACTCTCCTTAGTATGAGGGAGGATGTGCCTCCCTTTTTTTCTTTATTTCCAAGTTTCAGATAATGTTTCTGTCTTCTGCCTTGGAATCATCAATAATATTTAAGGATTATTCTTGATCACAAAAAGGCTGATCTTGTTAGGTTTGCCTGGATTACTTACACACATGCAGCAGTTGAATCCTATAGGCCTCGAGTTTTCTCTGCAAAACTAGAGCCTTAGATTACTGATTAGGCAAAAAAACAAAAACAAACCTTCTATTCAGAAGCCTTCATAAAAGATCTCAGACTTTTCTTTTTTAAGATGTTATTTATTTATTTTTAGACAGGGGAAGGAAGGGAGAAAGGGACGGAGAGAAACATCGATGTGTGAGAGAAACATTTATCACATACCCCCAACCAGGAACTGGCCTGCAACCCAGGCATGTGCCCTGACCAGGAATCAAAGCAGTGACCTCCTTTTATAGGCCGGCACTCAACCACTGAGCTACACCAGCCAGGGCTGGGATCTCAGGCTTTTAATAGGCTTTATTATCTGCTCCCTATTCCAAGGCTGGGGGACTAAGCCCAAGAAAGTTTTTCCACCAGATTTCACTTACAGTATCACTAAATCAGGGTAAATTCCTCCCTTCCTGAAGTCTACAAAATTTGCTAAAGTCCTGGTCTTTCCAGGAAGTGACCTTCCTCACCATCAGTCAGAACGGGACCTGGAGTCAGATATTAGGCTACTTTTGGGGGGAGGGCTTTGGTGGCATTAGCTCAACAGATAAAGTGAACCTTTAATTCCTTAATATGGACTTTTTATACCTGAGAACATCACTCTCAAATATAACCCTCTAGGTATGGCTTTGGTTGAGCAATCTATACAATTATATCTTGCTAAAAAGAAGGACAGATTCCTGTTGAATCCATGCCAATAACTATTTTATCATGAAAGGTAAGAAGACTTACTGAAAGTATTTGTTTCTGAATTCTGAGAACATTGGAGAGAATCAGACACCATTTTTAAAAGTTTCATTTCAGTTTACTGATGCATAGTCTACTAAATTGAAGGTTAGAGAAAGCTTAACAAGAAAGAGAAAGGGGTTTTATATATAGCCATAAAAATAAAATATCAAAAATAATACAACAATGTCCCACACGAATGACTGCAATTAAAATTTCCCTCGTCGGCTCATACAGTCATATGTAATTCTTTTTCTTTTTTTTAAACATGGGGGTAACTTGAAAGAGGGTGGTTTTGGCTTTTTTTTTTTTTTTAGATTTTTTAAAACTTTATTTTTAGACAGAGGGGAAGGGAGGGAGAAAGAGAGGGAGAGAAACATCCCTGTGTGATCGCCTCTCATGCGCCCCTCACTGGGGACCTGGCCCACAACCCAGGCATGTGTCCTGACTGGGAATTGAACTTGCGACCCTTTGGTTCACAGACCAGCACTCAGTCCACTGAGCCATACCAGCCAGGGTAGTCCTATGTAATTCTAATTTTCCAGGATCTTGGGTCAAGCAATGGACTTCCATGAAGTGTGTCTGGGTTGAGAAGAATCTTTGGAATCTTAGAATTCAGACATTCTGACTCAGTCTACTTGCATAGTCTGAAAGGTGTTAAAATGATGTGCGCATGACACTTGTACTCAAGAGTCTTCATGGTAGTAGTAGTTAAGAATACTTAGTACTCTTGGTACCTTCCTATGAGGCTTTCTAATGAGGCTTTGACTTTTAGAGGCTCTAAGGTTAGAGCAGAACCTTCAGAAAAGCATCCAGCAAAAGCAGAAGTGATCATGAGACTGTGATTGTGATGAGCTCTTTATACTAACAATATCAGGATAAAGAGAGTAAAATTCTCTCCTGTGGGATTCTACATAATTATTTCATTAAAAAGTTGGTCAGTGTTTTCCGTGAGGGTAAGGATATGCTAGTAAGGGCATTAACAAATCTCCAGGCCTTTCCATAAAATGTACAACATCTGAAATATTTATATTAAGAACATTTTACCCATACAAACAACCTAGGAAAGGCTGAATATCATTTCTAATTGAATGATCCTTCCCACACTGCTCTTAACAATAATATTGAGCTAATTAAGAAATATGGAAAATACCAAAGAAACCTGATTGTTTCTAGCATCCCTCTTTTTATAAAGTAAAGCAACAAATCTTGGTGATCTTCCAGAGGCCCTCTGGGAAATCTCAAAGATAATTGTAAATATACAAGACATCCTGGAAATATTTCCTTTCTAAATTTAGAATCTTATCTTGGAGAGGCAAACCCAAAAAATTTATCAAAGAAGATGTAGACACTTTATGTACATAGCAGCATGGGTACGGAGAAACAACAGATGGTTACCGTTAACCAAAATGATAATAAAATAGTTTGAGATAAACATAGAGGGCAAAAAAATTGTAAGAAACTTAGCTCTGACTACTGAGGGAGCTTCATTTTTTGTCTTACGTTTTAGTAAGTCATGCACCACTGAACAATAGGGATACTCTTGAGAAATGTGTCACCATCTGATTTTGTTGTCATTTGAACATCACAGAGCGCATGTACACAAACTCAGTGGCACACCTAGGCCGTGTGGTACAGCCTACTGCTCCTCCTAGGTTACAAGCCTGTACAGCATGTCACTGTACTGAGTAGTGTAGGCAATTGTAACACAACAGTGTGTATCTAAACATAGAAAAGGCACAGTAAAAATATGGTGTAAAAGATAAAAAATGATACACCTTTATAGAGCACTTACCATAAATGGAGCTTGCAGGACTACAAGTTGCTCTGGGGAGTCAGTGAGTGAGTGATGAGTGAAATGAAGACCTAGGATGTTACTGTGCATGACTGTAGACTTTATAAACACTTTACGCTTAAGCTATACCAAATTTATAAGGTAACATGAGATTAAATCACGCACAAGAGAGAATGGTGCATTCCAGAGACATGGTAAACAAGAAATGCGAGGCCACTGGTACATAAAAGAACACACTGCTTTACAACAAACTTTTTTTATAAGTAAAAGAGTACACTCTAAAATAACAATATATCATGG
The DNA here is from genome assembly GCA_004026545.1 of Mormoops blainvillei. Lineage (NCBI taxonomy): Eukaryota > Metazoa > Chordata > Mammalia > Chiroptera > Mormoopidae > Mormoops > Mormoops blainvillei. Next base: position 405,796 of record PVJD01000411.1, read on the forward strand.
TAAATACATAAACCAGTAACATAGCCATTTATCGTTATCAAGTATTAAGTGCTATACATGATAACACGTGCTATGCTTCCACATGCCCAGCAGCACAGTGGGTCTCTTTACACCAGCATCACCGCAAACACGTGAGAAAGGCATTACACAGCAATGTCAGTAGTGGGTAGGAATTTTTCAGTTCCATTATAACCAATCTTGTAGGACCACCATTGTTTATATATGGTCCTGCGTTAACTGAAATGTTTTATGCCGCACATAGGTATAATGCAGAATGAAATAAAATCACACAAAGCAGAGAAATTATTCTGGTGACACCTGGAATTTCTACTATCTGTGCAGATTATGTGAAAGGTAAAAAATAACCTTTTACTGCCACTAGTTAAAAGTTCTAAGGCCAATTTATCATTTAAAAGCAAGAAAACCAAAATTATAACTATGCATTAATGTAAAATTTGTTAGTAAACACTTTGCTGTCTCCTTTTTTCCCCCTTAAATCATCTTGTATATAAGGCCATCAAAACAGCAAGAAATTTGCCAAAATTATAACATATTTATATAGCTTCTTTCCAGACTCTGGTTTTATAAACCAAGAAAAATAAAATTCCCTTCCTTCATCCTTCTTCAATTTGTTATCTATACCCAAGTTTTATCTTTCCTTTACTCTTTCATATTATGGAACAAACTGACACTGTAGGTCAAACAGTGCCTTTTTTCTTGAAAAACAAAAGAACACCCACAGTTGCATTTCTCTGCTATTACTGAATAGCATAGTCTCAATCACCTGTATTAATTACAAATTTTAACCAAATTAGTAATTCTATCTCTTGGAGGAAACTGGGAGGTAAATTACTGAGAATTATCTGTCATATACAAACAATTTATTGAGGTAAAACAGCTCATAAATACACAACTTTCTACAGCCATACACATGCCTTTTATACTTTTTTAACGTGGTAAAAATGAACACATTTAATGTGTCCCACAGACAGAGCCAATCCATGGCAAATAAAAATAAGAAGCAGAAGTGTATTAACCTAAATATGCTTATTAATCAATGTTTCGATATTCATATTACTTAGAAATTACTTAGGTATCTAATAATTATTCATTAATAACAATTTATTAGTCTAAGCTCTAAATTGCTTAAGTAGTTTGAAGATTATGTTTAAGTTGACAAACTATAGAACACAATTACTGGTGATATAAGTTTCTCAAATTCATGACTCAATTTGGTTGGATACAAATTTACACTTTTATAATCTTAAACATTAGGTAGTGGTATTTTATCTTATTTGATCACTAAACCAATATAAAAAGTTTAGAGAATTCAGATTAACTAGTCTTTTCCTGAGATAACAAACCCAAATCTTATTTTTAAAAGTTAAATGTATGCTTTTTAAAAAAGATTTTATTTATTTCTTTTTAGAGAGGGGAAGGGAGGGAAAGAGGGCGAGAAACATCAATGTGTGGTTCCCTCTCAAGCGACCCCCCCTGGGTGCCTGACCCACAACCCAGGCATGTGCTCTGACTGGGAATCGAATAGGTGACACTTTGGTTAGCAGGCTGGTGCTCAATCCACTGAGCCGCGCCAGCCGGGGCAAATGTATGCTTGTATCATACTCCATATTGATAAACTCATATAAATATTATTTTTTAAAACCAAAATTATTAAACCAAGATAAGCTGTTTAAACATTCACCTTCATTATGTGAACTTTTATTGTTAAAGTGTTTCTGACGTAACAGTTTCTTTAAGAATAATTTTTTTCTTAAGTATTTAAGCACACTTAAAATACTAGAGGTTCAGTTTCTTTATTTTCTGGGTTTTGTGGGAACATTTGAATCATATAAGTGATTTTTCTATAAGCCAATCAGAAAAATGCTTATTTAAGAGACACTGTAATCCAGTGTTAGGAAAATATTTCATCCTTACATAGGAGAGGTAAAGGCCTTTCTTAGTCACAGACTTGCAGACATTCAAATGCATGGAGAGTACATAGCTTCAGATCTACAACTAAGCCACAGTCAAAAGTAAACCAGAAACAAAAACTTAGAGTTCTTTTTCTTTCCAGTAAGTACATGATTCTTAATTGATTTGAGGTTACAGATAGACAAATAGATCAAAAACAAGACATGACAAAAAGACTAATAAATTGGATTCTCTGTCATTTCTCACCCAACAGAGCACAGGTCTTCATTATACAAGGCCTGTCCAGAAAAAGCCCAGACATTATTAGTCTAACGAAAATGGTTTGCTCAACATTAATGTAACCTGGCAGCCAAGGAGAGTAGACTGGAATAAGCATGAATGAACAATGACGACTTCACTGTACTAGTCAGTGGGAGTGGTAGATGCCTCTGAGTGTACTGTGTGGTCACTGCATTCAAAATGACTGAGTAAACCCTGGCTGGTGTGGCTCAGTGGATTGCATGCCAGCCTGAAAACCAAAAGTAGCCAGGTTGATTCCTGGTCAGGACAGATGCCTGGGTTTCAGGCCAGGTCCCTGGCTAGGGATGGCAGAGAGGCAACAGATCTATGTACCTCTCACACATTGCTGCTTCTCTCCCTCTCTTCCTCCCTCCCTTCCCCTCTCTCTAACAGTAAATAAATAAAATCTTTCCCCCCAAAAAATGAGCGAGTAGAGCAAAGAATCTGCCTCAAATGTTGTGTAAAGCTTAAACATTCCTCCACAGAAACTATTTGGATGTTTCAGAAGGCCGTAGCTATGGGCAACTGGTGATTGGCAGCTTCATCATGACAACATACTTGCTTATGCATCACGTTTTGTGCAGAGTTTTTTGGCGAAACATCAAATCACCCAGATGACTCAGCCCCCATACAATCCAGATTTGGTGCCCTGTGATTTCTGACTTTTATCAAAACTAAAATCACCTTTGAAAGGGAAGAGATTTCAGACCATAGATGAGATTCAGGAAAACACAACGAGACAGCTAATGGCGACTGGGAGAACTGCGTGAGGTCAAGGTGCCTACTTTGAAGGGGACTGAGGCATCATTGTCCTATGTACAATGTTTCTTATATCTTGTATCTTCTTTAATAAATATCTCTTTTTCATATTACACGGCTGGATACCTTCTGGACAGACCTTGTACACCCAAAAGACATCACCAAATAGACCATAAAAAAAGCCTCCAATGGTTGCTGCCACCAAAGCTAACTCCTTGAAGGTATACAGACCAGAAATAAAAACAAGTATACAATATCAGTAGAAAGGGAATAAAGAACTAGAGAGTCAGAAAAGTTAAAGATCTGTTACTAGTCCAAATTCAGGGCAGAAGCCAGGAAAAGGTGTTTGGGCAAATCAGTTTTTTTGTTCCCTCCAGGGACAAAAAAGGATTTGTCTCAAATCCTCTCAATTGTCTAACTACATGAGTTTCAAGCTGATAAAATGTAATTTTCAAACGATTATATGACTCTCTCATACAATAAAATAAGCATGTAACAAAGACTTTGTTCAACTTACTAATGTAAGATATGAAACCTGGCTCGGAGAGCATCTGAGAAGCTAGATATTTTTGGCAACATTAGGGAAGGATTGCTGGGCTGTGCACAAATCTGGCTAATGTCCGATAGGTACATACGTTGTTGATTGGGGGATCTTTCCCACAAGTCAGAAGTTATTTTATTTCTACAAGTCAGAAATTACCAGACAGAAACATCCAAATTATCATGTAACTTCACGAAGTCTGGGACCTTTAATAAACAGTAAATAGTGAATCAAATGACATGCCTCAGAACCTTCAGGTAGTCTTCCTCTCACGGGACATTGAAAAGACATGTGGCCATGACCTTTACTGGTACTTCAGTGAAAGCCAGCCTGCAGGTAAGGTGATCGCTTTGTAATCACCCTGTTTTCAACAGCTGAGAATCAAACAAAGGTGTCCTCACATTGGTGACGATGCTTCTCTTACACCACGCTCCTGACTAGACTACATAATTCACTCCACGGTGAAAAACGCTGTGCCCTGGAGCTCTGAATGACAGAGGTTAATAATTTTAATATTCTTGAACTTTAAAACTATATTGCCAATAGCTTGAAAAATGTATATTTTTAAAGGAATATGTAATGGATGATGTTAACTATTAAACTATAAAGATTTTTAAAGGTGGTAGCTTTTACCTTTATTTAAAATGCTAGTAGCCTACTGATTTTTAGAAAGTACTCTGTATGTTATCATACCTTGTTATCTTTATGCATACAAAACATTAAAAGCCTAAGTTTTTCATTATAGCCCACTGGCTATGAATACATACATTATATATATTTAGATATTTTTTGCAAGTTATATATCATTAAATATTTAAATTTCCAGTGGGCAGCATTGAATGTATTTATATATGATGAGTGAGTTCCTGTGTGATAAACAATATGTTTATAAATCTGGTAGGTGTAAAGTGAGTAAAAATAGCATGAAAAGCAGAACAAACTCTGGCTATTATAAAATTCTTAAATTAAGTGCTCTTCCCTTTACTATTGAATTTTTTTCCGTGACAGGGCTTTTCATTTTAGCATAAAGCTTCTCATATAACTAGTAAGAGCTTCAGGAGTTACTACCTTACTCCTTTATAGTGGATACTATTGATAAAACTCAAAATGGTAACAGTAACTTTTCACATGTTTTATATTTTAGAAAGTTTTACAATATGTGTATATTGGTTTTTAAAAAACAATAAAGGGACTGTAACATGATTGAAATTTTTGGGGTGTGCATTTTGACAGGAAATACAATTATTTAAGAAAAGGGGTACAACCCAACAAGATTTGTATAAATATTCTCTGTGTAAAGTAATCTTCAAAGGTTTATTCTGTCTTTCATACAGATTTTCCTCTCCAGGCAGCAAAACCTTCTCTGTTAGAGTAAGAGCTGTGTGATACTAGCGGTGGGCAGAGAAACTAAATCCCCTGCATTGTTACCGTGCTGCTGGCTGGAAGCAAGAACTTTATTATTGGTGGTTTTATACTCCATGGATTGAAATCCCAATCAGACACATAACTATCTCACTGGGAATAAACCACTGCAAATTCCTTGCTTGCCGAGTCCTCCTCTCTGTGAAATGGAGTGCAGGCCACTATAGATGCCTTTGCCCCACATTTTCTTTTTATTCACAAATTCAGTGAAATTGCTCTCCATGCTAACAGATTCGTTCATGTGACTGTATGAGACTGAGAAGCATCTTAATTCTTAATGTATTCCTGTTAATTTCCTTTCTAACATCTGCTGAGAATACTCAGATATATTTTATACTCCAAAATCAATTCTTAGGAAGCATCATAAATATCTTTTCAGTGCTCAGTTGATCTTTTGTCCACCATCTCGTCTCCAAAAGGTTAAATGTTTGAGACAAGAAATTTCCCGTAACAGTCATTCCGTCCTTCAACACACAGTTACTGAGCCTGTACCCCCATCCTGGATTTGGGCTAGTCCCTCAGAATAGAGTGGACGCCCACACAGATCTGGTGCCCTGCTCTACTCTGCCCTGCCCTGAAGACTCACATAGTGAGCCTGCCTCCAGGGTGAGTTTGGCTTTGCTCAGAAGTATCTCCCCTCTTCCCATACATCCTGAGGACAAGTTAAAAATGGCATGTGCTAACAAACGTGTGTGCAAAATTCTAATACGCCTCTTACCGGGCTTCTCATACGTGAATCGTTCTGCTGTGTTTAACATCAGTCCTCTACTGGCACATCAGAAACCTGTATGTCCCAAAGGGAATCAGAGGGCTGAGGATCTTGGAGAGGCAAAAATTTCCTCCCAGAGTCAATTGGTTTTCAACCTAGGATGCACAATGGAATCACCTGGAGAGGCTTAGAAACACTGAGGCCTGGGTCTCTCCCCGAGAATCTGATATATTAGTCCAGGATGCCACATGGGTGTCATATAACAGCTTCCCAGGTAATTCTAGAGTACAGTCAAGACTGAGAACCACTGCTCTAGGGGCAATTAGCTCCTGGCTGGTGGCACCAGTACATCACCAAGCACATTCTAGTGTTTACCTCTCCCATTGCCACCTTAGCTACAAACTAGGTTACAAAGTAGGTTCTAAAGAACCTAGTTTACCTTTTCTCTGTGACTTGTTGGTACCTGCTATGATTCTTTTATAAAGATAAACACATTCCCTTTTAAGCCTATGTGACAAAGAATATCAAAATACTAATCTTACCTACTGTGAGTAATTTGCCTTTTGTCATTCAATGAGATGTTGGTTGTGACCAACTGTTCTTTATTAACCTGTGTTTCTGAAAGAGCTTGCTTCTGATGTCTCACAATTGTTTACTTTCCTTGCTTACCTTTTGGATAAAAGAGTCCTGGGCATCCAGGACAACAATTTGTACCAACCAATGCCACAGAGATTTCTTGTTATTCCTTTGTTCTAGGATTTCCTTGGGGACCCAGTGTTGACTGAAGCCCTGGCCCTCCGGCACTCATGCCAGCTACCAGAGTTCATCCACAGGACCAGGTAGCCCACCCTCTGCAGTGCATGTCTGTTAGGAAAACTTCTCTCTCCCCTCCCCTAGCTCTCCCAGTGTTTGCCCTGCTGCCAAGGAGACCGTTAACAAGAATGAGGGTGGGTTGTGTGTGCCCGTCTCAGAGGTCCCTCAGCTGTTTCAGGTCGTCAGTACTTAAGGAAGAGCCCATTCACCCAGCTGTGCCACAGTGTGGCCTCACTGCCCTCTCCAGAGGATAAACCCTTCTCCGCGCCATTGTAGATTTTTCTTTAAAGGATAATGTTGCCTTGCCTATGTTGATAAGATGTTAAAGGACCCTCCCTGAGAGAGCATCGTGTACTTGGTCGGCTTCCACACAGCCTCCTAGTTGGGAAGAAATTAAAAATATCAACCACTGTTGTCTTATGAGAAAGCTGAACCCAAATGTCAAGGTTTGTGCTACAAGCTGGAGTCACCGCCACCGTGCCACAGGGATCTTGTCAGTGAGAGAATACGGTACAAATTAAGTGACCAGAAAGGACTATGAGGCAAGAGATAACAAAGCTAATGTCAAGGAATAGATAACAAAACTTAATGTTGAAGGAGTGAATTTGAGGAGAAAAAAATTATTTCTGTGGCTTCAGGGAGCCAAGGTCAGAATTCCCAATACCTTGGCATTTTTAAAACTTTATCTTACTTTTCTGAATATAAAAGTAATGTATACTTCTTATATCTCTTAGGATGCTTTCAGCTATAAAATAAAACCCACTTAGGATAGCTTAAACAAATACATTAATGTATTTGCCCATAAAAGAGGATGTCCAGAGTTAGAGGGACTTCAAGGTTGGTTGATGGAACAGCTCAACGATGTTAAGTAAGATTAAGGTTCCTTCAGTCTCTGCACTCTGCTGGCCACAGTAAAGTTTTATCCTAGGTCTGGCTCCTCTCGGGGATCATAGTGTCACTTCCAGTAACAGCAGGGGCCATATGTTCCTTTATTTCTGTCCATTCCAGTGAGCAAAGGAGGTGCCCTATACCCCTGCCAGGGAGTAAGGAAGAACATCTGCAAAAGCTCCCAGAAAGCCTTTCCTTTAGACTCACTTCCTGCCATTGGGTCACATGCTCATTCCTGAAGCAATTGTGGAGCTGAGGTCACCTGGCACCCACCAGTCATAACCACCCACCGAGGGCCAGTGTCTTCTGCAACATCTGGGCTAAGTGGGGAGACTCATTGGCATTTCTTTAAGAAGGAAAAGAGGAATGAATGCAAAAGATGAAATTTACATTGGAGAGCACTGACCAGGCACCTAAAGGAGATAAGCAAAAAAAAACCGATATATAACTAAAAAGCTAATAGAAAGATACAATGGAAGAATAAAAAAAACGATTGATTCAAAGGAAGGTAGGACTGAAAGACACAGAGAATAAACTGCTGGTTGCCAGATGGGAGGGGCTTGGGTGCCTGGGTGAAAAAGGTGAAGGGATTGAGAAGTACAGGTTTGTAGTTACAAAACAGCCATGGGGATGGAAAGTACAGCACAGGGAACACAGTCAGTAATACTGCAATAACTATCTATGGTGCCAGGAGGGTACTTGAATTGTTGGGGTATCACTTTGTAAAGTATATCATTGTCTAACCACTATATGGTACATCTGAAATTAATATAAAATAATAGTGAATATTACTGAATACTGAATAATACTGTAATAGAAAAATAAAATTTAAAAAGAAGGCAGGAGACAAAAATATGGGAACAAAAACAAATAAATAGGACAAATGAAAACAAATAGCAAGATGGTAGATTTAAATTCAGCATTAAATGTAGCTTTTTTAGATTGGCTTCTTCCACTTAGAAACATATGTTTAAGGTTCCTCCATGTCTTTTCATCACTAGATGGCTCATTTCTTCTTAGTGTTGAATAATATTGCATTGTCTGGATACAACAGTTTATTTGTTTACCTACTGAAGGACATCTTGGTTACTTCCAAACATTGGCAATTGTGGACAGAGCAGCTATAAACGCCCATGTGCAGGTTTCCGTGAGGACCGAGTTTCCAACTCCTTTGGGTAAATACCAAGGAGTGCAACTGCCAATCATATGAAAAGAGTATGTTTAGTTTCAGCCAAACTGTCTTCCAAAGTCATTGTACCATTGCACTTTGCTACCAGCAACGAGTGAGAGTCCTCGCTGCCCCACATGCTCACCAGCATTTGGTGCTGCCAATGTACCGGATTTTGGCTATTCTTATAGGTGTTCCGTGGTATCCTGTTGTTTTAATTTGCATTGCCCTGATATCTTTTCATATGCTTATTAGCCATCTACATATCTTCTCTGGTGAGGTGCTTGTTAAGGCTTTTGGCCCATTTTTTTAAAAATTGGGTTGTTTGTTTTCTTTTTTCTGTGTTATTTGTTTTTAGAACTTAATGATATACTGCATATTTTTGCTTTATCTTTTTATTTTTTTCAATTACAGTTTACAGTCAACATTATTTTATGTTAGTTGCAGGTACACAGCATACTGGTTAAAAAATCATATACTTTACAAAGTGCTTCCCCCAATATTTCCAGTACCCATTGCCACCATACACAATTAAGGTTATTTGTTTTCTTTTCTTTTCTTTTTTTATCTGAGCGTTTGTTGTTGTTGTTGTTGTCGTTATTCTATTATGGTTGTCCCAATTCTCCTCCACTCCATTGCCCTCCTCTACTCAGCACCCCCTTGTTTATTTTCTTATTGTTGGGTTTTAAAAGATAATAGTCCTTTGTCAGATATGTCTTTTGCAAATATTTTCTTCCGGGCTGGGGCTTGTCTTTTTACTTTCTTGCAGGAATACTTTTTATACTAAGAAATACTTTGTTGCATATATTTTCCCAGTGTATAAATTAAAAATAATTCTGTTGCCAGAGGTAGAACCCAGCTCATTTACATAATAGAAAACACTTGTTGGCTTACATAATTGAAACATCCACAAGCAATCACAACTTCCGGTAGGGCCTGCTCCAGCACCTGAAACAGTGTCATCAAGGGCCTCGCTTCGTTACTTCTCTTTCTTCTGCCTTCAGAAGGTTAGCTTCACCCAGACACTCCAGCAACTCTAGCCCTCCATCCCTGCTCTGCGCTTTCCAGAGACAGAGAGATGGCGGTTCTGCCCAAATCCCGAGATTTCACTCTATCTGTGTCTCTCTCTTCCTCCCTCGCCCCCTCTTTCTGACTAGGTCTTAATCCCATCCCTAATTCAATTAGTTGGCTCAAGTTGAGAGTATTTGGTGATTAGTCTAAATTCATTAGGAGCCACACCCACCCAATGTATACGGATGAAAACGGGAAGTAGGAAATTCTCCAAAGAAATGTCTGCCTATATGAATAACTTGGGTAGAAAGGGGTTATGGGCATCTATTACATACAGACCAAATAGTGTAGCCACGGAGTCTCTTATTATTTTATCAAATCTAGATTTCTTTAAGCCCTGCACTTATGGATTCAGTTCTAGCAAATGGAATTCTATACCTTGAAAAAGCAAGCCCTACTAATTGCAGATAATAGAGAAAAGAGTTACCGATGTCAGTAGAAAAAATAAAATTGCTAAGCAATAATTTAAAAAATAATTTTAGATAAATTTGGAGGCTGAAACATTTACAAGAATGATACCCTATTTTAGATTAAGTAACCACAAAAGTTTCCTTGTGAGGTCGTCTGTAGAAAGTCCTTTTCTGAGATATTCGGCTTTCAAGTTTGGTTTACTTCCTGCAAAACATAGCTTTTAACCTCTAAAAGCCTTGTATGCTGACTGGCTGTCATTGATAATTATATTCACATGAAGATCTGTAACTTTAGAAGATATAAACTGCCATCTAAATTCTTCTTTGTCAAAAACAATAGTCTTAAAACTCCATTTCTCTCTTCTCCTTTTGCGCATAAGTAGGTAAGGTAAGTAAATAGATGACTAGCCAATTCCTCTTAAACAAGGCATTCCAGGAAGTTTATCCCAACAACAAATTTCTCACCTGGGTTTATGTTAATTTTTTCCAGAGCAGGCATACATTACTTTTGTGTAGTTGAATTCCACAGTTCACTGCTGTTCCCAAAATAATGTCTCAGATCGCCTCCTTGTAAAAAGGACAAGAATCCCAGGTACCTTCTTTCCTAGCTTCTCTTTAACCCACTCCTCCCTTCCAGCCTCCTTTGCAGCTAGAGTGCAAGTATGTAAGGGAGGTTTACCCAATCAGACTCCCACCCCAGCTTTCCGAGTTGGCAGCTACTGACTCAAAGCAGTAAGGACAGTACAGTCCATAGCAGTGACAGCGGCAACTGCAGTAATATTCAGTTTCTGGCGGCAGTAGATACTGTACAAGATGTGACGGCCCTGTCTCGCTGGCAGGGTTTGGGCCGCGGCCCTGCAGCCGCCTGGCCTCCCTTGTTCCTGGCCTTCGTCCCGCCCGCCTCTCAAGACTCCTTAGAGGCATATGTTTCTGTGAACCAACAGATTTGCAGTCGATTCCTTTTCTGTGTAACCAGAGTTGGTTTCTGACGTTAAGAATTTGGATTGTTACAAAGAAATAACGAGAACATTCTCTCCCAGCCTCTGTGTCCCACTTTGCCAACTGAGTACAAGGAATCCTCATGAGAACAGGTCCTTTAGTCCCGGTCATGCTTCCTGTCCCAACCCCTCCCCGCCCTTCCCTTTTTCCCCCTCCCTGTTCTCTTCAGGGCTCAGTATGATTCCAGATCCCAGAGGACCCGCATCAGAGACAATCACCACACTCTCTCTCGCTTTCTCACTGCCTCAACCTCCTCCACACACCTTCCCTGAGAAAGAACCTCCACCCCACACAACTCAGCTCCTCTAACAAGACAAGTCTGACTTGTCAGGCTAGGGCACCACTTGCGCCTGTGTTACAACTCCCTACATGCTAACAAATTAGTTACTTAGGGAAATAAATTTTCCTTTTTCTTAAAAAATCCTTCTAGACTGTCTTAAGCAGGACTAAATTATTCCTGCTGAGCCTGACACCTGCTTCCTAAAGGCTTGAACCCTGCCAATTTCCTTCCTCCCTCCCCCTCTCTCTTCCAGAAGCATTCACTGAGCACCTGCTGAGAATGAGCCAGAACGAGAGAGCTCAGCTCGATTCCCCCTCAGAGAAGCCTCACTTCACTCCAGCATGTTCTGTAACTCCAAATAGGTGCATCAGTATAGTCAAAGCTGTTCCTTCTCTTGTAGGGATCAGAAGCCTCTTCTCTTTCCAGTGCAAAGGAAATCCCTTCAGATCTGGATCATAAAAAAGGTGATGTTTCTACTTTAAAATAAATAAAAGAAAAGTTTTAAATTAAAAGAATCTGCCAAATAGGAATCAAGTCCCAGGACATCAGTCAAGTCCCAGGACATCAGTCATGTCCCCTTCTTAGTGTGTCAGCTGATGGCTTCAAGGCACTTAAAGTACCAATATGTGTTTCCTAGACTCTGGCTCCTGAGAAGATTTAAGTGGCGGGCAGAAGCAGGTAAATCCTGAGTGACTGAGCTAGTGGTGGTAATACTGGCTGCCTGTGTCACACTTAGACCTTCAGAGTTTCCAGGGGCTAAAGGTTGTGCTCAAGAATTGCTCAGTTACATTCACTGACAACCATTTTCAACAATCAACTTTCCACAACTGTCACTATGCTTACATTGATATATACATATAACTATATATATATATATGAGCATATATAACAGTTTCATTATAAAAACATTTAAATAAAATTATTGATACACATGACATAATCTCCAATTAAAATAAATATCTGGTTGAACTGTTTAAAAATCTCACCCTATAAATTATAAGTAGGTTAAACTGCTCACAAAATAATAAAAGCCAGCAGGAATTCTCATTCCTGCTGAAGATGACTTTCCATGATGGTGGCCTGAGCAGATTGTTCACAAGCCACAGGACCTTGAGAGTCAGGTTTTCTGCATCTCCAGGTGCCAGGGTCACACACGCAATCCCTGTCAGAGGTGATTCCAAATCGCATCCATTGAGGGAAAGGAGCGAGAGGTTCCCAGGTGGCCAGCCCACAGAAGTGTGCAGGAAAGCCTCCGCCTGCACCCGCTTTGGGTAGGCCGGCTCCACTCCCACAGAGTCCCCAAGGCACGGGCTACCCCTTGGCCTCAGGAGGGCTCATTTTGGAGACAGCCTGGGTTCTAAGGGTTTGGCTGCCTGAGGTTCTGAGAGGGGTTCAGGCTCCAGCTCAGAAAGTCCACACCCACTTACCGGGTAAGTGTGCGCCTGGGAGAAAGTTGAGGCTGCTATTGGCGCTGACTTCCCAGCAAACCGTGCACCAAACAAGTGTCCACTCACTGAGACTTTAGCATCATCACCAGTGGCAGTCCCATAGGATAACAATTTGTCACCATTTTTAAGCCCTAAAAATAGGCTAAATTATTTGCAGTACACAGACCTCAATCCAATCCTCTGATTTTGTTCTAAATTATTTTAAAAGTCAAAAACATAAACCAAAAACATTTGTCCCTATTATGAGAGCATTTGCCAAAACACTCTACAAATATTTTTATCGGTGACTCTCATCATACATTGCTATAAAGTTACCAAAATAGCTACCTCGTTTGGTTCATCCAGGAGTCCTTTGGAGTTGGGAGGATTGGGGAGCATCTCCATTTGACAACCAAGGAAACCAAGACCCAAGGAGACATAGGTTTGCTCAGCCAGGAGACAGTAAAGGGCTCAGGGCTCCCACACTTGTGCCTGAGCGTGCCTAAACAGGACCAAACAGAGGACTATGCCTTGGCATTTCCAGGGTCAAATGCTAAGGATCAAAAACCATTAAACCTATGTCATGGGGCCTGCTATTAATTTTTTTATTTGAAAGAGAAGATGCTGATGGTAAATAATTTTCTGTTATCTATATTTCGCAAAAGGAAAAAGAAACAGAAAAAAAGGTTATGAGGACTAAACTATGCGCTGACATGTGCATTTTTCTTTTGGCAAGAGAAAGGCAGGCAACAAGCATAGCTTGTCTGCACAGCTGTCACCTATGTTGTGTAATAGAGATAGTCCCTCGACATTGTGTATCAACTAGGACTTAGCAAACCAAATTATACCTTAAAGGACCAGAGTCATTGAGGGACTACTATGGAAAATTTATGCAAAATGAAGGAGTAGACCCTAATTTTTCTTTTATGCAAATATACCCTTTTCCAACCATTCTAAAGTGCACTCTTTATTTTCTCATTTTAACCTCTCTAAAATCAGCATGCATCCCTGAGAGCAGGATGCACTTGATAATGTCATACAATAACTGTCCACCAGGTGACAGTCATGATGAGGTAATGTGAAATCTTCCACTGACGCCTAGGGTTAGGATAAAAAAATCCTCAACCTTAAAGCACCTGAGGTTTGATGAAATATTATGCATAATGGCTTGCTTGAAGACACATACAGCTACAAGAGTTGATTTTAAATTGGGATCAGTTAATAATTCTAGAACCATATACGTTATATTTTAATCCTTGTTTTAGTATTCACCCGTAGTACCTTGACTGATGTGGCTCAGTGGATTGGGTGTCATCCTGCAAACAAAAAGGTCTCCAGATGGGGGCTTGCAAGGGGTAACCTAGACATGTTTCTCTCCCTCTCATTCCCTCTCTCTAAAAATAAATATATAAAATCTTTTAAAAAAAGAATTCACCAATAGCGAACCCATGAAACCCTAGGCACCCCCACCTCAACAAAGGCAGAACCCTATGTTCCTAGAGACTTCCAGGTGTGTGTGTGTGTGTGTGTGTGTGTGTGTGTGTGTCCTTGTGACCTTGATCTGTGGCCATGGATGTGCCAGGTACCCTCTAGGACTTACTTGTGAGTAACAAACCTTGTTTTAACAAAGTTCCCTGGTAGTTGTTGCCGAGGTATATTTTTCAATCACAGTAAAAACCACGAGGGCAGATCCAGCCACAACACTAGTCAGGGAAATGTCTGTGGAGGCTGCACAAGCAGTACCACGCCACTTGGATGCCCCCAAACATCCCTACCTGGTAGCATCACTATTGCTAGGCTGAGACCTGACACAAAACAACTGTGTTGTCTTAAATAGCTCACATCATTATTTTGTAACCTTTTATAGTTTGTGGCAAACATGGAAAAAACGCAAGTACATGCTTGTACCAGGCAGATAATTATTTCCTTCTTCTCTGCTCTAGCCTTCTGTCCATCTGTCCTCACTGCATATTTTATAAACATACAAATCAGTACGATAAAAATGTCCCTAAAAAGGCAGCCAATCTTCAAAGAAGCTAATAATACATGACCTATTTCATGAAAAGAAAAAGAGAGGGTGGTTCAAAAACAACTAAAATGTCAACTTGGTTTGAAAGAAGCCAATTAGCAACACAGATATAAGGATGCTACCCTTGCGATAAGCTTGGCTAACAAAACAATGAAGCCTATTCGAAAATTTTTAGTAAAACATTCTGGTGTTGAAAGCTTATTTTTGATGAGCTGGAAAAGCAAAGAAAAATAATCCTGAACCATATTCCAATGTAGAAAAATTTTGTTTATTCTTCCTTGCTAGTGTTGGAGCCAACAGTTATGATGGTTTGGATTAGCCCTTAATATTTCTAGCCATTTGAGGATTCAAATCAATGGTGCAGTTCTTGGAACAGGCTCTGCCACCCCGTGGAAGTCACGAGCCTTCTCTCTCCTTTCTCCACTCTGACCTGCGACCTTTAGTCAGTGACAGGGAAGCCAATGACCCCAGGACATCCACACAGCAAGGTCACAACTCGAGGGCCCAGTTGTTCCATGTGGAAAATAAGGTTATTGGACTAGATGGACATCTCCAAACTTTTGCCCAGGAGATTCTGGTCGTGGGTACAGAGGCTAAGTGTGCAGTTACAGAGAAGGGTTGAAGCCGATATTGCTGAAAAAGAAAGAGGAAGGATGGGGAAGTGCCTGTATGAGCAGCTCGCAGGGGTGAGCTGTCCTGGAGCGGGAAGTGGGTGCAGCGAGGCTGCCAGGAGGAGCTAGGACAGCTTCCTCTGGTGCAGGTTCCTCAAGCCCAAACGCTTAATGAACCCCTTTACATTCTCGGGAAATTATTGCAGGCCCCTCACCATGTTACTGTCCTTTTGATTGTATTATAATGTCATTTCAATATGTACAGCCATGAAACAATGGTATAAACTATATGTTTATAGGTTACTATATAATCGCAGAGCCAAATTGTAATCAAATACCATAAAGGTAATATAGTTCAAATTTGTGATACTTATTTAATATAATAGGTAAATGGATGGTATTGTCTTTCAGAAACTAAATTGCCGATTTGAGGTTAATGGTAGAAAAATGTCAGCTAAGTTCTGGTCATATATTTAGTCCATTTCTATATTGTAAGTTTGAAAATATATCTCCTGAGAATGCCTGTTTGCATATGAAATAGCAGTGTTAATATATTCCAACCTTGGTGTGTAGTTTAGGAGAAGCAAAACTGTCATTTACCAAATACCCTGTTAGTGAGGAAGGCAGGTGTCACTTGATAACTCTGTCAAGTTCTCTCTTTTATTTGAAGCTACCAGTCCTCAACCAGCGGGCAACTAATCTAATTATCATTGCACTCCCATTCTTCAAGGCATACATACTTACTACTGAAATTATTATTAATGGAATGGTTGAAAGTTGATATTTTCAATGACTGAGACCATATAATGCCCATCCGCTGGAAACGTGCACATGGTTATGGGGTGAGTTCCTTTTCAGCCTGACATGCCTGTATTTTGCATGTCCTGGGATGACTCAGTTCTCCCACCACCTCTCCGTATTCAGCCTGCTGCAAGATCTCTCATCGACAGAGCACCCCACAAAGGCACCTGGACTTCACTTGGTGTGAACTCCAAGACGAACACAAATCAAAGGGTAAACACAAGGGTTCTGACAATACAAATGCCACCGCTCAATTGTGGTCATCCAGATATTCAGGGTGTACTGAGAAAGACTTTTACAGGCTGTCATTGCAATGACAACCTGTAAAATGTAGATCAAAATGTAGATCCTCATAGAGAACCTGCAGATCCTTGAAAAGCGGTCCAAGAACTCTGAGAAGGGCTGGTTTAGCCAGGAAATATAAACTCCATTTGCTTTCAGGAGATGCGGGTCTAAGTCTAGCTCTGCCACTAACAAGCTATGGAAGGTCAAGCAAGTGTCCACACGTTTGGGAATCTGTTTCCTCACCTGGAAAACAGTCCCGCAGATCCCATTTACCTCTCAGGCTCACTCAGAAAGAGAATGAGACAGCGTACTTGAAGATGCTTAGACAATCCTCCTACTGCTTGCAAATGGAAAACAACGATCACAATAGCAGGGGCAAGTGGCTGCATTACCTCCAAACGCTTAAAATGTCCTGACCAGTCATTCCTAAATAGCATGCGTCAGGGACAGACATGAGTCTCTCACGGCCCTTCCAGTTTCTCCTCTCCATGCCTCTCCTGAGCCAGGAAGCGTGACAGTTATTGGTTAGAGGGCTGACAGGATCCCAAGAGGAATTTAGAGCCCATCTGTTGCTCTCTGCTGCCTTCTTCAGTACAGAAATTGGCAAGCGAGGAAATGCTGCTGTGCAGACCCAAGGCTTCTGGAAATCTCAGCCCAACATTCCAGCCCCAAGCCCGTCCTTAGAATCCCACTGCCCGGGGCTGCCCCTGAGCCACTGCAGACCCTCAGGCCTCCAGGCTTTGTGTAAGTACCTCTGTTCATCTTGCAGCCTGCACAACTCCTTCTCCCACACTCTTAATCATTATGGTTTAGTTAAGATGGATTTTAGGGCCCAGAGACCACATGAAGTCTCTTCATTATCCTTTAGACTAGAGAAGAAATTTTCAAATGAACCACATAGGGTGCACAGGAGGATTCAGTGTGGTCAAGGAAGAAAAGAGAGAACTTTATTTTTATATAGCATATTTAATTTCTTTCTTCTTCAATTTCAGCTTTGGACAATGTTTTATAAAATGTATAATACATTTATTAGTGGACTAGTACAGGCATGGTTTTATAAATAAATATTTATATATTATGAGGGAATGCTAATTTCATTTCATTTATTTATTTTGTTACTGAAGGGATATACAACCATTAAATTCTGAGAGTCTCTTTTCTAGAAGAGATTCTATGATACTAGCTAAAGGATCATTTTTGTTTTAATCCTCACTCAAGGATATGTTTATTAATCAGAGAGAGAGGGAGAGAGAGAGAGAGAGAGAAATCTATGCGAGAAAGATCAATCTGTTACCTCTTGCACATGCTCTGATAGGGGATCAAACCTGCAACCTATGTATGTGCCCTGACCCAGGATCAAACCTGCAGTGTTTTGGTGTACGGGATGATGCTCCAACCAACTGAGCCACCTGGCCAAGGATAAGGGTTTTTGTTTGCTTGTTTGTTTTTTATTATTATTATGCCCCAACCACACTCCAGCCTCAGTGAACCATAGTCTTCAGGAGTGAAGCATGGAGTGGATTTGTAAAAAGCACCCCCTGGTGATGCTGATGCAACCCCCACCACTTGCAAAAATTCACATTGTTCTCCAGACTGTAAGCTCACTGAGGGCAGACTCTGTCTAGCCATCTTGTTCACCATTGTATCTACAGAGCCTAGTACGCCGCCTGACACAGATGTTTCACATGTTTGCTGAAAACTTGAGTGAACAGATGACCCACAATCCAGAGACATCCACTGCTAACTCTCTCAGCCTTTGTAGTCATGCTTAATGATTTTATACAATTGTTTTGTATGTTCAAGAACCCATCATATATAAAACTGAGTAAATTTTAAATCCCTTTCAATAGGCAGGTGTTTAATATTTAAAGTGACTGTTTTAGCACTGTTTCGCATTTTCTGTTATAAATTGCGCTATGCAAAAAATCATTCTGCATTCAGCTTTCTTCTATACATCCAATTAATTATATGCATAAGATAGAGTTCCAGATGTGGAATTTCTAAATCCAAGATTAAGCACATTTTAAAGGCTGTAGCTACCAAGGGAAAGACAAATTAATACTGACCCCGGGAGCAGAAGACTCTGGTTTAAGGAGCAAAGGCTGACAAGGGTTTTGTAATCCAACAGAGTGAGATCCTTCAGGGCAGCTTTGGGTGTGGCAGAAAAACTTGGAGTGTCTGACTGAGCTCTAGTCCCTGCTTCTCTTACTTACGGCTGGGATATTAAAATTTTTAAACCTAAGTTTCTTCATAGTCACAGCTACATGACAGGGCTGCTGATTCTGAAGCTCTATTAGATGTTAGAGGTAAAAGAATTAATTTTCATAGTTAATATATTTTCAAAGGCATAAGAGCATTAGAGACTAGGAGTGTTTTCTATGAAAAGAGGTCATCCCATGTCCCTTCTTTTAAAATTTACTGTTCACTCACAAGTGGTTTGAGTGCCAGCTCCTTCGGTGGGGCCCTAGGACATCCCACAACTGCAAACTTCAGCTCTGGAAGAAACTGTGGTGAATAGGTTGCCTCAGAACTATCAAGGTGAGTGTCACTGTTTGCGAAAGGTAGTACTGACAAAATGATCGGGAGCAGGCGGAGCGCTCGGTTCTCTCTTCATGGAGTGCCAATGAAACCAGTCAGGCAAGTTCCTGTGGTGCCAAGCCACTCTAAAGAGAAGCCACTCCCCTTTCAAGGACTGCTGACTCCAGAAAACACCACGCAATGTTGTTTGAAAAGTTTGATGGGAACCCAAGACCAAAATCTGCACTTCCTCTTTGATACGGGGCTGTAGTCCTCAAACTTTGGTGTGTGTAAGTGGTCAAAAAACATGCAGATCCCCTGCCTCGACCCCTAGAGATTCCGATTCCGTAGGTCTTGGGGGAGCCCAGGAATCTGCATTTCCTTCCGTGATTCTGATGTAGGCCACCTGAACACCAGGTTTGAGGAAACCCTGGCATAGCAGACGGCCCCAGTCAGGGACCTGGCATACCCAGGGTTCAGGTGAGACAGTTCCACTGACATCAGCATAAGCCTCAGAAGTCATGTCCCCTCACTGGCCCTGTTTTTCTCACTAAAGCTTCATTTTCATAACTGGGGGAGAACACTCTTTCATCATAAGGCTGGTAAACATCGAATTAGAAACTGTAGGCAGGAAGAGTAGCACGATAACTAACAGCACATGTTTAAGGTCCTGTAATTTCGGCTCCTGCCTTTCACACTGAGGTAACCATGAACACCTGGCTAGTTAACACGGTACCCCCTCCAACAGAAGCCCCTGCCCCGAGATGAAGATGTGTTCTCTTTCGCGTTGTGTGTTTTGCTGTGACAGAGCAATGCTGGCCCCCCACCAGGCAGTGCCTCTGGATTTCCTGCATGGCGTTCCTTGTGCTTGGAGTTCTGGCTGTGGTGACTGGTCTTGGGATTACCTTTGGGATGCCTGGAAAACCTGCAAGTATGTGTCTAGGTGACAGACATGTCAACAACTTATGCAACCAATGAGAGTATATTTATCCCCCATATTATTTCCAAAATGGGTGAGTCTGCCTTGGCTGGGTAGCTCAGTTGGTTAGAGCATCATCCCAATATACCAAGGCTGTGGGTTTGATCCCTGGTAGGGCACATACAAGAATCAACCAATGAATGCATGAATAAGTGGAGCCACAAATCAATGTTTCTCTCTCTTTTTCTCTCTCAAATCAATCAATAAAATTTTTTTTAATGAGTGGGTCTTCTGATAATGGGTGGTTAGCACCTGGTATGAGCCACCACTGCTCCTAGACACTGCACACATTTTGTCTTTCACTCTTTTCAGCAATGTTACAAGGTAGCTGCTGTTACCAGCATTATGAACAGAGACTCAGGGAAGTTAGGTGACTTGCCCAAAGTCCTATAGCTGGTTAATCAACAAGCCAAAGCTTCAATCCAGGTCTGCCCAAATCAAAAGCCTACACAGGACGTGGTTTCTACCTTCGAAGATTTTTTTTTTTTTGCTGTATTCAGAGAGAGTAGAGAAACAGTGGTGAATAACACAGAACAGTATGTAATTCGGTATTAAATTAGGTTGAGTGGGGTATTAAACACTGTTAGCAATTTGAGAAAAATCAGTCATAATCACAAAGCTAAGCACATCATGAATTAAGGGATACAAACTGTGGGTCATCTGCATCTTAATTTGCAACCTGGTCCCAACTACAAAACTTTCAAGATGCAAAATGTACCTTCGCCAAGAGCTCACCAGTGCTAAACCAGCCTGTTTACTACTCCACACACCAAACCAGAATTTTCTGGAAATACATTATTTTGGGTGTAAATGTGTTTGAGATATGCCATCAATCTGTTATTTACATATTAACTTCCATTAGATTTTTAAAAAAACTTATCCTCACCTGAGGATATGTTTGTTGATGACAGAGAGAGAGGGGGGAGAGAGAGAGACAGAGAGAGAAACATTGATTGATTGCCTTCATATTCGGGTGTAAGCACCCCGACCAGGGATTGTACACGTCTAGACCAGGGATCTAATGGCAGCTTAAATATGTGCTCTAACTGGGAATTGAACTCCGCAGTGTACAGCAGAAACTTTTGGTGTACGGCACAACGCCCCAGCCAACTGAACCACTGGCCAGGGCACCATCAAGTTTTTATAGTACTTAAACATTTTTGAAAACACCACCACATTACTTTAATTCATTTTTTGAGTGTGCAAATTTGTCACATTTAAAGTAATCTCAGTTTAACTCACAGTGTCCCCTAGAGGCTGGTGTAGCAAGTTATCTTTGTTCCTATTTCTAGCTAAGAAAATAATGGAGGCGGTTGCACAGAGCCGGCTCAAGGCTGGAGTCAGAGCCCAGAGCCAGGACTTGCTGGCTCCCCTTCCCCTGCGCCTTCGCTTCCTTCTCAGGCGGGCGTGAGCTCACACTTATTTTCCCAAATGCTAGTGCTGTTGCAAGATATGCAAGCTAAGCAGGCCTAGAGAGTTTTTGGGAATGGGGGAGAAAAAGAAAAGGAGTAGAAATAACAGCAAAAGAACAATGGAAAGCAGAAGGGGGAAGGAGGAAGCTGTTCATTATATTGTTAAAACCTGATGTTCAGGGTCATAGATGCATACGTCAACATCCAGTACTTGTCTTATAAATCTTCCAGACTGGCCATATCGACAGTGTAGGACAGCTTCACAGCACCTTGGCTTCCTGTGTGAGGACCTCACAACTTGCTTGCCACCCTCCCTGCTTTGTAATGGCAAGCTGGACTGCACTCACGGAGAAGATGAATCTGCTGCCTACTGCGGTGAGGTGGACAAATTGTCGAACGAAAAAACAGGCACCAGCAACGAATAATTAAAATTTAGAGTTATAATTAAAACATTACCACGAACAAATGATTTCTGTGAGAAATAATGCCTTTGTTTAATATAGGCCACATGCCCAGCAGTCTCCCACAAAACTTGATATTCAAGTGTCCCAACCAGGAGACTTGGACATATGTGGACAAGGTGTGTGACACAAGAAACGACTGCGGTGACTGTTCGGATGAATCAGGTAAAAATGAAAATGCGCGATTGATATTTTAATAGGTTCGATTATAGAAATCAATCCATGCTTAGAAAACTTCCTAAGGGTATTGAAATTCACAATTAAGCAATTCCATCAATTCCATCAGTAGCTTACATATATTATATATATATATTTATAGGAAAAGATTTAATCATATAAAGATTTTTCTTAAAAATAAGTCTATACTAGTCCTGAGTTTAAAAATAATTCACGTGTCAGAAAGAAGTGGCAATTTCTAGAAATGACTGGCATAAATTAAAAACAGTTTTGGCTCAGACACAGTACTAGGTGAGGCATCTTGGAGTTAGTACAGGAGAAAAAAGGATAATAGCTGACATTTATTGCATATTAATTATATCTCTAGCTAAAAAACAAATAAAACCAGATTTGCAAAGACTAACAAAGGAAAATACTAATCTTGAAGGACAACTCTTGTCTGCTGTCAAATTCATTTTTGGATTTCTTTGGAAATTTTGGTAAAGATCAAAGGAGGGTCTGTTGAATGCTTTGGTTCTCAAAGATTTTTTTGTTTATCTAACCTTTGGGATTTCTTTGCTCCTCCTCCCCTACTCTCCTTTCTGCTGCCCAGCGTTCTCATGGTGGTTTAACACTGTGCAGCACCCTTGATGGCTTTGCAATCTGGCAAGGCTGTATTATTAAAACCATGGCCATAGATACAGTTCCAACACCTCATGACCTTAATCAGTAGGTAAAAAATTTATTGGAAATATAGTACACTACAGAGACGGTTTCTTGCCTTTTGCCTGGTCATCGCGGAAGACCAAAAAAGAAATGCTGCCTAGGAAGTGCGTATTTTCTAACAGTGTTGGCAACAAAAGCTAAAAGTAGAAACAGATTCTTTTCTTCTCGCCAGCTGCCAATTAGTAAATACTGATTCTCTTCCCTGCTTACTGAACATACAAACTCATATGGACCCCTCCTTGTGTATGGAGCCTGTCAGTGTGTTTATTTGCAGGCGGGTGGAGAGGGGTAGCACTCTTGGCTTTCAAAGTACAAATTCTTTCACCCAAATGTGTAGAATCTTTAATAAGCATCTGCAATTTTCCCCTTGGACAGTTTTCATTAATATTTTTAAGATCTAAAGGGCCATTTCGTTACCATTAGCATCTTTTCGAGTCCACCTTGATATTTTAGTTATGCTTTTAAGAATAAATAAAACTGTCTAGTTTTACAGTGCCCAAAGTGTCCAGGCTGGAGATGTGAAACCGTTTTCTTTGCTGACTGTGCCTGCATTCCCAGAACTCGCTGCAAAAATGGCATTCAAGACTGTGCTGATTGGAGTGATGAAAAATTATGTGAATAGAAGACTTTTCTAATTATTATATTGGCAAAGCTAGAAACTGTTATTCATTCTCTTAAGACTTTTCTCCAAAAGAAGAAAAAGAGGCAGCCCTGGTTCATGTGGCTCAGTGGCCTGAGCTCTGGCCTGCAAACTGAAAGGTTGCCTCTTCAATTTCCAGTCAGGGCACATACCTGGGTTGGGGGCCAGGTCCCCAGTTGGAGGGCAAACAAGAGGCAACTGATGTATTTCTAATACATTGATCTCTCCCTCTCTTTCTCCTTCCCTTCGCCTCTCTCTTAAAAAGTAAACAATATCTTTAAAAAAATGGCATTATCTTTGTGTGGGGGGGGTAATCTACTAAAGAATCCAGTGTTATGTAATGGAGAAAATTGATTAGTAATTAGATCCAAACTTTAGCGACCTTTTCTAAACTTGTTTCTAAAATTTAGAATATAGCTTTCTACCCTGTGCACACATGGCTATTAAGGAGATGCCCCAAATACACTCTAGTTTGATTTAAAAAAAATAAAGGATATTAATCTTGAGTTCTCAGATCAAAATCAACGTCTGTCTCTTCATTAGTGTAGCCCTGGTTCAGATCCAGCTGAAAGCTAGTTTGGCCCAGGGTTAGTCTTAATATTGGACAACAGCCAAAAGTTCAGCAGATCAGAATCATCTGCCTCTGTAGCCTGCCAGGGCCCAAAGTCCTTTCTAAGTAGATCCAGAGCAGACCTGGGTTTGAATCTCATCCTGTCACTTAAGGGGCTGTGTGACGTCATGAGCAATGTCACTTCTTAAAGATGGCTTCCTTATCTGTACAATGTAGGTCTTCTGGGGGGACTGTTATAAGCAATGAGATATAACACAAGTGGGGCAGTGCTTAGCATGTCTGTAACAGGCACAGAAATTGGGGGCAATTAAAGATTGTAATATGGTAGATTATATTGTTAAAAAAATAACTGCTATCCTGCTCTGGGGAGGGATTGTACTCCCCCGATCCTTTGACCATCAGACTTGACTATGTACGTGACCTGCTCTGGCCGATGAAATTTGGTTATTAATGATGTGCATCACTTCCCAGCAGAAGTTTGAAGGGTCAGCCAAGAGCTCTTTCTTTTCAGTGTCCTGAGACTGCCAAGGTTCAGATTAGAGGCTGCTCCTGGGGGAAAGCAGAGCCCAGCCAAACCACTAACATCACGTGTGACAAACCTTTGTAAGCAACTACAATTTTTAGTCATTTGTAACTGTAACATAACCCTATCTGGATATTAAAGATATTACAAGAAAATCCTTTATTAACCCATAGCCACCAATACATACCAAATTACTTAAATGGGCCAAAGTGTTTCTGGAGGTTGTTGGAAAAAATGTCTGAATACAGGTGAACAGGATTAACCTTAGCTGGCATCTGCTACAAGGAATACCTGGGATAGGTTTAGCCTGGAAATCTGCTGCAGTTTTCACCTATACAGATCCTATACAGGGGTAAACCTATACAGGGGTAAACAGCTGGATATTCAAATAGTGGCATTCTTCACATGCTCGAGTCAGCCCATCGGTCACCCCAGTGAAAGTCTGATTTTGCTACTCAAAGCAAGGCCAGTGGACCTGCAGCACAGCCCGGAAGTTTCCCAAAACTGCAAACCTTCAGGCCCCACTCCAGACCTTCCCAATCCTCTGCCCTCACCCATTCCACATGCTTTGGTTGGCAACATACAAGTGACATTTGTAACAGCTTTACCAACACACATCCTCCCTCTGCCAAGAAGCTGAGTGCTCCAGACATTGCTCCACTAGTCTGGGACCTAGAGTGAACACATAGCAGAACCCAGTCTAACCTACAAGTCTGGAAACATGTAATTGTTTTGTAACTTTCTAAATCATTGAGGTTTTGGGGTCCTTGTTACTGTAGCAGTGTACTTCAACAGAACTGTTACACATACTTTTAAAAAAAGTTGATATGCAAATATTATTTATACATTTCATTTTTGGTAGGTAACATTTAATACTGACTTTTAGATATAGCTATACAGTACCTTCAAAAGGTACGTGCAAGTAGGTATGAAAATTTTAAATGAATTCTTGCCCTGACTCGTGTGGCTCAGTGAGTTCGGCACTGGTCCAAAGTGAAATGTCACCAGTGTGATTCTGGGTCAGGGCCTGTGGGTCTAGTCCCCTCCATAGGGGAACATACGAGAGGCTGCGGGTAGGTTTCTCTCACATGTGAGAGGCAATGGATCGATGTTTCTCTCCAAAAATAAATTTTAAAAAATCAATAAAATGAATTATTGAAATAGAAACTAGGACAATTTTCTTCAGTTGGCCTTAATACAGATTACATGTAATTGTTTCAATTATCATTTGTAAAAACTGTAAAGTTCCTTCAAGATTATAATTGCTAATACAGTTTTTTAATAAGTAGCCCTATTATCAAGGGAACTTTCTGAGGAGATGAAACTGTTCAGTATCCTGGTTATGGCGGTTACCTGTGTTGTGTTAAAATTCTTACAACTGCACGCATGTGTCAATTTTACAGTATGTTAATTTAAAGCAATTAAAAAAAAAGTAGCCCTACCCATTTAGTGTTATCACTTAGGAGAAAGTCATGGTGACATTCTACTTTTTTCCCAGGTATCTCCTACATAGAAGGGATTAAACTACTTTCATTTTTTTGAAGTATCTTCTGGTTACAGCTATAAAATGGAGCAGCTCATTCCTATTTCATAGACTGAAGGATAATGAGAAATTAAGTGTGAACTTATATATAAGGCACTCAGATATGCTTACAAAATAGACAATATTGAGGGGGCGGGGGGAAACCCTGCACACCCACGAAGAAATAGTCTATTCCCATCTTATAATTATACCCATCATATAAACCATGGAACCACTGAGGGCAAATGGAGGAAAGTTTTCAAACATGAGTACTTTATACCACCTGTGTTATGTTATACTATCATGTTAAATCTTTAATAATAAAATTCCATCAAAGATTATCTGTCATATTACATGCCATGATTAGCTTTCTACAAACAACTTTGCTTTCTGGGTACAAATCAGTGTCAATGAAAAAAAAAAACTATACTAGGCAAAGAACTTTATTAACCTTGGTTTCAAACTTTATTCCCAGGCTTCTTCAGCTTAATTAGCTGCAAAGAATGATTTGTGTATAAGCAAAAACTGAAAAGAGCTGCAGTGTCCAAGGGGCTAGGGCTTAAAAATATGAGAGATCTAGATTTTATCAGATCCATAAACAAAATTTGAAAAAGCAGTCATAATATAAAATAGCAGCTCCCAGTAACTTCTTCAAGTTTATCTTCTTCAGAAGTTGACTCAATTCAGTTTGCTTCATTCTTGGAAGCCTCATCAAAATTCTCCACAAGATCTAGAAAAAGACAGAAAAGGTAGAAACTCAGAAAAAAGGCAAATCTACAGCTACGGATCTTAGGAGGAGACAGGTAAATGCTCTCAAAATATATCCTACAGTTAAATCAGGATATAAATTTAAACACTTTTTATTTCCATTGAGACCACTAACCATTTGGCACATTTTGAAGTATATGTTTTGGCATATAATTGAAATAAGAGAAAGAGGGGAAGTCATTAATTTGCCAAAGACATAAATACTGTGCTTAAAGAGTATGTAGATACCCTCCCCATCCCCATCCCACCCCAAGAATTAAATGTAAGCAATGCAATACACTAGTCAATGTGAGGGGCAGAACCAGAGTGCCACGACAAACAGTTCTGAAGTTTTCCTGGGTTCCTAAGGATACCTGTCCATGTAAAGTGGGCTTATTTATGATCCAGTGATTCTACTGCTCCACAGATTTTTTGTTTTACCACACACAAAAAATTATTCAGCAACAGTTAAGATAGAAAAATGCCTCATGATTGCCAAAGGAGCTTTTCTGACTTCAGAATGGTTGTATCCCCCAGATATCTAAATAACTTCTCCACGCCCTCTTATACATTTATGTATCTCATAGTAAGAAACAAGGGTCATTTGTAATCTGTTAAGTAGTTATTACATATTACATTAGTTAACAATATACTTATTCATTCATTCAATACTTAAGGTTATATACCTCCACCTTCTTGGGATCCCAAACAGAAAAAGGCAGCCAAGTCCACAAACATAACTCCAAGGGAGGTTCATGTCTTCCCGACTCTTACTCTGTATCACCTCCCTCAAGGTAGTCTTTATTCTCCCTTGCTGAAATTCTCCAGTTTAAACACAAGTGAAGGTTCCTACCTGGAACTTCATCATCATCATCCTCTCCTGTAGCAAGTGGTGCTTTTCCATCCACAGCTATAAAAGGAAAGTGTAAATGTTATTCCCACATTTGTCTAAGTCTTCAATAAACATTAACCAAAGGAAGAACAGATAAAAAGCTTATATTCATGATGTGACATTTGGGATTTCATCTACAGTACTAGAGACAGATATTCTACAAATAAGCAAGAACACTAGTTAAGAGCCAACAAGCCAAATTCCATCCCCATCCTTTCGATCCCTCTGGCTCACCAAAGACATTGAGGTAGCATGAGAATAATAAGGAAATTCCAGGGTACAGGTAAACCCACATAGCAAATTACAGTAAGATTTATTTTGGGAGGCAAATTAAGAGGCTGATTTCTCAAATACTGTTGTGTTGTGCATGGCATAATGCTAAACAAATCTTTACTGAAATGAAAATAAAATAATAAAAAATTAAGTGTTTTTTGAGTGGTAAGCATCCAGTTTCCTTTTATTACACAAGAAAGTGAACTACACTTGAGAGCTGAGACCTCACAGTAATAGCCTCATATGATTTTCAGTGGGCTGCTTCGAATGCCTAGGTCAGTTCTAAAAGCAAAGGAGACTTTCTAGAAATTCTCAGGCCTCTCAATGTGGATCAAAAAAACCCAAAAACAAAACACACACACACACAAACCATAACAAACATAAATTTAAGCAAAGTGAGTACCTACAAAAACAGACAACTACATAACTTAATAAGCTTGTCTTGTTTCTACATTTCCATTCTTCAAAATTTTAATCAGAGGGCTTCTGTATAAAGTAGCCACACCCTTGATGTACGCTTGAATTCAACTACAGTATTTTCCTGCCCTGACCTAAATCCTTATCATACTGTAATTAAAAGCACCAGAATAGTGGAAGGCCAATTCTTAACAGTTATTGGTGATATCAATTGTATAGATCTGGTAATTTATATCTTTAATTTTAAACTGCCCATTATTAAAAAAGCCCAAAATTAATATTTTTATCATTTCCAGATAATAAAGGGAAACATTTTAAAGCTTCTCATCCAAAGCAAGAAAACTAGTAGGAAACAAGTATAATAAACACAGCATACTAAATTATTGCATACACTAAGAATACTTAATTAAAATCAGTGTAAAAAAATGGTATCTTTTCAGAGGAAAGGTGGCATTTACAAATTTGAAGACATTCACATCCACTTGGCACCCTGCAATCTTAGAAATCTACTGATAAATAGGTAACTGTGCAAAACTCACATTGTTTGGGCAGAGCTTCAGCTAGTCTCCTTAAACTGGTCAGACTGTCTGCACCAAGCTGATTTAAGATGCTGGGTAGCATTTCTGTCAGCTGCTTTGTCTCAGCATGGCCCGTAATGGTGAAAGTGTTCGCTGCCAGAGAGGCCTGAACTTTAGGGTTGTTAAAGTGGATCACTGTTCCTTGGTTTGTGAACATATTTACCTGTAAAGAAAAAAAAATTTTTTTAATTAGCAATACCCACCAAAACCCAATATTTTATGAGGCAAAAACTGAAGTCCCGCTAAGTAATCTAGTATTTCACTGTGAAACATAGGTGGAATGGAAGGTGCATACAATCTAATGGCTTTCAGACTTAGCAATCTCCCTGATACTTGTTAATAAAGTACAAACATTTTAGAGGAGTATAAAATATTCTGTTTAAAGTACTATACAGAAAAAAAATAAAAAAATAAAAATCATTTAATTTATGAACCGTGAAGCTTTTTTCAGACAAATCCTGTTTTTATAAAGAAATAAAACTTGACACTTACCTCTTCAATACCAGAGATATTGTTTACCCCTAGCTTCTTTAAGGAGAACTGAAGTTTTTTATCATCTGCAGTAGCTGTTCTGTGAACCACCTTCTTCTTTCTACGAGCAGTGCCCTAAATTGCAGAGAACAGGAAAGAACATAGCCACACATTTATACTGTAACAACAGGCATTTTCAAAGGGAAACAGTTTCAAATTCCTTTTTGACCTTTGGATGGGTATGAGAAAATTACTGTGACCACAAACTTTTGTAGAAGCCAAAAGAGGAAAAGGAAAGGAATTGTCTATATATCCTTAATAATTTCTACAGTTCTAGTTTTGTCAGGTATAAATGAATGATCTTTTCAACGTCCTACTTTTTACATTATCTGCTCTAAAGTGATCAAAGAGGTGGCACGTATCAACCTAAATTAAATCTCATTTAGAAGCTCAATATCCAGTACTAACTTTTGTTTTTACTTAATTAAAACTCATCTTTGGCCAAATAAACCTCCTCACCGTTACTTAAATAGGCCAAACAGGAGCTTTTGGACAAAAGCTCTTACTTGGCCTCTGTATGGCTTACTCTCTCACTATATAGATCTCTGCTCCTAATGTCACTGTATCAAGAGTGGTTACCCCAGGTGGTGTAGCTCAGTGGATTAAGCATTGGCCCGTGAACCAAAGGGTCGCTGGTTTGATTCCCCAGTCAGGGCACATGCCTGGGTTGCGGGGCCAGGTCCCCAGTAGGGGGAGTGTGAGGGGTAACCACAGTGATCTTTCTCTCCCTCTCTTTCTCCCTTCTTCTCTAAAAACAAAACAAAAAAAATATTAAAAAAAAAAAAAGAGTGGCCTTTCCCAATGACCCAGTATCAAACAGCAACTCCCACACTCACTCCAGGTTGATTTCTATTTATAATACCGCTAATAGAAATTATGTATATTTTACTGTCTGTCACCCCTCATTAGAATGTAAACTCCTTGACGGCTTCCATTTACTGCTATAAAACTCAGTACCTAGAATAGTATCTGGCTCGTTGAAGGTATTCAATAACTTCATGAGTAAATGAAAACAGGGAGGCTTCAGAAAACCTGTGGTCTCTTGTACATATATGCTAAGTCTCCAATCTCCCCTTTCTCAAAATATCCTATAAACTTCCAAAACCAGGCAAATCTGATCACCCATATTCTGCTTTAATAACACTCCCAGACTTTCTCGTGTAAGCTGAGGCCTTTAGTGTCCTTAAGGCTCTTCATGGAAAGACGACCACCCACCTACCTCACTGTCCCCAACCTCCATACCAATTCTGATCATCCTTTAAAATCCTGTTCAAGCCATTCTTTCTTTTGTTTTCCCTAAACTCTACAATTAACAACCCCACCCGAGCCATTCAAATGGGATATATAAATTCTATTTCTATATCTTGAAAAGGCTTCTATTGCACTATGCATAGTACACTGTGAAAAAAATAATTTAAAGATGTCTATCTCCCCTACTCACCTTAAAACTCTCCTATATACTCTATCTAAATTTTGTATTCTCAGGATTCGGCATAGTAAAGGCTTAAATAAACCATGGTTTAATTGAAGAAAATATCAATAGCTACAGAGAACACTGCTTACCAACCACCTGAAAAACCTTTAAAAATAACAATTACCTAGAAGTGGTCATGTAGACACCTGGTTTCCAGAGAATCCTCTCTAAAAGACATTCTAAGAAACTACTATAAAAGATTTTTAAAAAACCAAACCAGCACACCTTCTATAGTTTTCATATACTTCACATACAAAGAATTCAATTTGCACCAAAATAATTAAGTTATCATCAATGCTCTGATCAAATACTGAAATAAAGAGCTTTTTATAACACTTGCAGTTTTCTCTAAGGGCTAACTAACTCACCTAATTTTACAACCCATGATAAGTAGGTTTCTTAAAAAATGAAAAAAATGTTCCCATGTTACAATGACAGAAATCCTTCCTCTATTAACTACTAAGCAAGTAAAGTTTATTCTTACACCAGCCTTAAGGATTCTGGAAAACCTTGTCTTTCCTTTACCTACAATGATTTCTCTCACAAGTTAAAGACTAACTAACATTCAAAGTAACAACAAAACACAGAAACACAAGCACATTATTCAAATTACTCCTGAAACCTGTACTAACAGACATGGTGGTTAAAAAGACCAGTATAAGAGCATCCAACCACTGACCCACAAAGAACATGATAAGTTTTTCTCTGGCACTTGAAGGCCACACCTAGCTTATAACAATTGCTAAAAAGGGCAAGAAACACCTGCTGAAATAGGTAGGTGCAAATCTTGACTACTATTTAAGTCTAAGTGCAATTTTTGGCTATTTCACAGCAGACTCTCTTTGAACATAAATACTTAAAAGTTGAGAAAAACTAATAGGTAATGAACTTGCAGCATGGAAGTTTTTACCATACAAGTGAATACCTTACAAGTTTTACCAAGTAAAGACATGCTCTATTCCAACAGGCTATACCACGCCTTGTTAAATACTAGGAATGTGCTAACAATGCAAGACAAAACCAAGTACACCTCTGTCTACAGTGAACTTCTGATTTAACTAAATTACTTAGAGAACAATCTAAAAACTCATTCAGTTAAAAAAATAAATCCCTTTGTAGGGGCTCAGTATCCACCAGGAAAAACAATTAATCAAAAACAGATCATTTAAAAACACACCAGTAAACACTCTCATTCCCTCCGTTTTAGCATAACTGCTAAGTCAAAATGAAGAGATACCCACTTAGGTAATATTTTCAAACCCATAGTCACTGCCTTTAAATTCCAAAATGTACCTATAAGAAAGATCTTAAAATACTCTAGAAAGCATACAACCGCTGCACTGGATTGCATTAGCTAAGGAAACATTACGAAAAGGTCTTAATTTACAAAAGACAACAACTTCTCACTATTAAGTCAGAGGTAAAATGGTCACAGTGATATGTAACTTAACTGACACATTTTCTTACTAATTACATTAGGAAACACTTCTGTCCTACTTAAAACATTGTAACACTGGAAAGTATGTTTACCTAAAAACAATGTTTGTAGTTTAAGTGCTCGTTCATCTCGGCTCACTTGCTTTTCTTCTGAGTATACAATCTGCATGATTCACTGATACACAGTAAGTACACTGTGTATATAGTTTAATCCTCCGCCCCCTCTCGCCAATTTGCCGGCTCTGTGAAATGCCCTCTACAAAGTGACATGCCATCAATATTAGAAGAGCAAACGGGAAAAAAACCCTAATCCTTAAAACTTAGAAGAAAACTATTAAAACTTACTTTCCCACCAATGCGCACTTGTGCCTGCAGTTTGGCGAGTTTCTCTTGGTTCATTATAGTTTCTTTCATCTAGAAAAACAGAAAACCCTCAGCGAGGAAAAGTCTAGTTCACTCTAGCATTCCCCGCTCGGTATTTCCCACCACACCAGCAGAACAAATATCCTACACAGGCCGAGGCCTGGATCCCAAATCCACCCCGCCAATCTCCCAATTTCAGTTTCCAAAGGGCGCAAACAACACCCAACTTCCTACCCGGCCCCCCACCCCCAAACTCCCCTCCTCTTTACAGGCCCGGGAAATGGGCTCTAACCCACGCCCGGTCAGCACCCCCCACCCCGGCCCCGGCCCGGCCTCGGCCTAGCCAGGGCCTGCCCGGCCCGGCCACTCTCCGAAAGCCTCGCGGTACCTGAGGCTCCTGTCCTCGGGTTCCGCCGCGAGGTGGAGGAAGAGACGGCGTCGCCTCGCCCCCAGGGCAGCCGCCCCTGGCTCGACCTCGACCCCGAGAGTCAGCCTGAGTGGGTGCGCCTGTCCGTCGCATCGCCTTCCTCTCCTCAGCCCTGTCCCTCCCTGTCTCGCTCCTTCCGGGCACTTCCCGCCCCCGTTCCCGTCCTCCTCCCACGCCGGCGTCCACAGCCTTTTTGTACCTTGTTGGAGAGAAAACGGGGCCGCGCGGGGGACTAGGGTTGGTGCTCAGGGGGTCTTTGGCAGACCAGCTGAGAATAAGCGCGCACACGCGGGGACACAAGATGGCAGCTAGAGGGAGGCCGGAAGTGACGCAAAGCCACTTCCTTGATAAGCCAGGAAATGGGCTTCGCTGCGAGCTCAGTGCCTTACAGCGCAAGCGCGGCCTCGGGACGTGGAGATTGTGAGGGTCGCGCGTGGATCCCTTTTTCTTATCTAGAGCTGGCTGGGTGGAGACGACACCGAAGACAGGGATGGCGTCACCGCGAGTAGCCCTGGGAAAGGCCATAGAGGGGTCAGAGAGGCACAGTTCCTTGCACAATTTGGGTCGAGTAATTCGGCCCTGGCTCCGTCGGGCCCTGAACTGTAATTTCTTTACTCAGAAGAAATAGACTGTTCAGGTTTGCAGTAATGCTTGGGGCGCTCAGCTTGTGCACCCCTCGTTAGCCGCTCTCAGCTCTCGGGATGACGTAGATTGGTGCGATCATCTGAATGTTTTAGAATTTCCCCTTCGGCTCGAATGAGCCTTTTACCAACAAAGTTTTATCAAAATTTTGTCAAAAACAATGAGGCTAATTTTGCTTTCTAAGATTAGGTGGTTTGGTATGTTGCATGACCACGGTTCGGAGCTTCTGCGGATCATGTTCATAAAGCCATTCAGTCGGACTGGGGATGGGAACGGGTAATCTGCATTTCAACAAGTGTAGCAGGTAGCTGAATCACGTTACACCCGTGTACGTAATTACCTTACTCCTCTTGCCTCTTTAACAGACAGGGAGTTGACTCGGAACCGGTTGGCACGGATTTGACAACTAGCGAGTCACAATTGAACAAACTTTACCTGTCTGAAGAAGAATTTGTGCCCGGTGTGTTTGGAGAAGCTAAACTAGTACGAGTCAAAAAATTTTAAACGCTCGGACAAGTTTTAAGACAATTTTAACAGAAAATGGCCGATATTAAAAATGGAAATTTAAGTCAAAATGCGATCTGATCAGCTTTTTTGTGATCTTAGCTATGAAAAGCGTTTGCTTATTCAAAAATGAACTCGAAATCTTAGCTAGAAAAAAATACAATTTATATAGCAACCAAATGTGTAAGGGTATATTTCTCTCCAATTAATCTTTTTGTTTTTGAATATTTTACACATTTAAATGTAATTAATTGTGTCTCTAATAACTTTTGAGTACATTTTAAAGATCATTGTAACAGTTGGTATTTTCTCTAAAAACGATGTTGTTTCTGTTACTAAATATGAGTCAAGTTTAGCACAAAAAAGGGTGTTTGTATTGTTAAGCCGCATGAATCACTGTCCTAACAATAAAGGCCAAAATGTGCCAACACTATTCAGTGCTATAGAAATGTTACAAAATATATAGAAATACTTCCCTTTTTGAAACTTTATCTTAGGAACATTTTCCCACCTTCATGTTATACTGGGTGCATTTGAAGCTTCCCAGTCATGTGATGTCTTCTGACTATTTACATAAACACAAGATTCTGATTCACCTTTTGTACACCTGTTTTCAGGAAATATTCCAGGTTCTTTTTTATTTGAAAATCATGAAAGTTTCCCTAATAGTAAGAAAATAACATTTTGATTTTTGGCTTTTTCAGCTTTCTGCTTATTTTGTGAGTGCTAATTTTTTTCTTTTAGCAGAGTTATATTTATATACCAGTTTTTATATTTATATACCAGTTTTTAGAGGAAATAACAAAGGATTTTTTACCTACAAAGTAGTTACTAAGTTGCTGTCTTAGCTCAGGCATGGCAAAATAGTAATATACATGCTATGCTTTCCTGTGTGCACCCAGTATATGGCAAATAGGGACAACGGGCCCATATGAAGATTTTATACCTTTACTAACTGTTGTATGGGTCTGCATTCAGTTGCCGGAAAGTAGATCTTGCTGTTTTAAATATAGGGATTTAATACAGAAATTAGTGCTTAGATATTTGTTTAAAGGGCTGGAGGAGCGGGCTTCAGCATAGGCGATCAGAAA
This sequence comes from Mormoops blainvillei, assembly GCA_004026545.1. Classification (NCBI taxonomy): domain Eukaryota; kingdom Metazoa; phylum Chordata; class Mammalia; order Chiroptera; family Mormoopidae; genus Mormoops; species Mormoops blainvillei. The sequence continues at coordinate 441,103 of PVJD01000411.1, forward strand.
TGAATCTTTGGACAATAGTGTGGAACTGGGCTGTTAAGGGAGCTGCTACCACTGTCCCAATCCATTAGGACAATGGAGAATCAAGACCCCACAACAGGAGCTACTGATGTTAATATGCACTACCGTAGCTGCAATTAAGGACTCAAGAAGATACTGTAGCAAAAAGCAATGATTGTGTCCTACAGAGCTGCTGCAGAAAATATATTATCTTCACCACCATGCTTGCCAGCCAAAACTGAAGGCAGCAGGAAGGTTTTTTGCCTTACATCCACCTTCCAAGCTTACTTAAATGTACCTAATTAGAAATAATTTACCTGTAGAATCCTAATTGCAAGGATATCTGGAAATGTAGTTTTTACTAGTCTTATCCTCCTGAATTTTCACATCCACAAACAAGTACATCTACTTTTTTCAAACCTTTTATATATTTTAATAGATAAAATTTTATTTAAAAAAATTTCTTTTAATCCTCACTTGAACACATTTTTTTCACTGCTTTTAGAGAGAGAGGGGAAGTTGGGGGGCAGGGGAGATTAGTTGCCTCCTTGTGTGTACCCTGACTGGGGATCAAACCCGCAACCTGGGTATCTGCCCTGAGCAGGAACCGATCCCTCGACCTTTCTGTGTGAGGGATGACACTCCAACCAATGCAACAGTGCGTGGCAATAGAGTAAACTTTCTAAAGATCTTATGCATTCTTTGTTAACTAGATTACCAGGTATATTTTGTCTTTATTTTTTTGTCTCTCCCATTTTAGGTATTACAAATATCCCTCCTGATCTGTTAAATTTGTCTGTAGTATCCCTATTGATTGATTTTTTTACCACGAAGTGTTCCAGCCACCAATTTACAGAAAATAAAAAGGACAGGAAGACATGTTAAGTTATTCCACAAAATGCAATCAACAAAATTCAGGTTATAGAAAATGACAGAACAGTTAGCCTGGTATTTCGGCAACTAAATTCCAAGGAAAAGAAGAGGAGAAAGGGGACTCTTGATAAAAAAAAGAGACCTAAGAGACATATCAAAAAACCAAAGGAAAATAGGTAAAACAATAGTGTTTAGGGATACAGGTTTAGGTGACAAAACTGAAAGGGAAATGATTACCGTAAACATCAGGATAGTAGTTATTCTTGGGAGAAGAAAGGGGATTGTAACTGAGAGGAGTTCTGACAGATGGAAGGCAGGTAGGGTGGTGAGCAAGGATTTCTCTTCTGACGTGTGCAGTGATATGCAGTTTCCCATATTTGCCATATGTAACAATAAAAGGTGTTTTTTTTTAAGGACGCAAAGCAACATATATGACATACATTTGAGTATATTTAAGGTTGCTTCTCAACATTAGAGTGGAGTGGTATAAGGGAAAATATATATTTGGTATTTATCCCAGGTTTCTAGGCCACAGCTCCTAGAACCCTTGACATGTTAAGAGGGTCCTTCCTATGCTAATGAATGATTGGCTGCTTGGGATCCCTAGAGAGCCTCGGGATAGGGCAGGTTGCCAAATGGACCAAGGCATGATTAGAGGGTTGAAGGTTGTAATTTTCAGTCCCCCATTCCCACCCCCACCCCCACACTTCCAGGGAGAGGAGGGCCTAGAGCTTGAGTTCAGTCACCAGTGGCCAGTAATTTAATCAGTCATGCCTATGTTGTGAAACTTCCATAAAAACTCCTAAACAACAGGGTTTGGAGAGCTTCCAGTTTGGTGAACACGTCAAGGTTCTAGGAGGGTAACATAGCCAAAAGAGGGCATAGAGACTCCAGAAATCCCCCTCTCCGTGCATCTATTACATTTGGCTGTGCCTGAGTTGTATCCTTAAGAATAAACCAGCCAACATATGTATTTTCCTGAATTCTGTAAGCCTAGCAAACTGAACCTGAAAAAGGGGCTTGGAAACCCCAATTTATAGCCAGTTGGTCTGAAGTGAGCGTGGCCCAGGACTTGGAACTGGCATCTGAAGAAGTGGCAGTCTGCGGGATGGAACCTCTTGAACATGTAGGATCTAATGCTAATCCTAGGTACACAGTGTCACCATTAAGTTGAATTATTAGACACCTAGTTGGTGTCCAGAGAATTGGTGGTTAGTGTGGGGACCCACTCAACTGGGTACCTGTGTTGGGGAGGAGAATGGGAGTGAAGATCAAGGAAGAAAACTCCCATGAGAGGACCGTGCATGCACTGAAGATGGCAGTGGGCTAATAATACTTAAGGTTTATATAGCCTTTACATTAGGCATTGGTCTTAGTGTGCTACATATTTAACTCATTGAATCGTATGAAGTAGGTACTATCATTCCCGTCTTACAGAATCAGAACACTGAGGAACAGAGCAGTTAAGCGATTTACTTAAGGCTAAAATACGAACCTTTGCATTCTGCTCCACAATCTGTGCCCATAACTGTTATACCACACTACTGACTACTAAGGAGTGTGACTATCTCAGCTCTCAGCGTGGTATCTAATAAAAATATACTCACTGCTTGCTCATTACCTCTACCTTGTTGACTTACAGACATCCCAAATACATTGCTATTAAATCAACACTAGGAGTCAATTCTTTCTTTTCTTCCTATAACCTCCCATATCAAATTCATCAGCAAGTGTTATAGGTCCTACCTCCAAAATATATTCCAACTTTGTCTACTGCTTATATTTACTGTTGCCAGCCTAGTCCAAACCACCATCCTCACCTATCTGGGCTACTATAACAGCCTCCTAAAATTCCTCCGTATTCCCACTCTGCCCCCTGCAGTTTGTGCTGCACACAGCAGTTTTTAGAAGGCAAATGACATTATAGCATTATAATATCATTTATAGCATTGTATTATAGTGATATATATTATATTATATATATTATATTATATAGTGATATAATGCTATAAATCCCCTGCTTATCCAATCCAATGACTGTCCATTGCCTTTATAGTGATATATTATTATATCACTAAAATATAATGCTATAAATCCCCTGCTTATAGTATTCCAATGACTGTCCATTGCCTTTAGAATAAAATCTAAATTATTTACTGTGACCTATAAAACAACACATAATCGACCCTTAATTACTCAGATTTTATCTCATCACTTCCCCTAGTTCTTAAGCATCTTACATATTTGGGCTATGCAAAACACCAATAAATAACCAAAAAAAAAAATGTTTCCTTAGCTATCATTTTAATTTTGAAAATACAAATAGGATAAAAATATCAGAAATGATGAATTTATGTCAGTCTAGGGACAGTACTTATATAAAGTAACTTTTGAACTAACCGTTCCCCATTCTCAGTTGTCAGCTTCCTTAGTCTTGCATCAAAATAGGCAATGACTTAAAAAAAACAAAACCAAACCTCATAGACAGACAACAGTATGGTGATTACCAGAAGGAAAGGGGGGTGGAAGGAGGTAGAAGAAAGTAAATGGGGGATAAATGGTGATGGAAGAAGACTTGACTTTGGATGGTGAACACACAATACGATAAACAGATGATGTATTATAGAATTGTACACTTGAAACCTATGTAATTTTATTAACCAATGTCACCCCAATAAATTCAATAAAAATGGAAAAAGTCACTGAGGAACTGAAGAATTTATAGGAGCAAAAATGACGGAGCAAAACAGGAAAGATGTCAGAAGAGAAGGAAGGAAGGAAAAGGTGGGAGAGAGGGAGGGTGCACCCACTCCTTTACATTGATAAAACACCAAAACTAAAAAGTTTTAAAAATTTATTGGGGAAAAATTGGTTAATAACACAAATTTCAGATGTACAATTTTATAATGCAACCTTTGTATGTTATGTGTTTACCACCCAGATTCTGGTCTCTTTCCATCATATATTTGACCACTTTTGCCGTCCGTGTCCTCCCTCACCCTGCTTCCCTTCTGTTAACCACTGTTCTGTTGTCTGTATCTGTGATTTTATTTTTCAGAAAAAAAAATTTCAAGTTAGACTCTAGCCATAGTTCAGCACAAGTGGTTGAAGCCTCTCTTCATTAAGATTATATAATGTAAATTAGTAATATAAAGAGGATGATTACATCTAAGAGGATTCTACTAAACCTGATATATCATTAAATGATAGGTAGCAGGGTCTAGGTTGTAGCATCTGCTTTTCTTTTCTTTCTTTCTTTTTTTTTAAGGATTTTATTTATTTATTTTTAGAGAGACAGGGAGGGAATGAGAAAGAGTGGGAGAAATATCAATGTGTGGTTGCCTCTTGTGCACCCCCAGCAGGGAACGTGATTCACAACCCAGGCATGTGCCCTGACTGGGAATCAAACCAGTGACAGTTTGGCTCACAGGCCGGCACTCGATCCACTGAGCCACACCAGCCAGGGCTAGCATCTGCTTTTCTAATTCATCTCTAATCATTGGGTACTGCCTGTAGCATAACAGGGTTTTGTTTTTTCATTAGTTTGTTTTTTTACAATCAAATGTAAATTAGGTGGTAGAAAGTAATAGTTTTCAGTCTCCTGTAGTTTTACAGAATTCAACATTTAAATGTCATACTATCTTTTCTTTCAACATACTGTTTGTTTTGAGCTCAGATCTGCTTATGCACTGAGGAGAATGGCATTGGCATTAAACCTGTGTTAAATTAAAACATATAATGAACTGTGTTTTTATTATGGTGGCTAATTTGCAGACTTTGTCCTTCACTGTTGATCAAACAACTAAGGGGTGGGTAGATTTATATATTTATTGTACTGATTAGAACAAAACCATAGTGTCATTATTTCCAATGTAAGTAGCCTTTTCATACACATTATAAAGACTGAATTAAAAACCTTCATAAACAATGGTGAATTATTCCAGTTTCACTTCCGCATCAGTCTTTGAACAAACAGATTAACCTCTCTGAACCTGTTTTCTCACCTGAAGAGACTCACATAGAGTCCCAAGCTCACTTAAGCATCCTGGGGCCAGGCCTACATCTCTGTATTTTTACCAAGTTTCCCCAGGTAATTCTTGTTACACACCAGAATTTGAGAATTGTTGTCTTAATGTACTTTTATGAATTGATTGACTGTTTCATGCATTTATTTACTTCTTTATGCATGTTTAATTGTCATACAGTGCTGAGGTTTCAAAGATGAAAGACCTAGCGCTGTCCCAAAGTTCTCTGTTTGGTGGAGGAGAGAGATAAACTGCTAAATGCAGTATAGTGTTACATGCTCTGATACAGGCAGGTAAGATACTGAGGAAGCACAAGGACAGGCATTCACCCTTCTGCTGGAAGAGCACATTAGGGAAGAAGAATAAATTGTCTGAAAAAGAGAGGAGACCATTTTAGGCACAGAAGAATAAGGAGGCTTGGAACTACAAGCAGTTTCAGAAGGCAAGAGCAAGTATATTTCCCAAGGCCTGGGATACATCACACTTAATAGTCAGATTTAGGTGGTGTATAGTCAGGTAAGTCATTATATAGTTATAGAATTATACTCTTTCCTATTTGTCACATCTTCTTTTGTAAGGAGAAAGGCTTTTGGGTTCCAGTGTGTAACAGCTTTGAAGTATTCGCTACTCTTTTACATGTACGTTTAAACTCAGAGCTCTAGCTGACAGCATTGTTCTGGCAAGTGAAACTAACTTGCTATTTTTATTAGAGACACAAAGTTTCTTTTTTGAATAATTTATTTAAATAATTAAAATTGATCTATTTTTAAAATATTAAGTGGATCATTCTGGTGTGCTAAAAATTGTGAAGAAGGTATATGAATTCCTGAAATTTTGAAGGCTTGATAGAAATAAGTGGTAGAAGATAAGGCTACAAAGGCAGAGGAACAATTAAGAGCGACCCTGGAAGCCAGGCTAAGGAATGGATTTTATTGTAAAGTGAGTGGGGGAGTCCAAAAGGGTATTAACCAAGAGAATTAAACTTGGAAACAGCCACAAAAGCAGAGGGTTGGGTAGAAGAAATTCTCGGGTTTGGCTATAGACAATCCAAAGCTGTTCTTCTTGATGGACTCGGTCTAGTCATTAAATCAATGGGGACTTCTGAAGGGAGTGAAGTTGATCGCTCTAAGAGCCTTCTGCCCTTATTGGCTGATAGCTATAGTTTAGGTGTGAACAGAATACCTAGTTTAGTAGTGTAAAACATGACAACTCTAGAGGTTATTAGTTACAGAGGTAATAATATTCCCTGCTAAAATTTCATAAGAAGTTTGGAAGTAAATTACAGCTGCTTTCTGATAATTGGTACCAAAATTTGTACCATTAGAGAACAAAACTCCTTTCTTCCATATAATTTAGGTGAAATACTTCATATTACTCCATAGTCCTCCAAAATCTGGATGCACAACTGTTGGCAGTCATTGTTCCCCCACAGGAGTTGGGCCAGGCATGACTGCCTGCTGCTATAAAACAGTGACCATACTTGGTTGTAGAACCAGATGCCAGACATCTGTCTTCTATCAACTAGGATCAAAATGAAGCCCCTTCCCACTAGATGACTTAACATATAACATATAACCTAAACAAAGATTGCCTCAATTATAAGACTTCCTTTCCCACCTTCCCAACAGCTGTGAAGATACAGGCACTTGCAATGTGGCCTTTTGTTCTTTTCTTTGTCTTTTTTTTTCTTGTTTTTTAATGCTGGACTGGCTTATTTTTTCAAATGCCTTTTTAGGTTCTCCTCTTCTTGACCTTAGATTTTCTACTGGACCTTCTGCTTTTCTCTCCTCCAGAGAATCCAGCCGTTGTTTGAGCCCCCACAAGTTAGTTTCTGCTGAGTTCTGAATTTGTGTTACAGACCCTGGCCCCTTGTTCCCAGGCCTGTATCTTCTGATGTCTCCTGAATATCCTTTTGATGTCTTCAAGTGTACTGTATCCTAACCTAAATCTTCCTAGTGACTTAAACCTCCTTAACTGCCCCATTCTTGACTATCAGTTGCTCAAGCTGATAAAAGATATACTACAGGTTGGGACTTCACCTCCCATTAGTTGGTCTGAGGTTCAATGATTTGTGTCCACAGAGAAATAGACAATGTTAGCTGATTGTACACCCAGAGAATTAAACCATCTCTTTTTGCTCGTATCTTTGCCTTATGAATTCCAATTTCTTTTCTTTCTTTCTTTTTCTATTTTCTTTCTTTTTTTTTCTTTAAGAAAGCATTTGGCAGTAGGGTGGAATATCTAGAATTCACTGAATTTCAGATTATTGAATACAGAACTATTAAATAGAATACTTATGAGGAATACTGTACAGCTTTGGTTGCTAGTGAATGAACTGATTAGAACCTTACAAAGAAATTCTAAAACAAAAGGGAAAACAATGAGATAACTGTAATAGCATAATCAATAAAATACACAAAAAAATAGAAAAAATAAAATAAAAATAGAAGAACAGAGACAAAATGACAGATACGGAGAGTGTTTTGATGGTTGTCAGATGGGAGAGTGGTGTGGGAGAATGGGTGAAGGGGTGAGGAAATTAAGAAGTACAAATAGGTAGTTACACAATAGCCATGGGGATGTATAGTACAGTATAGGAAATGGAGTAGCCAGATAACTTATACGCATGACCCATGGACTTGAACGATGGTGGGTGGATTGCCTGAGGGAGTGGGAGGTGCTCGGTGGAGGGGGACAAAGAGGGAAAAATCAGGAAAACTGTAATAGCATAATTAATAAAATATAAAAGAAGAAGGAAAAAAGTCTAAAACATTAGCCAATATACCATGGTTCAATTTTAAAAAATATTTATGAAAGGCATACTTTGTAATACAATTATCTAAATGGGTTTCATCTTTTATTTATCTGAAAGACTCTTCTTCATGGAGTTCAGAGTAGAATTTCCTAAGTATGGATTCATGTTTGCTGCCTTTCACTGTGTAGTACCTTAATGACACATACTTGATAGATGAGCTGATAATGGTAGAATGTCACATTAATCATGATTATTAATCATGTTAAACAAAAACTTTCACAACTGAAGGATTTTCTGAAAGAAAGGTTTTATTGAGCCAATGCTTGCCAGAAAGGGACCAGGTCCTGGAGCATGAGGTCTAAACCGCCAGCAGTAGGGCTTGGGGAAATGACAAGCATGCTTGCCATGCTGGAGGTGACAGACACTATTATACACCATCTTTGGAGAAGAAAGATGTAAGTAGTTTGAAAGAATTTGCATTGCCTACAGATAAGGGGAGCAGGAAAAGGTGAAGCAGGGGCAGTTCTATGATAGGTAAAGTCAATAAGTAATAAATATGTACTGCTTTTGATTGGTTATAGACAAGAGCTGAAAGCTCTTGCATATGCAGGATGCCGTGGTATTTAGTGGTCAGTCAGTAGATGCCTGGAGGTCAATTCAAAGCTCCAACATGTATTCAGGAATGTGAGCAGTCTTTTCTTAGTTGGCCCACAGGTATTAATTGGTTTAATTATTTCTAGTCACTAATGACAGAGACCCATCTCTAGTTGGGTCAAGCCACAAAGCATACCAGGAGTTCCAGGAGTTCAAATAAACTTCAAGCGTGGCTAGATTTAGGTTCTCAATTATACCACTGAATGCTGTCTCTCTGATTTGGTTCTCTGGCCCTGCTTTCTGCTGGGTTGGGTTTTTCTTTTTTAAATTTAATTTTAAAATTGAATTTATTGGGGTAACATTGGTTAATAAAATTATATAGGATTCAGGTGTACAATTCTATAGAGTATCATCTGTATATTGTATTGTGTGTTTACCACCCTAAGTCAAGTTTCCTTCTGTCACCATTTATCTCTCCCCCATACCCTCTTCTACCTCCCCCTACCCCCTTCCCCTTTGGTAATCACCATGCTGTTGTCTGTGTCTATGAGTTTTTTTCGTAATCCCTTCACCTTTTTCACCCAGCCCTGCACCACTCACCCTTCTGACAGCCATTGGTCTCTATTTTGTATCTCAGTCTGTTTCTATTTTGTTTGTTTATTTTTGTGCATTAGATTCCACATGTAAGTGAAATCATATGGTACCCTTCTTTCTCTGACTGGCTTATTTCACTTAGCATAATGATCTCCAGGTCCATCCATGCTTTACGGAGGGTAAGATTTCCTTCTTTTTTATGGCTGAGTAGTATTCCATTGTGTAAATGTCCTACAGCGTTTTTATTCACTAAACTACTGATGGACACTTGAGCCAAACAAGATTTGGATGGACACTTCCAAATCTTGGTTATTGTAAATAATGCTGCAGTAAACATAGGGGGAGGTATATTCTTTTGAATTAGTGTTTTGGGTTTCTTCAAATATATTCTCAGAAGTAGAATCTCTGGGTCATAAGACAGTTCCATTTTTAATTTTTTGAGGTAACTTCATACTGCTTTCCACACTGGCTGCACCAATATGCATTCCCACCAACAGTGCATGAGTGTTCCCTTTTTTCCACATCCTTGCCAGCACCTATGATTTGTTGGTTTATTGATGATAGCCAATCTGACAGGTGTGAGGTGGTACCTCATGGTGGTTTTAATTTGCATTTCTCTGATTATTAGTGACATTGAGCATCTTTTCATATGCATATTGGCCATCTGTATGTCCTCTTTGGAGAAGTATCTACTTAGATCAATTGCCCATTTTTTAATTGGATTTTTTTTGGTATTGTTTTTATAAGTTCTTTATAAATTTTGGATATAAACCCCTTTCAGATGTATCAACTGGTGAATATTCTCCCATTCCTTGGGTTGTCTTTTCATTTTGTTGATGGTTTCCTTTGCTGTGCAAAAGTTTTTAGTTTGATGTAGTTCCATTTGTTTATTTTTTTTCTTTTGTTTCCCTTGCTCAAGACAATATATCAGAAAAAATATTGCTATGAGAAATTTCTAAGATTTTACTGCCTATGTTTTCTTCTAGGACATTTAAGTCTTTAATCCATTTTGAGTTTATTTTTGTGTGTGGTATAAGAAGGTAGTCTAGTTTCATTCGTTTGCACATATCTGTTCAATTTTCCCAACACCATTGATTGAACAGACTATATTTACTCCATTGTATGTTTTTGCCTCATTTGTCAAGTATTTTTTAAAAGATTTTATTTATTTTTAGAGAGAGGGAAAAGAAGGAAGAAGGAGAGGGAGAGAAAGAAATATCAATGTGGCCCTGGCTAGTGTAGCTCAGTGGATCGAGCACCGGCCTGAGAAACAAAGGGTCACTGGTTCGATTCCTGGTCAGGGCGCATGCCTGGGTTGTGGGCCAGATCCTCAGTTAGAGGCATGTGAGAAGCAACCACACATTGATGTTTCTCTCCCTCTCTTTCTTCCTCTCTTCCCCTTTCTCTAAAAATAAATTTGAAAAATCTTTTTAAAAATACAATAAAACTTAAAAAAAAAGAGAAATATCAATGTACAAGAGATACATCAATCGGTTGCCTCTCAGGAGCTCCTAATTAGGAACCTGGCCCACAACCCAGGCATGTGCCTTGACTGAGAATCAAATTGGCGACCTTTCAGTTTACAGGCTGGCGCTAAATCCACTGAGCCACACTAACCAGAGGTTGTTTGTCAAATATTAATTGACCATAAAGGTGTGGGTTTATTTCTGGGCTTTCTATTCTGTTCTGTTGATCCACATGTCATTTTATGCCAGTACCATGCTGATTTGATTACTATGGCCTTTGCTGGTTTGGTTTTATTCTCCGGTAGGCTTTCCCCAGGTTATGGCAAAGAGACACTCCAGCAACTTCTGGCTCACAACCTGACAAATGTAACCTCTACAGAAAAAGATATCTTTTTCTCAGTTCCAACAAAAGTCCCAGGTTTAACTCTGATTGTCTTGGTTCAAGTGGCATGTCCACTGCTAGCCAGGCCACTGGAGCTAGGGAATGGGATTGTGCCCCAAAAGGAAAAAAGTGATTCTGTTACTAGAAGATGTACAAACACTTGGGGTGAAAAAAGCAAGAAAGAGGATGTGAAGACAAGAAGAAAATGTGAATAAACCCATTCTTATTTCCAAATTTTAGCTGGGATTCATCCTGGCAAACAAATAGCCAAGTGTTTTTACCCCAAAATGCTTGGATGGCTTTAAGTTTCTCAACTTTTAAAAAAGTATTGTTTTCCTAAAAAGGATTTTTAGACATTTGCATTTTGCCTAAGCACCTCTCATGAAATTTTAATACCACAGATATACTCCGTGTATATCTGTGCTCTATATATAAGAAGAATAAGTATAAAGCTTACTCTTTTTATCATGCAGGATTAAGAACAACAAAATAAAATTTTAAGTTAAAATTTTAGTTAAATTGAAAGTCAAAGCTATTAACATCTTTATATAACTGAATTTGCTGAGTGTCTTTTAATATAATTTATTTACTTATGAATTGTAATGTCTCTGTCTACACATATTAGCAATTTTAAAAGTACATAATAATAGCAGCGTGATCAATTTTTAAAAATTACTCAACTTTTTTCAATAAAAGTAAAAGCTGAAAAAGTTAATTTCTTAAATATTAACTTTTAACTTTCACTTGATATGTAAAAAGATGGCTTTTAACTTGATGCTAGTCAAATATTGTTGATGCTTTTTCTTCTCAGCATTTGACATAGCTAATGATATGTTGAATAACTTCCACAGAATTAAATAGTAAAATATAAGCCATTTTATTTAATTCTCAAAACTCAAGTAAGAACAAAGCACTGAGGATCAAACACAGACGACCTCCTCAAGGCATCCAATAGCACATGCAGGCCGCCCGGAACAATACAGCTGAGATGGAGCAATCAATTG